>JAMAKQ010000042.1:0-230978 GCA_023628475.1 Chaetomiaceae sp. PF1801
AGCTTTCGATTAACGGAATAGAGTGGTATTTGCAGTGCCATCGAGCCTCGCGACCCATATCGCTCATCTCTCACATACATCCAATAATTTGTAGTTAGAGCGACGAAAGTACGAATGTACAAAGATACAACTAAAGCTAACTACTAGTAAGCCCGCGAACTTTTTACTATAGCAGTTACGATCGAAGCGGACTACGTGAGTACCCCAACGCCCCCTTTAAACTACTAATATATAACGAAGGACAATATAAAGGAGATTAAAGAGATAGTTAAGACCTTTGCCAGTTGCCTTCCGGCAGCACAAATGCGCCGTACTACATGTCCGAGCTGGAATCGATGACGATGCCGGTCTTGCGGCATCGGGCAATACGGTGCCCGCCCATGTCGTAAATGCACCAGTCGAATACTGGCTGGCCCTCGGCGTCCATTTTGTCGGCCAGGGCAAGGACAACCTTGACAGCTAGTGACGTGCAGCGGCCCGTTCGGAATTGCCAGGTGATAAGGTAGCCATTTCGTCGATGGATTTTTTTGAGATGATCTCAGGCACGACGTTGCAGATGGCCTTCTTGCTGCGATCCATGAGAAAATCCTTGGGCGTCATTCCACCCTCCGCCAAGAGGTACTCGAGATACTTTAGGGCTGTGTACGGGCCGCCGGTCATGGCAGCTTCCCATGCTTTCTGGGCGCAATCGAGGGGCGTATCCGTATTCATTTGGTCCTGAAGTTCGAGAGAAGAATCGAGAAAAGAAGGTAGAGAACTGGTTGTGGGCGGATTGGAACTGGCAGGTTATCGACTTCGAAAAGAAAAGTCGAAAGTCGGGTGCATGCATCAGGGTCAGCGAACCCTGCAGCTTCTCACAAGAACAAAGCAACAACAACAGGACCAGAGGCAAAAAGGTGACTGGCATAGGTAAGCCGAGAGCAAAGAGAAAGTGCTGACAAGGGTGAGATTCGAACTCACGCCCCATTACTGAGACCAGGAAAGTTGAACAGAAGTTCAAGCTGAATTCAGGTGGGCCTGAACCTGGCGCCTTGGACCGGGGCCGCTCGCCGTCGAATTGTGTGTGGAGATGAAGCGGACAATGGCGTTTTGAGTGCAGATTTTGGTGGTGAGGGGCATCACAGCATCGCACGTGATTTTGACGTTCCTTTTTGGAAGACAGCGATAAGCGGTCAAAACAACCCCACCAACACAAACAATCGCGTGCGAGGGCCTTGTTGAACTTCCTCGGATCCATTTTGATCAACAATCCCAATTCTGAGCGCGCCGGCCTGGCGTCTGCCGCGCATCTTGTTCCGTCCCACTTCCTGAATCATCACAAGCCCTTTTTTGTCTTCTTCTGCACCCACAATGTCACCCCCCACCCTCTCCCGCTCCACCCTCCCAAGCCCCTTCCTCCGCAAAGCCGCTCTTCTCTCGTTCCTCCCCGCCCTCCCGCTGTGCATCACCCATGGCGCCCTGTCGCACGACATTGTTCCCGCTCTAGGGTTGATTCCGCTTTTCTTCTCGGCTGGTGTGTCGCTTTTTCTGCTCTTGGTTGGGCGTCGGGCCAAACCTGAAGCGAAGGGGAAAGGGAGGCAGACTGGCGGTGGTGCATGTGATGGTGGAGATCTGGAGGGGCTGATTGGTCGTGGTCGGGATGAGCATGGGGCTGAGGGGGATGAAGAGGCCGGGCCGAGTGGGATTGAGGCTGACGAGGATGATGTGGACAATGATGATCAGGCGGACGGGGAGTCAATCCTGACGCACCGCATCTTGGTTTTTGTGGTGGACGTGATTCTTGCAACCGGGCTGATGGTGGTGTTGGTGTTTACGTGGATCCGGACCGGGCGAAGAGGGGACCGGCGGCCCCAGTTGGCGATGCTGGCCGCGTATAGCACCGTGCCGTTGTTGGTCAACTTGTGAGTACATTCTGCCATGTCTCGATGGGATAGTATGCTGACGACCGGCAGTCTAATCCACCTCCACCTCGCCGCCCGCGAATTTGTTGCTGGCCTGGCCATTCCCGGCCTGGTTGAGTACACGGCATGGCGTGCTGTTCCCCCGGACTGTCCGCATTGCGGCAGCCGACTGCGCCCGGACTCGCTGCCGCCTATCCCGTGGTACGAGACTGTTTCAAGGCCGAAGGTCTCGCTCTCGCAGATCAAGGCGCCCTCAATTTCGCGACCGTCGCTGCCGGCTTTCAAGCTGCCCAGGTTCTCCTCGCTGAAGGGCCGTGAGTGGAAGGTCCCTAAGTGGATGAGGGGACGCAATCAGGAGGATGCCAGTCTGTTTGTGGACGACCAGCAGAACGAGCGCGATCGGTACCGGGACGATCCAGACGGGCCGTTTGGGGAGCAATCTGGCGGCACTACAGTAGTGGCTACGGGGTCTGCCGCTCCTCCGGTGGAGGAGGTTGTGGTGGGGAAGAAGGAGAGACGGAGCAAGGGCGGTTCGAACGCGGCGCTGTTTGGGGACGACGACGGTTCCTGGCCGTGAGCTGCAAGGCCACCACGTTTGCGAACCTTGGTACTCTGCTGGCTTTGTGCAAGAGGCTGCCCTTTTCCCGTTCGATGCTATGATCTTGCCCGGTATGGACAGCCTTAGATACCCCAATCTCTCGTACTTTTGACCTGAACACAGGCCTAAGCCAGCTGCTTTTTTTGCCATGCTAACCCCTGAGCTAAACTGACTGAGCGCGGGAGTAGCATCTGCGGTGATATAGGACAAGGGTAGACAGGAGGGAAGGAAAACAGCGTAGGACAAGGTCCTCATATGGCCATATCACTGGCATTTCCTACATCATCACCGAGATCACAGCCAACTTGAAGGCTCTCAGTCAGCACATGTCCCATCCGGACATGGGATGTCTGCCAAGGTTGATGACCCAACCGGAGGTAATACGCGAAACCGTAAAGTTAAGCTGAATGGAGGTGGGTTCGTGACCGAACCATTTACTTCAGACGCCCTGCAGTACGCCGCTGAGTAGACCACCCACACCCCTTTAGGTATGCAGGTTCACGCTTACATGTGCTTGCCGAGCTCAGCTGGAATCCACGTTTGTCTTTCTGGAACACAAATGACGGCTTCGAAGGCAACTGAATAACACAGAGTAACTTTCGTAACCCTTGAAGATCTCAACATGAATACAGAAACCCATTGAGGCCCATCGAACCTTGGGATGCTCCATGCTAGTCCTGCTGGCAGCCCCCTGAAGCAAGGCTTTCCTTGACAAAGCTCCACCACCTTCGTTCATTTGAAGTGAAGCATTGATGCTTGTGACAGAAGGGGCGGGCTTCGTGCGTGCTCTCCGGACCCATTCGACCAACAACCTCCTCGAGATCCTGCCCGGCCTCGGTGTCATTAAGGTAGGTTGTTCGTAAGCGGGTTTCTGAGCTGCTCGAGGGACATCACGTTATCAATGGTACGTTCTCTCAAGATCTAATTAAAGCGCTTCTTGTCAGAGTGGCTGAGACTGTTCTAAGAGTCAGGCACTCACCTGTTGCTCGGATGGTTACAGGGACTGTCGTCCTGGCCAACGTCGCCGCCATCTTTGGCCAGGAGCTGAGAAAGAACGAGAAGTTCATGGAAGCCGGCTTGACATACACCGAGGAACTCATCATTTCTGCTGAGATCGTCCGCGTGATGCCAACATAAAGTGCTGAGGCCGTACGTTTTGCTCAACACCCCCGGGCAGGACATAACCAGCAGTGCTGACCACAGCTGCAGCATCATCGGCGGCATCATGGCCTGTATGACCAAAGGTCACGCTTTCATCTGGAACACTCTACTCCCAATCGCTCAGCAACGGTGTAAGAAGCGCGAGCTCGCCATTCAGGGGCTGCCGGTTCCTAGTTAAACATGTAGGTACTCGCACGAGTTCTCCTTGTCTTCCCCCCATATCATACTCCACTAACACCCTCTCACACAGGCCGACTGCATCCAATGGATCCTCGATTCTACTTCCAGCAAGACGCCCAGGACGCCCCAGGGCATCGTATTCGTGCACGGGTATGTCTGGGGCGCGAGGCGGCAGACATGGTAAGTCCACGCGCAGTCCCTCAACATGAGTGACCATTCATGCAAATTGATATCACGGGCAGCACATGGACTGACATGAAGATCGACAGTCCCGTGAGGTCCTACGCTGCTGCGCTCGCCAAGGGGGTTGTGGCCCAGTTCATTACCTATGAACTATGACTTGCGACTGGTCGACGCCGACAAGTCGTGATGGCTCACATGGAGAACCTCAAGGGTGCCGAGGGAGAATACTATGGTGGTGGCGGTCACGCCGCGTGTGGAGTAGTAATTATCAACTGCATAGTGCAAGGGTTATTTGCCACAGGTTGGCGCCGTCGAACACCTTCCGTGTTCCGTGACTGGAAGGTAGCATGTTACGAGCCAGGGGAAAAGGAGAGGGGTTAATGTGTGATGCAGCTCATCCTCATACTGCATGTGGGCATTGTAAGGGCTACTGGTTCATGGCTCGCTTCTTGCCCCAGATCCAGGCTGGTTCGATACTCGGAAGAGACGGATGCCAGTTCATGATGCCTGGCCACTTCGGACACGGTGCGTCCCAGGCTCTTAATCCCTCACTAAGTAGGTAAAGTACCTGGTGCAATACAATTCCATACCTACCATTATTCGCTTGCGGTACTCAGCAGCACCATGCCGGGATCGCCAGCCGGAGCGGGGATGAATGTAGCATTACCACAGAACAACCCGTTGATACGCCGCTCACCCTGACGATTGGTGCGCTTGGCGGCTAGAGTCTGAGTTGCTACTGTAAACATCGGCCCGAACCAGCTCAACCTCACGGAGGGGCTGTTGAGGTTTAGTTGGCTCCGAGCCACTGCGGGCCTGTTGGAAGGGTCAGGCTACCTACTTGAACATGTATCTTTATAAACACTCGTTAAACCGAAACTCTCTTACTCACTTATTAGCCCTCAACGCTTCAAGTCTTATTCCCAACAATTCTGCGCAAGACACCATGCTCAGCCAACTCTCCGTACTGCTGTGCGTCGCCTCGGGCGTTTCTTCTCGAACAGTCCCAGAGAAACGGCTTGACAATGGCGTCGGACGAACGCCGGCACTAGGCTGGAACTCATGGGTATGAGTCCCTCTCCTGTCATAGTTGAGTTGAAAAGCTGACTGACTTACACGACCACAGAACCAGGGAGGCTGCAACGCCGCCTCCGCCGCCGTGGTCCTCAACACAGCCAAAGCCTTCATCGACCTCGGCCTCAAAGACCTCGGCTACACCTACGTCAACATCGACGACTGCTGGTCCTCCAAGCAGCGCAATAGCACCGGTCACCTCGTTCCCGACCCGGCCAAGTTCCCCAAGGGCATTGATGGCCTCGCGCGCGAGGTGCACGCCATGGGGCTCAAGCTGGGCCTGTACGGCGACGCCGGCACGCTCACCTGCGCCCTGTACCCGGGGTCGTACGGGTACGAGCAAAAGGACGCGGATACCCTCGCGGCGTGGGGCGTGGATTACTGGAAGTTTGATAACTGTCAGACGGAGGCGGTGTACACCAACAAGGGCATCCAGTCGCCGCAGTACTACCCCATCATGCGTGATGCGCTGCTGAAGACGGGCAAGCCCATCTTGTTCTCGATCTGTCAGTGGGGGAGGGACCAGGTCTGGACATGGGGCGGCAAGGTGGGAAACTCGTGGCGTATGTCGGAGGATATTCAGAATAGCTGGGCGTCGGTGTCGAGCATTGCGGCTAGGGCGGCCACCATGAATCAGTATGCCGGCCCAGGGGGGTTCAACGATATGGATATGATGGTATGTTTCTCATGAAACGGGGAGGAGTGCAGGCAGTTGACCCCGAAACAGGAACTCGGCAACGGCAAGCTCACCGACGCCGAGGAGCGCGCTCATTTTGGCCTGTGGGCCATCATGAAGTCCCCCATCATCATGGGTACCGACATGACGAAGCTGAAGACTTCGACGCTGAACATCATCAAGAACAAGGTGACTGACCATGACTTACACCGATATCCGCTGGCTGGACATCCAGGCTAACACTACCCCTGACAGGGCATACTGGCCATCAACCAAGACCCCCTGGGCAAGGCTGCCACAACCTTCACCCCCAAGGGACAGCCCGGGCCCGTCAGCGGCAAACTGTACAAGTACTTTGCGGGACCGCTGTCTGACGGCGTCGTCATCGGCCTGGTGGCGGCGGACGGGCCCGAGACTTTGACGGTCAACTTCAGCGATGTGCCGGGCCTGGGCAACGGCAGCTTTGCGTGGACGGAGCTGTACAGCGGGCGGAGCGGCACCGGCACGTCGGTGTCGCAGAAGCTGGACACGCATGACATGGCTGTGTTTAAGGTTGTGGTCCGTCGATGAGCTTGGCTTTTACTAAGGACTTGGGTAGGAAGAAGTGCAAAGAAAGTTTAGGATTGGCACTTACAGAGATAAGAGCGAATAGGTAGTGGAATCCGAGGGCAAATAAGAAGTTCCCGAAGGTAGAGACTTTCTTACACCGCGGTTGAGAACTATAAGGTAGCCATCCGGCCGTAGCTAGCTACATTGTTCGAGTTTTAGCAAGGGAATTCAAGTTCAGCGAGAGATTCCACGTCAATCCTAAAGAACCTGGCAACGGTAAAGTATCTTAGAATGGAGAGTTCCTCATTCTCGGATCGTTGTCCTGAATTTGAATGTTGACCATCCGCCGTGACAGTGGAACCCCTGACCGGCCAACCCAACACAGAAAGGCACCCGACTCAACTTCTACATCTGCCCAGCAGCAGTCACCCGATACACACCCCCAACCGTCGTATTGATCCCTCCCGTATACCTCGCACCATCAACATCAAACCCCCTCCCGCCCTGCACCCTCAACCTCAACACCCCTCCACTCCTCGCCCTCACCCTCGCACTCACAAACACCCCCTTCTCCCACACCATCTCCTCCACCACAAAATTCCCCCTCGCCACCAACCCCGACACCCTCCCCTTCGGCACCGCCTTCCCCGGCAGCGCAGGCAACAAATGCACCACTTGTCCCACCCCAGCCCCCGACCCCTGACCATCCTCCTCATGACTCTGCACCAACATCTCCGCCAGCCCCGCCACCAGCCCAAAGTTCCCGTCAATCTGGAACGGCGTGCCCTTCCCGCCATCCGAGTTCCACAGGTTATCAACCACAAACCTCTTGACCAGCTCCTGGGCATGCGTAAACGCCTCGTCTCCACGTCCCAAGCGAGCGTACAAGTTGACGGCCCACGCGCGAGACCAGCCTGTGCTGCCTGATCCGCTTGCTATGCGATGGTCTAGCAGAGCGGCTGCCGCGGCGGTGAGGTTGGCGGGGGCTGACATGGAGGGGGAGGTGAGTTGGTTGCCTGGATAGAGGGCCCATAGCGGGCTGAAGTGCCTGTGGCCGGGTTCGGATTCACCGTAGGACGGGTCGCGCCACTCGAGGAGGCGGTTGGTGGTGGGGTGGATGGAGGGCGGGCGGAGGGAGGGGAGGTAGGTGTGCGTTGCGGCGGTGCAGTCGCTGTTGGAGAGGGAGAGGGTGGTGCAGGTTTGCTGGATGTTGGTGAAGAGCTGGTGGAGGAGCTGGTTGTCCATTTCGATGGAGATGTCGAGGCCTTCGGATTTGCCGGCCTGGCGGAGGTTGGGGGGGACGATGAAGGCGTGCTCGGGGGAGAGGGACGGGCCGGCGGTCCAGTGGTTGTTCCACTTGAAGAGGTAGCAGTGGTAGAAGCGGGCGGTCTCGCGCAGGATGGGCCAGGCCACGCGCTCGAGGAAGGTCTGGTTCTGCGTGAAGCGGTAGTGCTCCATGACGTCGCTTGACAGCCATGCCGCGCCCATGGGCCAGATGGTGTAGGGCGTGCCCTTGTCGACGGGGGCCGCGTCGCCCCAGAGGTCGGTGTTGTGGTGCAGCACGAAGCCGCTGTCGCAGCCGTACATGGCTTTGGCTACGGCCTGGCCGCGCGGAATGGCGACGTTCAGCAGGTCAAAGACGGGCTTGTGTGTCTCGGCGAGGTTTGTGACGAGGGCCGGCCAGTAGTTCATCTCGAGGTTGATGTTGATGGTGTACTTGCTCTGCCAGGCCGGGCTGTAGTCCTGGTTCCAGAGGCCCTGCAGGTTGGCCGGGAGGGAGAGCGCGCCCGTATCGCGGGAAGAAGCGGCCAGGAGGTGGCGGCCAAAGTTGAACATGAGCGTCATCAGCTGGGGATCGGCTCCGGGGTTCTTTTTGAAGTTGCTCAACCGCGTGGGCACCGGCTGCAGCCCAGCACTCCCAGAAGTCCCGAGATCAAGGCTCACGCGGCCCATGAGTCCGCTGAAGTCGGCAATGGCGGCACTGCGCACGGCCGGGTATCCTGCGGCAACAGCGGCGTCCAGCTTTCTCTTGAGTTCCGCCTGTGCAGCACCGGTGTTAGGATACCGGTACGACGTTTCGGCATTGAAGAAAATGTCGACAGTGTCAGCACCGGTTATCGAGATGGTCTTGGCATCCGGAGACGTGGCAGAGCCTATGCGGGATTAGCTGAGAACGCAGTAGCCCATGGCACGAGACATACCCCCTGAGTTGACGATCCTGGCCTCGGACCAAAATGTGATGGCCCCTGAGGACTGCCCGCTGTTGGCACTCAGCGTGACCGAGTGACCGCTCGTGCCGCCGTTGCTGACGCTGGCTGTCTGCGAGAGAACCCATTGGCTGCGAGAGAGGGAGACCTTGACGTTGAGCTTCCCCTTCTGGCTGGCGCTAAGACGAAAGGCAAGGACGCCATGGGGGTAGCTGGCCACATACTCGCGGCTTGAGAAAACAATGTTAACTCGGTTGTTTTGTAGACGCTGTTGAGTCCAACTCACCTGTAGTTGGTGCCCCCGAGGATGTAGCTGACGCCGGCCGTGCCTTGGTAGGTGTCGAGCCAGCGCGTGTAAGACGAGTTGCCGGAGCCGTGGCCGAAGTCCATGCCCATGTTGACCAGGGGGTGGTATGCCTTCGGTGATGTCGGATTGCCCGCCATGTTGTCCATGGCGGACTGGCCGGCCGCTGTGATGTTGCCGGCAATGAGCATCTGCCGGATGGCGGGAACAGCGTTCTTGGACTTTGGGTTGACCCGGTCTTGCCATGGACCGCTCCAGACCGAGTTCTCGTTCACCACCAGTTTCTCCACGGCAGTGCCAAAGACGGCCGCACCGAGTCTTCCATTTCCAATGGGCAGTGCGCTCTGGAAGTCATTCCCGGCGTCTGAGTTGTACCACGCGAACCGCGAGCCATCCAAGTCCGCGGCGTGCACCAACGCAGAACTAGCTGCAAAAGAGGCGGCGAGGAAGTGTATTAGAGACAACATCATGCCCAAGAAAGGTTGTACTTGCGCTCCGTGATGCCGTCCCGATGCCAGGCATGTAGCGAGGAGATTCTCAGCATCCTACTTCCTTTTATGGCCCCGTCCTTTCCCATGTATAATCTCACGGACTTAGGTACCCAGTTAAACTGCAGCTCGCTACTGTACCGTACTGCACACTTCCATGTCTGATCCGTTCTGGTACACGGAAGAAGTGTTGATCATCGTGCAGACTCGGATATCACGGCCTATCCAAACCCGAGATGTTCAGCCGAGGCCCCGAGGGTAAATGGGCATCCTGATGCTACCTCCAATTTACATGATTCGTGCGCATCCTTTACGGTAACAGTCGGGTGTAGACAGAGTATCACCGAGTGCATCAAGCGCACCTGTCAACAAACACCCATCACTTGCACCCGAACCGGCCGCAACACGGGGCAAGAAATCGGGATCTGCACGCGTGAGTTGGGGTTCAGAAGGCTAGAGAGTCCAAGACAGGCAGGTGCCTAAGATACCTTATGGTATGCTCAAGGCAATGAGGACAGGGCTTTGGACTTCTCTTTAACTCAATGTCAACTTCATGTTATTGTCAAGACCTCATATGAAGTCCCCAGACTCCATTACTTCAGACGCCAAACACAGCCAAGCTGTTCTCAATAAAGTAATTCATCCCCTCAGCCCGCCAGCTATCCATCTCCACAAAACTCCCCTTGTCCGACCAGACAAGATTCTGTCCCACACCTCCTCCCACCGTGGCATTATATGCCGGCCAGGTCGCCCCCCCAGGCAGCCCCAGCCCCTTGGACCCGTTCGGGTCCTGGGTCGTAATGAAGTTGACCCAGGCGGTGGACATGGTCTTGGCCAGCGCGGTCAGCGTCTCGGTGTTGTTGGCAAAGGGGTTCGCCTCGTAGCCGTCGCCGCGCGTGTTGTCGAACACGAAGGCGACCTCCTGGAAGTGGGTGGCGCCGATGAAGCCGGGGAGACTGGGCAGCACCACGTCGAAGCGGAAGCTCCAGGAGGGGATGCCCTGCTTGGCGAAGGCGAGACTGGCGCGGCGGCGGGCGTATTGGATTTGCCTGTGCTTGATGTCAGAAATTCTTGTTTCTCTCTGTTGAGAGAGGGGGGAGAAAAACTCACAAGTCACCAAACAAAGCAGCCCTTCGGCGGTACTGTGTCCCCATAGACCTCGCCACCATATCACCCGGCTGAATCACAGGCCACTTGTCAAGACTGGGAATACCAACGGCCTGAATGTTGGGGTACAGCGCCGCCAGCTCGTCCACGATCTCGTCAGTCGTCTTGCCGGTCGTCTTCTTGACATTGGGACCAACAATGGTCGCAATGGCCGCCCGCATCTCAGCGTCCGTATTGGCAGGGACCGCCCCGGCAGTGCCGTATCCGGTGTTGAAGGACGACCCCTCGTCCGTGTTGCAGCCGATCATGACGCGCACCTTGGGGAAGCGGCCCTCGCTCAGTTGCTTGGATGGGTAGTCGGCGATGAAGTCGCCGTCGAGAACAGGAGGCCAGGGGTTGGCGGCTGTGCCGTTCAAGGCTTTGTGGAGATCGGCCAGGGGAAGAGCACGGAGGCAGTCAATCGAGGCGCGTGTTCCAACCTTGTGTGCGCAGGTCGTGTTGCGCACCAGCGTGTCGTATGTGTTCTGCATGGCGTCGGTAGCGTTCAGGCCTCCGGCGTACCGGCCGATGAAGCCTCCATACCCGGATTCAGCAATGACACCCCGGAAGAGGCCGTCGTCGCGGCCGCCGTAGGCCAGTGTCTGCGCGCTGACGCTCTCGGCGCCGGAGCTCTCGCCCCAGATGGTGACTTTGTCAGGAGCGCCGCCGAAGGCCGCGATGTTCTCATGCACCCACCGCAGAGCCAGGCGCTGGTCTTTGAAGCCGAGGTTTGTGATGCCTGCTTCGAGTGCCTGCTTACCCTGGGGAAATCCAAAAGCACTCAGGCGGTAGTTGAGAGACACGCCGAGCATGGGGGTGCCTTGCTCGATGCTGTTTTGCACGATGAAGGAGAGGTTGTAACGCCTGTCGGCTGAGCCGCCCATGAACTAAGTGAGAAGCGTTAGTCATGACAGAGTTGAATTCGCAAACTCAGACTCACCAAGCCACCACCATGAATCCAAACCACCACCGGAAGATCAGCAGTGCTGTCGATACCCGCCGGACGGATGACGTTGAGGTACAGGCAGTCCTCCGACATCTCATACCCGACATCGTCACCGCCATAGCCGATACAGTGCGGCGGATACTTGGTGGCATTCCGCACTCCTTGCCAGGTCGAGTTAAGGGGCTGCGAGACGGTGAACCGGGCTGGTGGTTGGGCATAGGGCATGCCCAGGAAAAAGTCCTGGTTGTACTCGGCCGAGTAGACGCCCGCGTACGAGCCGTTCTTCACCGTGACGACTGGAGCGGAGTTCGACCGGGACGATGGCAAGGCGTTGGTGACGGAGGCGTACCAGCCCAGGCCGGCGGCCAGGAGAGAGGAGGTGATCCAGCGGGCCATGGCTTGACGTACGGGACGCAAATGGCGCGGCTTGGGGCCTGGCTCGGTCGGTGAGTTGAGATCAGGTCCTCTGGTCGGAGGTGATCCGAGCCGCTTCCCAATTATCCAGCTTGCAGCCATGCCTCTCACTTATACCACATCACAGCCACACGGTGCGGGTGACGCACTGACGACATGGCGTTGTGCCGTTGCCGTGGTTCGGCCCTACGTCGGCCGGTCTCCCTGGCCCTCCGCAAAACACCAAGACGAAGTAACCATAACATCGTCATCTACAGACACTACTGAGCATATGCCGGTGCATGGTTCCATGGTTTGAGGGACAGGTGGTGGCTCCCCGCGGAATGTTCCATTCCGGGGGGGCCCTGACCGGCACACTACCGAGGTTCACAGGCAGGGTTCGGCGGTATAAAGCTGGAAAACGTTCCCCGGATCGGCGCCGAGTCTCACCCGATCCAAGAATCGAGCCTCACGCGAGCAACTCCAGTTCCATCCGCTTCTGTTTGTCGGGTTGTGGGGTGCAGTTCCGGCAATGGGGTTGGTAAAGCTTGGCAACTTCAAGCGAAAACATGAAGTCAAGGAAACTTGGACAGCTCACAGGGCAAACTTGGAGCCGTTCCCCCTACATGTATCGATCCAGGGCGAAGACATTCCAATGACGGTCAACAGAGACGCGCGTACAATCTACTAGCGCTATTAGCGAGCTACATGTATCCACAACCGCGATTCAGCGGCGGGTAATTATTAGGGCGCAAGGTACCTGTAATCTATCCTTTTCGGGGCACATAAGATATAGGTCTAGGTGTCCAGCTTGAGCAAAGCCCCAGAAGTAGGGTTATCCCATTTGAATTCCAGGGCCTTCCTACGTGCATGTAAGTGGCTCAGAGCGCACCAACTTCCGAGAAGCTGGATAAGGTGCATACCTAGGTAAGGAGCAAACGCAAAGCCACGTCTGCACCGATAGGAAGTCGAGGCCAAGGGGCAACCACCGAGTCGGTAATATATACCATCTAATGTGTTACGGCAACACAGAAGGATGAATGTCAAAGTATGTACACTGAAATCTCCTCTCTCGCCCACCCCCCTCCCATTCACTAAAGGAATATTCCGGTTGCAGACAGATGTTCTCCGCAACTTCAATCTACGTGTCCTGCGCCAGGGGCTGGGTTCTCCTGCGTTTCGCTGATTCGGACGACCCCTTCCCTCCGGGAGACAGCCGAGTCACCCCCTATTTCTTTACAAGCACTGGGAGTACCCTACACAAGACATGGTCAGCAACATTTCCATCACGAACAAGAAAGGGGAACGAGAAACTCACAATCATTCGAGTAAGTGCACTTATACGGGCTCTCGCACACCGTCGGACCCGTATACCCCTGCCCGCCGCACTGCGCATAGTGGGCAGCCGTGGCGCCGCCGCTGCTACCACCACCGCCGGTGGCCGGGGTCGTGGTGGTCGCAGGCGGCTTGCTCGACGTCGGGGTCCCACCCGTGTTGCTGCCGCCGCCGGTGGCGCCCACGAGCGTGAGCAGACCGGGCCGGTAGGGCAGCTTGTTGTAGTCGGAGCTAGTCCCCTGCAGGCCCTGGTACAGCAGCTGCAGGTTGCAGGGGTCGACGGTGAAGGTCTGGTCCGGGTTGCTGCGGATCAGGTCGCCGTGGCTGATGTCGTTGGTCCAGGTGGCGCCCGAGTTGGCCTTGCCGGCGAAGGGCTTGGACTCGGAGGTCGCCTGCGGGGTGAAGGTGCCGCCCAGGCTGGTGGCCGTGTAGGAGCGGAAGTACCGGCCGTTGGCGCCGATGCTTTCCACAAGCATCAAGTAGAGCGGGGAGCTCTGTCCGCCAACGGTATAGACCTGGACGGCCTCGAAAATGTCGTTGCGGGCGCCGCTGAGGACGACCTCGGCCGAGGTGCCGAAGTTGCCCGGGAAGTTGCCGATGGGCATCTTGGAGCGGTAGATCTTGCCGTTGTCGCCGGCAAAGAACAGGTACATGTAGTTGGCGTCGCCGATCAGGGTCTGGTCGATCGGGCCGGTGTCCGAGCCGGAGATGGACCCGGAGAAGAGCGGCTGGGCGGCCGACCAGCCGTTCGCGTTGGTCGGGTCGCTCGACGTCCGGTAGGAGAAGGCGGTCGCGCCCCACTGGTACGCAAGAACCCACGTCTTCTTCGGCTCAAAGTACTGTCCAAATAGTCAGTCATGTCATGCGTATTTGGGTGGAAAAGGGGTTGATGAACTAAAGGGGAAGGGGTTTTCGTCAGAAGCAAGTGTGTCGCTTCTGGACTTGCTGGACTCCTAATGCAGCCCAAAACGGTGATAAAAGCAGTGAGGTCTACTTACAAAGAGCGTCGGCGCCACGGCGGCCTGGGACATGCCGTTCTGGCTGGCGGTGGCCATGTCGGACCAGTTGGTGAAGAGGCCAAAGTTCATGGAGCCATAGGCGGACCCGGCGTAGTTGGACGCATAGACCAGGTGCTTGCCGTTGTAGGGGACGTGAGTGAAGTCCTTGAGCGAGGCCCAGCCGGACTTGGGCTGGGCGAGGGGACCGGTCGAAGTCCACTTGTAGCTCGAGGGCAGGCTGCAGGCGCCTTGGGCGACGGGGAGGCCGGCGGCCAGGAAGGCGATGATGGCCGCGAGATCCGACTTGGTGAACTTCATGGTGGCGTCTTGTTCTTCACAGGGGCTGTGGAGGGGAGGCGTGGCAGAGGAAGCTGGAGCTTGAAGAAGAGCATCGAACCAAACTAAGGCTGAGTCTGAATAAGGTACCTAGTTATATCTCCTATCAGTGGACTCCCACCTCAACCAAGGACATGAGCAAGAGTTGCCGTCCTAGGAATACGGAGCTGTTTCCGCTTTCCGCTAGCGGTTACCCCTGACGGCGATCCGAAATCACAAGGGGCCAAGCGGATTCTGGAAGCTCGGGACAGCGCCTCACTGGCTCCGCACCCCAAGCGGCTAAGCCCTGAAGAACTCCCAGGCCTTGTTCGTGTCGACGTCAGGGGGCTACACCTTACGTGGCTTGTCTGCCGTTGCCATTCACTTCCTCACACTGCCGTCCCTGTCAGCATCGCTGATCGTGTAAGTGCCTAAAATGCAAAGGACTGACAGTTTCTCCATCAATGAGGGCAAGGCGCTTGCTCTTGAATACCTCTGCGGATGGACGCCCCCGAAGAGGTTGACACGTGAAAGCAAATTAAGGTCGTCGGCAAGCTGAGTCGGTAGTGGAGAGTTGCACCGCGGTAAGCGGAACGAAGCCAGGATGAGGTCAAAGTACCCCACAGGACAGGGCATTTTAACCAAACGAGATGTTAAGCGGACGGCCAAACCGGGTTGTCGGAGCGGGAGGGCGTTTCAGCCGTCCCTTTTGGCTCCAGCCCGGCGGCTTGGCAAGCAGCGATCTGGGGAAACCCAACTGCCGATGATCTGACAGCCACGCGGCGATGCGACCTTCCCTGCTGTCGGGTGTGATGCGAGGTGAAGGGAGGTGAAGGCAGGCGAGTCGATGCTACGGTCTGTGATGCGCTCCAATGGCGGCGTTTGACTCGGAAGAAGCTCTGCCACCCCCAGCTCATAGCGATGAAACCGTAGCAGTCTGTCCTCGGCGGCTCTCGGGCCGGTTCTGTCTTTGATGCTTCGCGAGGCTTCTCGAGCAGCTGAGCTTCGTGAGTATCTTGGAACTTTCAATGACGGTCACGGACTCACAGAGGGAGTCTGAAGTCGAAGGGCTTGAGGCGACAGAGATTCGGCTGGCGACCTGGATAGGTGCGTATCGGTAACTCTGGAGATCACAGGCGATCGCCGGACTGCGTCGCTCCGTACAGTCCTCACAGCCATCCAGACGCAATCGCTGACGAACTGAGCCATGCAGGGTTGAGGAATCGCTCTTTCAGGTGGAAACCCGTTCGAGAGAAGACAAGGCCATTCTTCGCTGAAAGACCCGTACTGCAACCGGCCATGGAGCAGTGAAAGCCAGACCTCGACACCCACTGGTGTGTGATCTTGAATCGACAGAGGCCGTCTCCGGTGCTTCACCTTCCTTGTCATCCTACCATCGCGACACAACGAGATGTAGCACAGGTCGTCGTCATCAGAATCTCGTATCCCAAGCTTCAGCCCCGGCCCCGAGGTCTGCCCGAGACACAACGCTGCGCGGAGCGGGAGGGTCCGGAGAAGTGCATGCGAGGCTTGAACGAGAAACGAGCGAAGAAGACGTAAACGAGGCTCTTGATGAGCGCCGCGCTGCGTGCACTGCCAATTGCCCGATTGAATATGTCGAGCGCAAAACCGAGCTGCACAGCGGGTGCCTGTCAGGTGCTCAAAATCTCGAGGTGCCGGAGAGAGGCTCAAAAGATGGTGTCTTGCCGTGGCCTGCTCAAAGAGATCTCAGCTGCAAATGTTGCCGGGATCCACGCAAACGCAGGAATTCGATAATTTTGAGATTGATGGTGTAGGAAGGGCCGGGGCAAACTGAGTGATGCCGACCTGCCGTCGACGCGATTTGAATTTCCGACTTGGGTTCTGGTTAGATCGTTACGCTGACTGAATCACAAACAATCCACGAGTGCAGGGTCGGTGGCAGGCCGCAGTGGCCAGCATGTCTGTTGATGAGGCCTCGTGAGATAAACCTGGAAATCAGAAGCTGAGGTGGGTTTTGGCAGGGAAATTGGGCTCGCCGGACGCCAAGAAACTGGGCAGAGCCGATAGGTGTGGCTGTGCCCAAGCAGCCCCACGTTCAGCCACGCTGCCAGGCTGCCAGGCGGAACTCCCCAGCCCCCTGACTTCTGACCAAGGCCGAGTCCGAGTCACCCACTCATTCCACCACACACCTCACCACCTCAGGCAGCCCCGGGGGCAGCCCATCATGGCGGCCCACAGCTGCGCGTCACGCTTCCACAGCGTCGATTCTCCTGCGAAGGAGAACTCGGCCGCTTTTCTTCCTCAGATGGACACTTTCGAGTTTGGTTGAGGTCACCGCTTGCTTTCTGAACCGAACAACTTCGAGATCAACTGCCCGCGATGCCCTTCTACGCGAACACGCCCGAGTCTCGGCTTGGCCGATCCGACTCCAAAAACCCGGCGACGACATGCAGAGGCATCACTTCGAGCGGCCGGCCCTGCAGGCGCCCGATCGCCGCGTCTGACGCGTCGAGCAGTTCGCGTCTCAAGCCCGGCATCCGGGCTGACGACCCGACCGATGAGAGCCTCTACTGCTGGCAGCACAAGGACCAAGCGAGCGCCTCGGCCAAGTCGAGCCCGGGCCCTAGAATGTCCCACACGCCGATTCTCGAAGAGCGCACGAGTTTGGACACGCTGGCCGACCGCCTGGGTCTCATCCGCACCCAGTCCGAGAAGCCGCCGAAGGCATCGGGACGACCCAATGGCAGTGGGAGCGGGAAGCGGCCGTCCAAGATGGCGCGCCCAAAACCGAAGAACGAGGCAACTTTCTGCTTCTGCTTCCGCATCCCCGTCGACGACATCAGCCCTCCTCCACGGCCCAGACCACAGCCCGTCCAGCAAACCTCCGTATCCACTCCGGTCCGACCAAGCAAAACAAAACCTTCCTCCCAGCGTCTCTCGCCCTCCGCCTCGCCAGGCCGTCCCGGCCGCCGCACCTCCGAAGCCTCCCAAACCGCGCACTTCCTCTCCCTAATCGCACCCGACACACCCCCGCAAACCGCTTCCCAACTCCTCGCCGAGCTCGCGAAACCCGTCTCGCAGCAAGACGAGCCAGGGTACATCTACATCTTCTGGCTGACCTCAGAGTCCCAACCCTCCACCCCGCCGGCCGAAGCAGCCCGCTCCCTGCTCGCACCACCCTCCACCCCGATCCGCAGCCGAGGCGGCAGACGGCCCAGCGACGTGCTCACCTCCTTCGCCACCGCCGACGATGACTCTGACCATAACAAGCAGAGCAAGACGAAGAAAAAGATCCTCCTCAAAATAGGCCGCGCCACCAACGTCCAGCGCCGCCTCAACGAGTGGCAGCGCCAGTGCGGCTACAACCTGTCGCTCATCCGGTTCTACCCCTACGTTCCCTCCTCTTTCTCCGCCTCGCCTAGTCCAAGTCCAAACCGTCGCGGGAGGAACGATGACGACGACGACGACATGGTGACGGTGCGCAAGATGCCGCATTCGCACAAGGTCGAGAGGCTGGTGCACATTGAGCTGGCCGGCCGCGGGCTGAGGGTTGCGGATCGCGAGAAGTGCGCTGCTTGTGGGAGGGAACATCGCGAGTGGTTTGATGTGGAGGCGTCGCGGGAGGCGGTGAAGGCTGTGGATGAGGTTGTGAGGCGGTGGGTGGATTGGGATGAGGGGGTTGTGGTTGGGTGATGTGGTGGTGCTGGTTTGCGTTCATGATGGAGGAAGGGAAGGAAGGGTGTGTTTGGCTAGCATTGCGTGGGTTTTGCTTGGTCGGGCGGGTGTTTGCATTTGGCATGGCATTGGTGTTTGAAGTTGGGTTTTCGCGGTGGATTGGGCGGGATATCGGCACATGTCACCACAATTGAGTATCCATCTACCCAAGCTTCAAGTTGTGAGTTGATATTGTACTATCAAGTGCCTAACGCCAGCAACTTCAGACCTGAACCCACGACCAAACAGAGAGATGCCCTCAACCGGGAGCGACGCCAAACGCCGTACACCGCCGATGCTCGCATCAATGCACCAAAACCAACGCCATGCTAACCGAAAAACAATCCAATATCTACGCAGCAGCAGCCGGGAGAAAGTTGAACCCCACAATGCCGTCGGCCAGTAGCTCCTCGCCCCGCCGCATCGACACGCGCCGCCCAATGATGCCGTCGTTCCCGACGTTGAGGGACAGTGCCGCGTCTAGCGGCATCTCAACGCCGTCCTTGATGTGTTGGGAAGGGCGGTGCAGGGTGAACTGCTGCATTACGCCGGCATCATGAAGGGGTTTTGTCAAGTCGCCTGTTGTGCTGCGGAGGTTTGCCATGTTAGTGGCCGAGTGCATGAGAAAAACGATGAGAGTGGTGATGGCTTACTGGATGGACACCAAAATACTCTGGTCTATGGTTGAGGGTTTGGCGTGATGGAAGCGGACATGTGTAGCATGAGAGCTGCAGGGGGAGGACGGGTTGAGGAACAGCAGGTTGCCGAACGGGCGGTGGCCTTGAGCGGACGGGGAGAAGAAGTCGACGCGGGCCCCGACGCGCGGGGTTGTTGAGGGCGTTTGCTCGCCGCACATGTTGATGGGTGGCTCAGTTGTGGTTCGTGTAACTTGAATGCCCTGTGCAGTGTTTGATGGGATGAAGATTGTCAGTTCACGGAAGCGGCGTCGAGTTGGATTGCAGAGATGGAGATGGGCGGATGAGTGGCTCTCCTTGGCTTTTTGACAGCTATACCAAGATTCTCCGTCGAGCCTGGTTTCCCTCAAGTTCTTTGACATCGAGCATCTCGAATCCACCCCGCGGTGGCCAACAAGGTGGACGATCAGGGTGCCTGACCAGCAGGCCGTTGTCCTTGTTTGAGCCTGCCTTCAGACCAGCGCAGAACAGGACGAGTGCTGATGCAGACCAATCAGGGCGCTGAAACGGACCAAGAACTGCCGTTTTGGGCGTTTTGCGACGTTTGAGCACAGACCACTAAGCCCCACACGAGGCCGATTTGAGCACGTTTGCGCGCGAAAGCGCGGGAACCTCGACGGCCTCCTGACGCGTGTCATCACTCGCCCCCCACCCACAGACACGCGACATCCCGGCCAAGGAAAAGACACCCACTCAATAGCCCAGACAATCTACTCACGCACCTTGATGAGCACGTTTCGCAATTAGACCTTATTTTAAGCTTGAAACAATCCACAGACAGTAATAGCTCAAAATGGTCAACATCGGCAACCTCTTCCAGTACCTGGCGCTGCAGTCGCCCCTGCACTCGTCCATCATGTCCGGCGACAGCCTCAACCTGACCAAGATGGGCCTCACCACTTACACCCTCCCCGCGCTCCCCTACGCCTACGACGCGCTGGAGCCCCACATCTCGGCCCAGATCATGGAGCTGCACCACTCCAAGCACCACCAGGCCTACGTCACCAACCTCAACAAGGCCCTCGAGTCGCACGTCGCCGCCATCGCCTCGGGCGACGTCGTGGCGCAGATTGCCCTGCAGCAGGTCATCAAGTTCAATGGGGGCGGGCATATCAACCACTCGCTGTTTTGGAAGAACCTGGCGCCTGCCGGGAGCGAGGAGGCGAGGGTGGAGCAGGGGAAAGAGTTGGTTGCGGCGATTGAGAAGACATGGGGCAGTTTTGAGGATTTCAAGAAGGCCTTCTCGGCTGCGTTGTTGGGCATTCAGGGGAGTGGTTGGGGATGGCTTGTCCGGGAAGCCGGGAACGGCGCGGGATTGCGCATCGTGACGACCAAGGATCAGGATCCCGTGGTTGGCGGCGACGTGGCCATCTTTGGCGTGGATATGTGGGAGCATGCTTATTACCTTCAGGTTGGTTGCCGTTGACATCGCAAACAGAGATTATGCTAACATGCGTCACAGTACCTGAATGGCAAGGCGGCATATGTCGAGAATATCTGGAACGTCATCAGCTGGAAGACGGCCGAAGATCGGTTCCTGTGGAGGTCTGAGGAGAAGACCGAGCTGTGAGGCCTTAACACCCGTTGGATTTGAAGAATCAAGATTGCTTCAATACTTTCTCAAGGCGACTTGAACGGTACCACTGCTCTCAGCTGGTGACCTTGCTTTCACCCAACTGCAGCGTTAGCACCTCGGCCTCGTTCCACACATGCAAGTCTCAAGGACAAGGCCTTCACATCGCTCCCCGAGCTGCCCAAGAGGCTTGCTCCCGCCCGTATTCTCAGCGGGTCAATTCATCTATCTGACACAATTCAACTCATCGCCATCCAGATGCCCGCCTCGGCAAGGCGCAGGCTCACCACACACAACAGCCGTCAGCATGCCAGATCTGTCTCGCCGCCACGAGGTGTCTCTTGGGCCCGCCGAGAGCTTGCTCAACAGTCCGCTGGACCACGGCTCAGGCATCCGTGTCGGCTGCTCGGTGAAAGGTCGGTGTGACCAGACGGACGCTGTGCGTTTGACCTGTCGCGCCACCGACCACGGCAGCCTGCATTCCACCCGCGGCACCCGGGAACTTTCAGCATGAGCCTTTTCCGCTCCGGCGTCTGTTACTTCGATATTACCCGAATTAGCATCATCTCGGCCGCCTTTGTTCGACACCACGAGGGTTGAGAATGGGCCGTGCATTGCGTTTCGAGGGGGAACATTGCTGCGGAATGGATAACAGCCGTGTAATGCCATCCTGGACCCATCAGTACGGGCTTTCTGGATTCTCCTGTCAACACAACCACGAGCACTCAGCGAATCTGACTACCAAGGCAGCCCGGGAGGCACCGGATCGATGCAGGTGTAAACCATAAAGTACCCGGCGGTGGCTGAAGCGGGTAGTGTCCTAGCAGACGCCCTTATCATGCTGTTTGCTATTCCCAATCTCCCCCAATCCCGACCCCCAAGCCATGTGCTCTCGCCGGTCAGGGTGGAGTTGAGACGGGAAGCTGACCGGCATCACCTCGCGAGCAATGGATCAACGCATCATTTAAGGAGGGAGGCTTCCCGGGTGGTGAGCCGGGCAAACAGACGGTTTGTGGAGCTCACGGCTGCCAGGGCTTAGGTTCCATTACCGCAAATCGAGAGGGCAAAGCCCGAGGGGCAGACGTTGATTTGGATATAAGAGATGTTTGAACTCTTTTGCTCTTCTCTCACTTCTCGACAAGCTGTGCATCCAAAGGCTCCTTACAGAACCGCCACCCTCGTTCTGCACCCTAAAACCTCGTCATCATGGCAAGACTCATTCCCTCGTTGGCTCTCTTGTGCCTCAGGTATGACACTACACCAGGACATTGAGAGTTAACCGGCTAACTAATACAGCACCTGCTTTGGGCTTGCTTCGAGCCATGGACCCAGCCCTGATCATGATGTCTTGTACGGCGGCCACTCGCTGCACCAACCCGTCAGCACCAGGACTGTCACCACGACCCAGGTATCTACGGTCACAGTCGCTTCTTGCAATGCGGGATATCTTCCGAGCACCGTCACGGTCTACACCGGATGCTCGTCCGCCTCGACTGTCTCGAGTGTGTCCGGCTTTCCCATCAGCAGCCAGACCAGCCGTGGACCGTGGTCGAATGCCACTGCCCCTCCCTGCACGCATGGCTTGTCAACCTCCGCTGCACTCACAGCTCCTGACAACATCACCACCTCACTTGCAACCCTTTCTTATCCTTCATTGACTGGGACGGCGGGAACAACCTTCCAGACCGCTGAACCCATCGGCACCACTTCCTTCCCCTGGAGGAACTCGACCTCCAGCTCGGCCACTGAACAGGACTCGATGAGTGCCCTCACACTCACACCGACGTCTTCCACGGTGGGCACAGTGAGCATGACTTTGCCTTCCGGACAACCTGGTCCCACCGCCCCGGTCTCGGGTTACGGCACAGGGACGGGCCTCCCCTGGAACACTTCGGTCAGTGCCTCGAGCGATTACCAGCCCAGTTTGACCTACCTTACTACAGCTTTAGGTGCGTTGCCATGTTCTCTTCAGTTTTATGCGGACGAAGTTGACTGTTTCACAGCGTCGTCCAGCTCAGCCACCCACCACACCACCACCCGGAACGTGACTGTCACCATCCGCACCAGCACTCGGTCCCATCCTTCTGTCTCCAGCACCAGGACTGGGTCCACGAGGAGGAGCACCACCCTCCTGGCCTCACGCACCTCCTCTCTTCTCACCCCCACACCTTCGCCATCCTCCACATCCACCACCGTCTCCTCAGCCGACATCACGACAGAGACCAACGCCCCCCTCTTCACAACAACATCCCGTCCAAGCGCTTCCACGCATGCACCTCTCAACACAACCTTGACCTCCACCAAGGGATGGAGTAACACTACGACAACCACTTTCACCATCGCTCTCCCCTCGTCAACAACATCCGCGGGCGACAACGGAGACCAATACGGAGGCTACACCTACGGCAACCCTTCGCCCGCTGCCAGCAGTAGCACCTCAACTGAATCCGGCGTCACCAGTGTTGACGCCATTGGAGGGACCAGCACCAGCCGGACCAGCAGTACCAGCATCACCACCACTGCCGTTTCAAGCACCATTGGGCTGAGTACGTTCTCGACTCAGACCATTGGCACGGAGAGGAGCGACACTGTGGAGGCAACCGCCACGGCGACGCAGGCTGGGGACGAGTATGGGTATTTCGGGGAGTATTACCGGGTCGCGCGGGCTTGACCCGGTGCTCAAGTTGAGCCCAATGGTAAAATGATAAGGGGGAAGGATTGTGTGTAGGAGTCTTGGGAGATGAAGGGGGCTGAGTGGGTAGGGAGGGATCTGGTGGGGAACATGAACAAGATGAGGATGGATGTACCGGGGGTGTTACACTGTTACTGAGCTTGAATGGTGAAATACATTTCAATTCGTGGCTGTGGTCTCGTAATACTTCCTTGAAGTGCTCGGTAATTATGTACCTTGGTGTGTGGACTTGGCTGGAATCATGGATACACGTTTCTCCTGGAGGCCAGGCACTTTCTCACTGGCGTTGTCACTAGCGTTGACTGACTGTTACGATTTAAGCGTTGCCAGGTCCAGATACAAAGTCCGACTCATGGCCGGTGACTTCCATCCATGGGTCCAACGTTTCCTCTCAGGCTCGCGGGTAGCTCGGAGTCGTCATGGTCACTGCCATGCCCTCGAAACCAGACAACGTCAGGCTTGGTACGGTGGACGTTACCAGGCAAATATTATTCTTTCATGTTCCCTGCATACCATGAAGGATGCCGTTCACCCGAAGTGCTAGGATACCGAGTCCAATCTTTAGTGTCGGGTGTGGGTATATGGCTGGATATGTCAGCCTTTGTCGGTTGTTATCCGAGCAGACGACTCGAATAATCAAGATCTCGGACTCCAGCAAGAATACCGGCACCTCCGGAGACAGGGCAGGCACACGCATTGAGGGATGATACCAGGGTGTGCGGCACAGCCTGGCGGCAGGATCTGTCACAGGGGTTAAGCTTATTTCGCAACGTCAGCGTGAAACAAGCACTCAATTCATTGGTTCCCCTTTTGAAAAAGGTTTGGTCGGCCTCAACTCCTCTCGGCGTTACTTTTCTTCAGGTGGCTTGAAATCGAAAGCTGAATGGTGATGAACTGGGCATTGCTGCGTTGTTTCAACTAATAGCACGCCTGGGCTTTACTCGGATCCCGGGGTCCTGCATCCTTCAGCTCCCTCCTGTTCCAACGACCATGTCGATCAATACCCTATGTTCAACCTGACCGCAGCTGAGCTAGAACGAGGTTACACAGAACTAGTTCTCTAGCCTTGCCTGCCAGTATAAAGATGTAGGACAATCTCCTCATCCAGTCCACCACAACTCACATGTCCACCATCAACCATCCAACAGTCCCCTTTCCTGATCACTCAACCCAACCACCACCATGAAGCCCACCCTCCTCCCCTTCCTCGCCGCCACCGCATCCGCAACCGACCTCCTCCTCCCCCTCTACCAATACCCCGCCAACAACGGCGGCGCCTGGGCACCCATCGAGCAAGCCCTCTCCGCCAACCCCTCCCTGACAGCCAAGATCGTCATCAACCCGCACAACGGCCCCGGCGGTCCCGGCGAAGGGATCGACGACCCGCAGTACGTGGCCGGCACCAAGGCCCTCGCCGCGCACCCCAACGCCCAGCTCATCGGCTACGTGCACACGTCGACCGACTTTGGCGCGACCCGCTGCAACTTCCCCTGGGCCAACATCACGGCCGCCATCCGCACGTGGGCCGTCACCTGGACTTCTCGTGGCGTGCCCATCAAGGGAATCTTTGTCGACGAGGCTGCGCTCGACAGTTCCAACGACTGCGTCAACTACATGACCAACCTGACGACCTTCCTCCGCACCGATCCGGACATTGTCAAGGGGTTTGGCACCAACAAACCCGTCATCGTGTTCAACCCGGGCGGCATCGGCACCAAGCCCGGCAGCCTGCAGCCGTTTTACAATCTCCAGCCGGACCTGATCATCGCGCTGGAGACGTGCTTTGTGGTGAACGCCAGGGCGGGCGGGGACTATGACCAGTGCTCGACGGACCCGGCGGCGGTGTGGGAGAGGTATGATCATGACGGGGTGGGCAGTTCGTTGGATAATGTGGTGTTTCCTTGGATTGGGAGGGCGAATGCCGCGAGGACGGCGGTGTTGGTGCATGGGTTTCATGACTACAATGGGCCTTCGGCGAATTTGAGTGCCACGGCGGAGGTGTTGGGGCAGTTGGTCAAGGGGGTGGTGTCGAGGGGGATTGGGGGAACGTTCTTTAACACGGCTGGGTATCATACTTTTGGGGATGGGCCGGCGTCGATTGGGGCTGTGGCGAGTGCGCTGAGGACGGCGAATGGGAAGTAGAAGGGAGGTCTGGGATTGTGGGAGAGGAAGGAGGACAGCGAGTTAAGGAGTACAGTAGAATTAAGGGCGGATTCACTAGGTAAGGTATGTGAGGTAAACAGCTGGAGCGAAGCTCGTACATGACTGGAACACTGGATTTGACCCTTAGCACGCAGTAGACTTGGTTCCGTAGCACTCCAGCGCGCCGTTGTTGTTGTCGATGATAGTATCTGTGAAGACAAGTGTCAGTGGCTGTATCGAGAGACCAATGATCACAAGGGGGACTTCAGGGGCACCGACTCAGATCAAAGATGGCCGTCGGCCAGTTGTCCTGGGAGGCACCAGTGCCCGGATTGCATTGGCAGTACATCAGGGAGGGCGGAGCGTCAACAATCAGCCCGTTCTCGGGCCTGACGTTGGTGCAGTTGATGCACTGGTCGAGGTGCGGCCTGTCTCTCGGTCAGGCACACTTCCTTGTCAAGCCTTGGACTTGGGCATGCTTACCCAGCGCCCGTCGGATCCTCCTGCAGCCTCCCGTAGTTGTTCTTGAGGCAGCGGTTCAGGTCCAGCTTGGAGCACTTCGACTGCCCAAAGATGTTCTTGCAGTTGGCCGTCAGCGTCCGGCCGCTGACCTTGACCGAGTTGGCGTCGCAGGATCCCAGGAAGTTGGCGCCGAGCACGCCGGTGGCACCGAGCCCGAGGACCAGAACAGAGAGAACCGACTTCATCGTGATAGCGGGTTGGAAGTTTGAGTGCTGAAACTGCTTGGATGTCGTTGTCTGTTGTGGATGCAAGAGCAGTTGTGGTCGATTCCGGCAATCTGGTGACTCAGGGGTTGTTATAAGCACTCACGGAGCTGAGGGCCGCCACTTCACCCTGAAGTCGACGAGAGTCTGGAGCCCCTGATCGGACGGTTCATTGATCAAATTGGCCTGAGACGACGAAAGCAACTGAGGGTTGCAGCCATGTGCCAGAAAGGACGATATGCTGATATTAAAGCCGTTGTTGGAGCTGTCACACGCAGCTTGACTCGGGCAGCTAAACCAGGTTCCGGCTTCCCGGATGCTCAGGGGCGAGGAACTTGGTGGCCAAGGCCAACGTGGGCATGTCATGACCCGGCTCTAAGGGGTGACCAAGCAACAGTTCCGGAAATTGAATCTAAATATAGACGGATTTATCTTCATTCTTGACGAGTTAATAAACCATGCCCGGGTAAATCAGTTCGCGGACCTGTGTCGTTGGTTCGAGCTTTATCATGTCCTCCACCGATTGGCCGGCAATATTTTGGACACGGAAGGAATCTCTCGAACGAGCCAAGGAACTTTTCGCTTGTTGAAGACTATCTTGGTTGGACTAGTTGTGTGTGCTGCCAGTTTCTCCGAGGTGAGTAGGGATAAGATTCACGTTTGCTTCTTCATGTTTCCTTTCACCTTTTGCCCGGGTCAGGTTCTCACCGCGAGGTGACCTGAGAGCCTGGCGGAGGTGTGCCGGGACGCCTAAAGTGGCCGACAGCCACGATGCTACGATGTCAGTTTATTCCAGTCCATCAGCCTCCTCCGTGGTACACTTGGAAACAACATGGAAGCATGATCGGATGGGCACACCCGAAAACCACTGGAAGATCTCAGGCTAGATTGCAGTTGCATACGGCCATGGGGACTGTGTCTTTGAGCCATGAACCTGGTCTGGAGCTTCCTTTTGGACATCTGACCGATCAAAAACACCTGACGGCTCAATAACGCCATATTTACATCTTCCGTTGACATCTCCTGACCATCGAGTCCTGGCTGGACCCATATCTCCATTGTCCACCTGAACATATGGGAGGTCCCGGCCCTCTACAAAGGAGCCAGCAAAGCCACAAAGCCAGGCAATATGCCCTTTTTTGTAAGGTAGTCTTGACAAACCTCCACCCACGGAGCAGTCAGCTCCGAAGGTTCCCGAAGGGCGCGGTGGCGCCAACAACTTGGAACTCTCTTAGGCCCAAGCCATGCAGTGTCGACCCAAGTTTGTCCATAATGTAAGGTACAATACCTAGGTAGTGCAGTCGTAGCAACACTCACTGGACACCTCAGGGACTCGAGGAAGAAGACGGGATTGTACGTGGTAACCAACATAAGTGCATTTAATGTTCAGGGGGCCAGACAAACTCGTCGAAAACCCGAGCAAGGCCAGGCAGCATGGATACCGGTAACCTTCGGCTACAGGATTGTTTCAAGGTCAAAAACACAATTGCCTGCAGTGTTGCTCGTGTAGGTTCGTGGCCGTGAAGAGAAAATTGACATCTATTGGGCCTGCCCCAGACGTCCACTGAAGGGTCTAATTTTCCGTTGTTCCTCCTGGGTCAACTCTATGTCTATTAATGCCTGGAATCCATGAAAGCACCAAACCTGCCCTCCCAACGTCCCGCTCTTATTTCCTCCTCAGGTATGTTACCTAGAAGTATCGACTCAGTACCGATAAGAGTGAATCGGATCCCCGATTGGAAGACTTGGAGCTCTTTTTGCTCTTGGAACTCTTGCCTTTCCGGTGGCCGTGTTCTCGCGAGGAGTGCTTGCTTCTCGATTTGCCTCTTTTGCCACCAGAGTTCTTGCTCCCGCCGCCGTGGCCTTGAAACTCTGAGCAGGGCTCAGCGTAATAGCCCGAGTACGAAGCCCGGCGGCCGGTGTTCTCTCTCTCATGGCCTGCTGCAGATTTGGGTTGATAAGACTGGGAAGCCCGCCGCTGGGTGTTCAGGATCTTTGTCAACCGCGCGACGTCATCTGTGTGGCCGCGGACAACGGTTTGGATGTAGTCGTAATACATCTCGTAAATGTTGACATCTCCTTTGGGGGATTGGGCCCAGTGACGGAGGAACTTGTCGATTTGGTCCTTCTCGGTGTCCTTCTCGCGCGAGAGAAACCTTTGAGTGTCGGGGAATGCCGCTACCTGGGGAATGAGGAACTTGTCAAAGATATCGTCCAGGTACCTGAGTTGGTGCTTCTTCCAGTCGCCGTGGCAGTCAGCACACTTCCATATGGTGTGCGTGTCTGACTTCCAGTGGATCTGGCAGTCCTTGGGGCGCGGAGCGTGGCCTCTCTTGATTCTCCATTGGGCTGTCTTGCAGTAGGAGGCGACCTCGGTGGTCGAGTGACCGCAGGAATAACGTTTCTGGTATTTCTTGCACATCTTGGGTCTGGGCAACTAGCAGATACCTGGTAGGTAACTGAAGGTGGAGATTGGGTTGGCTTCAAGTTGTTGCTTCAGCGCCGTGGATCCTTTGGCGAGGACGGTGTCCTCGAAGAGCTCCCGTCGTTAAGCAGGGAAAGGGATTTTACTAGCACCTGTAGCAAACCAAACTTTTAAGTACCTTACTCAGAGGTCCCCGAGAACCAGTTTCCTTTGGACTCTCGTCTGACGCTCTGAGAAATCGACTATGGGTAGGTATCTTTTGATTGGCAAGGTGATCACCTGGCCACAGTGACCAGAGTGAATGAAGATATTGGTGGTTTCAGGGAGAGTACACACATGACAGCAAGAACAAAGCCAAAAGAAGTAGACCATAGTGGACAGACAAGGTGACAGATGGCCGAAGGTCCTCGACTGCGTGCTCTCGGTCCTGCATCAGCCAGCCAACTGGAAGAGTATCACGATGTCAACAATGAATGCAGGCACTACAAAGGCCAAATAGTGGAGGCAAGATCCAAGCTTCAGGTACCTTACCTAATGTCGAGTGCTATCACGGATTAAGGTCCTCTTCAAGTTACGCTTGACCTGCAGCGGAAAGACAATTACACATCGGCAGATCCTTTGTGGTATTAGATCGGTACCTGAGACCCACCTCTTTTTGTTTCTCTTTTCTCTTTCTCTCCTTTTTTTTTTTTTTCTTCCTCTTTTTTCATTTTCTTCTCCCCACCCCCACCCTCTTTTTTTCTTTTTTTCTTTTTTCTATTCTAACCCCTTTACCCCTTGCTAACACGAGATTCTAGGTTGCCGCTGCACTGCAGTGGTAAACTGACCATTTGAAGTTAGGAATGCAGCTTGCCAATCTGCCTCTTATTGGCGAGCTCTGGATTTGCCTCAAGGAATTCTTTACTGTTCTGGGGTGCAACGCTGCACCTCTCCATTCTTCGCGATTTGCATCCTGCAGCTCTCCATGAAGTCCATTCCTTTGGGCCTGAGAACCCCTTGCAGCGGGCATTGACTGTGGGGTTCTGCTTGGCGCCAAGAAAGCTTATCGAGGATTCGAGGAGCTCTTGCAGCGGGAAAGGATCCCACTTTCCACGTCATAGCAAGGCTGCGCGCATGCTTCGATTGTCCAAGCAGTCGCGATGTGATGGCGCGTCTTCATCCACATCATTCCCCTCTTCCGCCTGCTTTCCATTTCCCGCTTTGACTCTGACATCAACCTCCCAACAAAACAACAAGTAAACATTTCCCCCTCTTCCACACTGCTCATCGTCATGCCTCTCCCCGCAGCAGTAACCAGGCTGGCCAACTTCACCCAGCGCCAGCTCGACCGTCTCGTGCCTCCCGAGTCTCGACAGGAAGCCTACACCAAAGCCAGAGCTTTTGCAAACCAACGCCCGCTGCTTTTTGTATGTTCTTGCTGGCTCCCACAATACTCCCAAACCTTGAACTTGATATTGACCCAAATCAACAGAGCTTCATCGCGGTCCAAGCACTCTTCGCCGCCATGCCCATCCTTGCGTTCCTCAATTTCCTCTTCTTCCTCGTCTTCTGGGCCGCCACAGCCGCCCTGCTGTTCAGCATGTTCTGGACACTGGTCGCCACCTTCATCCTCGTCCCGGTCCTCGGCATCGCATTCACCGCCGGCCTGTTCTTCTGGACCGTCGGCTTTGTTGCCTTCATCACCGGCCGCACGGGTTTCAATGGCCTGCGCGGTATCGCAGCCACTCTTGACACGCAGACGGACGGCACCCGCCCCGGCGAGGACAACAAGGAACCCCGCCGTGCCGAGTCCGCCGAGTCCTCGTTGTCGGGACTCGCAACGTCCTGGGCCAACCTCGACACCCAGGACATCAAGCAGGAAGATGGACCAGGCAGCAGCAGCCAGACGATGCCCGCACACCCCGACCCGGGCTCTGACCTGGACGCTCTGGAGCCCTAGGCACGCTCCAGCAGCGCGCCAGGCCCCAGGGGCGAGGACAGCCGCGTAACCCAGGGCCAACGCAGCGCAAAGGGGAAGGAGAAGGAAGCGGCGCACTACACGCAACAGCCCTCAGCAGCCACCGAGACAGACGATGTCCCCACCGCCATGACCATGTCAATGGCGACCATGACAAGCGCCGGCGATTCCCTCCCCTCCGAGATGCCGTCTGGTTTCCACTCCGAATCATCATCGTCACTCGCATCGCCGCATATGCTCCCCGTCACGAGGGGTACTTTGACACCCAGTGACTTCCCTCCGGCCGTTGAGGTTCTGTCCGGGACTTCGCCTTTGACCCGGGAAGATTCGGCTGGCTCAATCGTAACCATCCGGGGCTCGCCGCCTCCGAGAGATTCCTCGGATCCGTGATCTCTTATCCTTCGGGCCGCATCGATACTGAGATGTTATGTTGGAAGGCACATTGCTATCCTTTGAGCTAGTATTGGCTCCCCGAGATATGGGTTATTGGAGGGTGTGGCTTTGCATGGGTCTGAACAGCTGAAGGGGGATAACATGATATTGCTTCTTCTGTGTGGATGGAGCACTCTTAGTATTAGAGGCCGGAAATGCAAGGAAGAATACTTGATAGAATTGCCCCCAGGCGGCCGTGTTGTCTCAAAGGCCAAGCGAATGTCCCCGAAAATGTGATCCATGGGAGCCTTGCCAGACCCTGACCAACTCTTCTCGCTGGAAACGGTAAGCGTAGGACAGAACCCAAGACGAAGTGCCGAACTGAAGGCTGAATGAAGGCTGGAAGCGTAAAACGGGGGACGGGAATGCCCTACCATCGACGAACACTCCGTCAACCCCTCACTCATCTTCATGCATCGTCGGCTGAGAGCCTCCACCAGTCCACCTCCAACACAATAACCAGTCAGTGTCCAGGAGGCAGCAACAAACTTACATGCTAAACGCGGTCTATATTATCGTCCATTAAGCCGAACCACAAAACGTACAGACACAAGGAAAAGCAGAGCTCTCGCAGTCGTCGCCGCGCTATGTGTATCCCATCTTCCCCCGCGCCTCCTTCCCTCTCAACCCAAAGCTCGCCATCCCAGAAGGTCCCCAAACAAAACCCATCCATCCATCGATCCATCCATCCGTTGCCTTGCCTAGAAATGAGAAAAATGAAGACTGCGCGCGCGCGAGGCACCGCTTTTGAGTTTCCCCATGCCTTGTGCCTTGTGTGTAATAGATCGTCTCGCCCGTCGTATGCCACTCAACAGCCCCGCCAGAAAACCCACTCCACCCTCCTCGTCTTGCTGTTAGTCTTACAAATACACACTGCCCCAACTGCAACGCTATAAGCTTCCCCATCATTACTCAGACCGGACTGTCTGTCTGTCCCACGCCGTGCTCAAATATCGACCTGTCCGTCAGCAATAGCCAGCCGCTGCTTGGTGGTCTTGGCCTTCTTGCTGCCGCCGCCCGTCTTCTTGCGCTTGCCGGCGCGCCCGTCATCGGCCGCCGTGGGCGTCGCCGTGCCAGAGCCCTTGTTATCGTCAAAGTGACCCTCGCCTGTTGACATCCTTGCGTTAGCCACACGTTCTTTCTTCAAAAGAGAAAGAAAGAAAGAAAGGAGTAGACTCACCCTCATGGTACATATCATCCAAACTAACCGCCGCCGCGGCACCATCACCACCAGCCCTCTTCCGCTTGCCACCCCTCTTCTTCTGAATCTTGTCATACTCCCCGCTCTCGAGCAGCTCCTTCTCCCGCCGCTCAATCATCTCCGCCTGCTCGTCATCAGCGAGCCACATGGCAATGTCGCGGTTACGGTTCTCGGGCGCCCTACGGCCCGAGAAGTCGACGCCGCCGCCGCCCGCCGCGGACGCCCCGCCGGTAATGACGACGCGCTGCACTTCCTCCTTTTGCATCGCGCGCTTGCGGATGCGCTCCTCGATCGTGCCGCGCGTGATGAGGCGGTACACGGTGACCTGCTTGGTCTGGCCCAGGCGGTGGGCGCGGTCCATGGCCTGCGAGTCGATAGTCGGGTTCCAGTCCGAGTCGTAAAAGATGACTGTGTCGGCCGAGGTGAGGTTGATGCCGAGGCCGCCGGCGCGGGTGGACAGGAGGAAGATGAAGATCTCGGGGCGGGTCTGGAAGTCGGCGACCGTGTCGCGCCTGTCCTCGAGCTTGGTCGAGCCGTCCAGGCGGCAGTACTTGTAGTTGCGGTAGGTGAGGTACTCCTCCATGAGGTCGATCATGCGAGTCATCTGGAAGTAGAGGAGCACACGGTGGCCGCCCTCCTTCAGCTCGCGCAGCAGCTCATCCAGCTTCGCGAGCTTGCCCGAGTCGGTGACGAAGCGGCGCATCGACGGGACCGTGATGTTTGTGAACCGCTGCTTCTCGTTGTCCGGAGCCGGCAGCAGGGGAGGAGCAGGGTAGAACTGCGGCGGGATGTTCTGCGTGACGAAGGCCTTGGCCTCGACAGGTGTCGGACCGTAAAGAGCCTTCCGCATGGGCGCATTGAACAGCACATTCTCGCGTTCGATAACCGAGCCGCGGCTGTCGCATGAGACCTCAATAGGCGGGGCGGTGGCACGGGCGCGAGCAGCCTGCTCAAGTCGCGCAAGACCCATCTCATGCCAGGAAGAACGGGCAACGTTCATGAGATCTCCAAGGACGCCTTCCTCGGTAATCTCCGCAAGCGGCTTGCGGTCCTCCCGCTTCACAATCTGGAAGAGGGCGTGCGCAGGAGTCCAATTCTTGTCCTCGGGCTCGTCGTAGGCAACCTTCATCTCGCCCAGCCGGTTCTTTTGGGTGGCCAAGTCAACCGCACGGGCAAAGACGTCCTTGTGGCTGGCGCGGTAGACTTCTTGCGGGCTGGCGTCGGCAAAGCGGAGCCACGAGAAGTTGTCGGTGCCGCCGAGGCTGTCGCGGATGTTGTCGGGCGTCCAGATGTTCATCATGTGGTCCAGGTACTTGTTCCGGAAGCCGGCAGTCAGGTTGTCGGGCCCGGCATTGTACAAGCGCCCACCGTCACGCCAGACAAGCCGGGGCAGCTCGTAGTCGATCATGCTTCTCGTCGAATAGCCAACGGTGACGTTGTTCCCCTCCCGGACGAACGAAGCCGTCTCGGCAAAGTAGCCACACGAGAACGGCGAAGAAGTGTCGGCGCGCTCAAACAGGTCGGGGTGGTTACAGACCTTGCGGAACTGCATGACGAGGTTCATGAGACTGGCCGAGTCGTCGTCGCCGATGGTGGCCTTCTCGATGAGGTCCATGATGCTGATCTGGTTGCGCAGGTTCGCGTACATGGCCCGCTGGCGGTACGTCAGATCGCAGAAGACGTCCAGCTCGATCTTGTCGCCGAGTTCCTTCTGGACATGCTTCTTGACGCGGCGAAGCATGAACGGCTTCAGGATCATGTGCAGACGCTTGAGCTGGTCCTCGTTGAGCTTCGTGTTGCTCTGCGCGTGCGACTCGATGTCCTTGGAGAACCACTCGCTGAACTCGTCGTGCGAATCGAAGAGGGACGGCATGATGAAGTGCAGAAGCGCCCACAGCTCCTGCATGTTGTTCTGAATCGGCGTGCCCGTCAGCAGCAGCCTGTTGCGGCAGTGGAAGCCGAGCAGGCACTTCCAGCGTGAGCTCTGGGAGCTCTTGATGGCCTGCGCCTCGTCGAGGATCATGTACTGCCACTTCATCTTCTGAAAGTAGGCCACATCGGACACGACAAGCTGGTACGACGTGATCATGACATGGAAGGGCGCGTCCTTCTTGTATGTCGTGTGCTTGCGATCCCAGAACTTGCGGAGCACCTTGCGGTCGGCCGCCGTACCCCAGTACGGCAGCACCTTGAACTCGGGCACGAACTTGGTGATCTCCTGCTGCCAGTTGTGCAACGTCGATGCAGGCGCGACGACGAGGAAGGGGCCCCAGATGTCGTACCGCTCGGCGAGGTAGGCCATGACCGAGATGGACTGGACAGTCTTGCCGAGACCCATCTCGTCGGCGAGGATGCCGTTGATGCCCTGCTCGTACAAATTAGCCAGCCAGTTGAGACCCTTGAGCTGGTACTCCTTGAGCTGGCAGTTGAGGAGCTTCGGCTGCTCAATCTCGACGTCGCCCAAGCCGGTGGGGTTCTGGAAGTTCATCTCCCCGTCCTCGTCGAGATTGGTATCGTCCTTGTTAAACTCTCGCGCCTTCTTCTGGGCCTCGGCAATGGCGTTCTGCGCGTTGGCCATGGCAGCGGCCCGGAGAGCCGACTCATCCTCGGCATCGAAATCGAGGTTCTCGAAGTTGGTGACCTTGGCGCCGACAGGCCCGGAGGGCTCCTCGATGTCCAGGTTGTGCTCGGGGATCGCGTTCTTGTCCACGGTGGCTTCGTCGGGGTGATCGGTGCTCCGCTCGACCTCGTTCGTCTTGATCTTCTTGCCGATGAAGTGCGAGTACAGCTCAGTCTGCGAGATGAGGAAGTTGAGCTTCCGCTTCTGCCGCGCGGCTTCACGGTCCGCCTCCTCCTTGCGGGCATTCTCGAGCTCTTGCTTCTCTGCCGCCTTGCGGAGATCACGCTCCTCACGCTCGTTGCGCTTCCAGAAGCCCATCATGTCGCGCATGACACGCTTGGCGCGGGCCTGAAGATCCTTGGTGCCTTTGTTGGTCCGCAGCTGCCACCGCTTGGCTTCCTTGGACGCCAGGATGGCGGTCTTCTTAAGGTTGGAAGCCTTTGTCGAGTACGAATCGGTCGCGAGCCGGAAGACCTTGTTGACATCCTTCCTGGCGAGATCGCGCCAGATCTGGTCGTAGATCTGGTTAAAACCCTTGGACTGGAACCTAGTTTCGAGCGGGTCCTTAACCTCCTCGACGGCCTTGTCCTTGTCCTTGGGCTCCTTGGGCTCCTTGTTCTCCTTGTCGGTGTCCTCGCGGGCCGCCTTGGACTTGCTGAACTTGATGCGGATCTTGGCGGTCTCCTCCCTGCTGGGAAGCTCCTCGCCGGCATCCAAGGCAGCTTGGGCAGCTTCGGCCGTATCCTTCTCCGCTTGCTTCTGCTCCTTCGACTTCTTGAGCCTGCCTCCAGCGCGGCCTTTGCCTTTGGACTTGCCCGGCTCCATATTCTCGGCAGAGAAGGTCGCCATGGTGCCGCCCTCGAGGTTCGGCTCGATGGGACCGAGGTTGCGCGCCGGCCCCTTGAGACCCTTTTGCAAGATGTACTTGGTCTGCTGGACCTTCTTGTTCGCCCGCTCAGCCTCGCGCATGTACTTCTGGCGCTCGGCCTCGTCCTGGGCGGCAGAAGCTCGGGCAAGCGCGGCAGCTCTCTGGTCCATGGTGGTGGCCATTGACTTTTCGCGCCGCCTCTTGCGCTGCATGTCTTTCTTGCGCTCCTTCTCGGCGAAGACCTCTTGCTCCCGAACCTCCTGCAGAGCTTCCTCATAGTTGATCTCGTAGTACCGCGCCTTGCCAAAGTCGGCCTGGGCTCCAAGCCTGTCGGCCTCCATGTTGGCGAAGTCGGACCGCCGGACCTGCCGGTGGGTCAACTCGCGGCGGTTCATTTCCTGCCGGCGACGCTGGGCACGCTCCTGCCAGGCATGCAGCTCGTCCTCGAAATCGGTCTCGTCGACGTCTTCCAGCTCGAATTGCTCCATGAGCTCCCGGATCTTTTTCTCCTTCTCAGCAGAGAAGACCTTGTGTTTGGGCAAGCCGTTGGCTACCCTCTTGGTTGGGATCCGCACCGAAGGGGTTTCGGCCTTGGGCGGCGCTGGTCGTCGGGGGATCTTGGGGGTCGATTCGGTGCTCCTGATATCCGAGACGCGTGGCGGCTTGATGCCCTTGCGGACTAATTTCTTATCCTTCTCTATTTTGTCTGCCTTGTCCAGCTTATCCGGCTTCTCGGCGAGGATCGACGTGTCGTCGACAAGAGGGGATGTCGGTCGGGGTTTGGAGACAGGCTCGGAGCTGGAGAGGATGTTGGAAAAGGACATGACGCCGGCGGCACGACTGGGGGTCTAGGAAGGAACGTTAGACGAGACCAGACAAGCGAGGAAGAGGTCATGGAGAACATACACTCGCGGCTGGAGCCTTGGATGGGGGCGCAGGTGACTCAGTCCGTGCCAATGCTGGCAGGACCGTCGACGGCCCGCCGTTGGCGGTCGTGCTGGGCATTGTGATATGCCTCAGGCTGGGTGACGGGATCGCTGGCGGTCTAGCCGATGGGCTGGCGGACCCGACAATCGAGGGGGGATGATGTGCGACGGGGCTTTGCGGCCGGTAGGGCGCCGTCGTCGTGGGAGATGCGTAGGTGCCGTTGTTGTAGTAATCCGAGGACGGCTGCGAATAGTGATAGGGATCGTGCGGCTACCGAAAATGTTTCGCGTTAGTGATGTCGTTGAGAAATGCGGGCGGAATGGTTGCAACACAAGAAGATAAAAAAGTCACGCCATGCTTCGCGTTTGGAGGAGGGAAAAAAAAGTGGTCGTGCTGGCCGTGCCAGTGATTTGGAGAAACAGGGCGAAGGGAGAATCTGATGATCGGTGGCAGAGGTTGATGGGGCCGGGTATTGGACCAAGGAACAAAGGGAAGCGGAAATAACTTGGTGTGTGGGAGCGGCGTTGGGTGTTGCCCAGAAACTGAGATTGCTTGCTTACCTTTGGCGGAGAGGCCTGCGTAGCGGAACGCCAGGAGCCAGTTTCTGAAACCCTGCGCTCGCGTTCTCGACTGGTGTCGGTCGTGGGGTCGTAGAAACCACCTGATGTCGTCTTTTCGCGTATCGGCTCGCGATCACGGCTTCCTGATGGGTAATACACGGGCGGCGCGTGCAATGGCGATCGGGGCGGGTGCTGCAGGCCCGAAGGCGTTGTCGTCGACGCGATGACTGGCGGAGGTTGCAGGGGCGGCGGCAACGATGGCGCCGATGCAGCCCCAAATGGGTTGTTGAGAATCGATCGGGAGCCCGACGGTTGGCTTGCCACTGCTGATGGCGAGGCGGCGTAGGGACTCGGGTGGTGATAGTCTGGTTGTTGGGTTGGCGACCGCAGACTGAATGACGAGTGTGGTCGAGGTGCGGGCGCCCCTGGCGTCCCTGGCGTCTGTGTCGTCGAACTCACGGGGTTCAGGATGTCGCGCAGCCCCCCGCGTGGGCCTCGATCTTCGCTGCCTGCCCCATTGCTGCCGTCCTCGTCGAAATGAGGCGGCCGCTGCAGCACAGTCGAAAAGTGGTCCATTGTGAACCGGCCCTTTCGCTGCCCCAGTGATGCCGCAAGTTACTCTGTTGATTTTACAGTCTATGCGAGCCCATCGAGGACTCGGCCGACGTGGATCACGCCGGAATCACGACACTAATCTAGCCCAGTTGCACCAGAGACTGACTGTAGACGGCGATGTGGGCGAGTCAACCCTCCTCGGCAATTGCGATCGTAGTGCACTCTCGGGAGAATCCGGCGGTGTTGCGAAGAGGAATTTGCCCACTGACACGGGGGCAGCCGGGAGTCTCAACGGCGGTCGGGATCGATGGCGATGGTGTTGCGGATCGCGAGGAAACCGGACGGAATCGCAGAGTCGATCTCGGCACGCACGGAATCGCGTCGAAGTTACGTGGTGTTGGCGGCGGCAGGGCGCGCAGCAGCACTTGGCACAAAAGAGACGAGTCACCGAAATTGGTCAATCAAGAAAAGCGAGCTCGGGCCCCTGAGAGTCGACGGCGGCGCTGCCGGCGATGGTTTTCCGGGATGGAAGGATGGATGGAAAGGTGGTGATGGGACGGCGAGGAGGAGAGTGCAACGGGAAACGGGTTGTGGTGGTTGGGAATCCATGGGCCTGGCGTGGGTTTGTCAGGCTGGACCGCGGAGCTCGTTTTGGCCACATCTGCGTCGCTGCGCTGCGGTGGTGTGCCGCGCAGCAGACTCTTGCCCCAGAATCCATCCATGCCCCTTCGACTCCCGCTTGCTCTCACCTCTCGCGAAGGTGATCCATCCAGCGCTCCACAAACTCCCAAACGGCTAAAGTGGACCCGGCTGCCGTTCCAGCCAGCCGTCAGCCTTTCACGGTTGTTAAATCCACCCCCGCTTGCTGTTAATCGTTCCCAATCCGATCATCGCGAATGACGACAACAGTGGCTTCAGTTGGACAGAAAACAACAAGGCTGCAGTATTGCGATTTGTTCTGGTTTCCATCAAAAGTCTCTCTCATTCTCCGATCGAGCTTTTCGTTCTTGCTCTTTAGTGTTCTTGAGAAACGAAGACATTGCTCCTAACACACTAACGCCACTCCTCCCCTGCACATCAGGAACCGCCCATTTCAGCCCCGGTGACATGGAATTATCCGCTGGGGCTGCAAGCTGGGGTCAAAAAGCATGGACTGGACGCCACTGCTGCTTCCGTTGGTCTCCCTCGAGGTCGAACCAACCACAGTCGAAAAAAGGGACAAACTCGGGACATGGCGGCCACCAAAGATTTTTTGCAGTGGCTTCCTATCAGGTCGAAGGCGTCGAGGGTTTTGGGCTTCAAACGAGTCCACAAACCACGAGCTGGAGAAGAGAACCGATCGCGTGTGTTCCTCTGGGTGAGATGCTGGTGGGGGTGTCCAAGGAAAGACGTAAAAGAGGGCCTGAAATCCTGCCAAAGCAAGGAACACCACCAGGTAACTATCTAGGCACTTTCAAGGAAGTGGGCATGGCGTTGTTGCCCACGCCCGCCAGACTTTGGTGAGAGACAACCCCAACATATGACTGTTGGTTGACATCCATACAGGAGGAAGCAACATGAAGAAAACAGCATCGTCCATTCCAGCTCCCGTAATCCTCGGTCTCCATCTACCGAGACGTATTTAACGGATTGCGGAGCCGCGTAACACGACGCACAGGGTCACAGTCTATCCCATCCCAAACAAGCATCATCATGGCGGCGCAAATAACCACCGTTATAAGTCATCCAACCCCCTTTTCCCGATCCCTTTCCCAACTCCCGGGCGCTTCCTGTGCGATCTCGTGCGCCCCCTGACGCCAGCCCCTTTGCCGTTGGGCAGTCACCGCAGCATGGCTTGCATGTACCGCGCGATGCGGCAGAGGAGGCGTTCTACTTCTCCCGTGTATGCAACCTACCCTGTCAGCCACTTCAAACAGCGCCCGCGGAGATCATCTTCTTCCGCAGGTAGTTCTTGTAGTCGGAGATGGAGCCATCCCATTGCCTGATCGTCCGGTTCTCGCAGACGAGAATCTGCTTGGCAATCTTGTCCAACAACCTGAGAAAACGTCAGTATCATGAAATTAGGAGAGGAAGTAATATTCGGGACCGGGACCGCGTACCTGAAGTCGTGACTGACGACAATGACACCACCGCTGAAGGCGTTGATGGCATCCGCCAAGCTGTCGATTGTGGGAATATCGAGACCGTTGGTCGGCTCGTCCAGCAGCAGCATGTTGGGCCCCTCGATGGCCAGCAGGGCAAAGACGATGCGGCTCCTCTGGCCGTCGGACAGTGTCCCGATCAGCGACGTCTGGGCCTCGCCGGTCAGGCCGTACCGGCCAAGCTGCTGCCTCCAGTACTGGTAGTCTTGCGACTTGTGGGAGTATTTCTCGCGGACGAAATCGAGCGCCGACTTGGTGAGGTCCAGCTGCTCGGCCGAGTGCTGCGAGTACAGGCCCAGCTTCAAGTGCGTGTGCCTCGTCACGGAGCCGGCCGTAGGGGACAGCTTGCCCGTCATAAGACGCAGCAGCGTAGACTTGCCGACACCGTTGGGTCCGACAAGCGCGGTACGCGAGTCCATGTCGAAACCAAGGTCGATGTTGCGGTACAGGTCGTCCTTGGGGTCGCCTGAGTAGGAGAAGGTCACGCTGTCGAAGGACAGGACAGGGGGCGGCAGCTTCTCAACGTCGGCAAAGCGGAAGGTGAATACCCTGTCGGGAATGACGGGCTGGATGAAGCCGTCGGCCTCCATCTTGTCGAGAATCTTTTGGCGGGACTTGGCTTGCCGGACCAGGTTGGCATACGTACCAGCGCTGGCGATGAACTTCTTGATGTGGGCAATCTCGTCCTGCTGCTTCTGGTAGGCCTTCATCTGGTTCGTCTCCTGCTCGGCCCTGGTCTTGACGTAAGAGTCGTAGTTACCACCATAGTACAGGAGCTTCTTCATCCGCATGTCGATCATGTTTGTGCACACGCCGTTGAGGAAATCCTGCGAGTGAGAGACCAGGACGAGGGTGCGGTCCCACTTCTTGAGGTACTCTTCGAGCCACACGCAGGCCTCGAGATCCAGATGGGCCGTCGGGTCGTCGAGGAGCAGGAGCGTCGGCTTGACGAAGAGGGCCTTGCCAAGGGCCACCCGCATCCTCCAGCCGCCGGACATGTCCTTGGTCTTCTTGTGGATAGTATGCTTGTTGAAGCCCAGACCGGTCAAGATAAGGGAGGCGCGGGTCGCAAAGGTCGATGGGTCCATCTTCTCCATGTGCTGTGGTTTTGTTAGTATCGATCGTCAAAAGGGGGAACGAGTGAAGGAATATCAGCGTACATCATAAAGATCCATCAGGACCGGGGACTCGGGGCCTTCCTCCTCGAGCAGCTTCTCGGCCAGCTTGTCAAGGCGCTCCATCTCGAGCTCGGCCTCCCGAACAACCCATTCCAGAGCGCCCAGCTCGGTGGGCGGCGCACCCTCGTTCAGGAGGTAGATGTCGACGTGCTCGGGGATGGGGTACTCGCGGGCGGCGATGGCCTTCAGGAGGGTACTCTTGCCACAGCCGTTCTCACCCAACAAGCCGTACCGGCGGCCCAGGGTGAGTTCGAGGGTAGAGTCTGTGATCAGCACGCGGCCGTGGAACACCAAGCTCACGCTGGTGACCTTGACGTCCTTGCTGGTGACAGTCGATGCCAGGACACCGGTGGTGACGCGATCGGAGAGACCGTGCTTGTCCATCTGCTCGGCCAAGCGCTTGACCTCGTCCATCTTGTCGGCCGAGGTGGCGGGCTCGTCAGACTCTATCGGGTTTCCATTGGCGTCGAGCTGGACCGGAGGCGTCGCGTCGCCGTCGACGGACGCAGCGGCGCTGGCATTCTTGGAGTTGGCCTTGGACCGCGAGGCGACCGTCTTCTTTTCCTTCCCCTCAGCGGCGCGCTTGGCGAGGCGCTTCTCCTTGGATGCAGACGGTGCCATGGTGGGGTTGAATTATTTTGTGCTGCAAAAGACGGTAAAAAAAAGAAGAGGATTTGATGCTCAAAATGGCAGAAACTGGGAGTAACACAATGCCTCCGCCGTCTTTGTCCCAGGCCGATGATGAATGGGAGGCGAAAGAGCTGTGCCGCTGGTGGGTTGGTCTCAGAGCCTTGGAGGTGGGGGAGATGTTTCTTTGGTGGGGCTGGATTTCTGAAAATTTCTGATAACAGATAGCGGCCTGACCAGTTTCAGGCAGCTAGGCATCCACAACTTGAAACTCAAAAAGAGCTGCAAGTTCGCCAACACCACCCCAGCAAATTGAGCAGTTCAGAATTTTAGAAGCCAGAGATGCCTTGTTGATGCCAAAGGAAGTACGGACCAGTCGCCTGGGCAGACTCTCCAACTCAAAACACATAATGTTGATCTTGTTGAACTTGACGTCACTGCCTCCGCTTATCATCACGTGGTCTCTCCTACTCGGACCGCTCCGGCCGTCGACAGCTGGCACACTTTGCAACAGCACCTGGGCAGCTGTGAGCTCTCAACCAAACCACCCCAGTCATTTCGTCCCCGTCCACGTCGGTGCCAATGAACGGAAGCGGAAAACAGCAAGACGAGTGCCAGGCCTGGACTCGCGGCTGTTCATCGAGTCACTCAAGACTGAGATAAAATTAGGGATTCAATTACCCAGCTGCTCGAGTCTATAAACCTTCACTCACAACCTCACCTTTATTCGCTTCGATTATGCCTTCACCCGATACTTACTGTTGGAAGGATCAAAACCTCTCCAGGACCCAAGTTACCGGGCCTCAACCCGAAGTTTCACGACGGTATCGTCGTTGCACGCTGCAACGGCCCGGCCACGGTGCACAATTGCAGCCATTAATGAAGCACCCATTGACTGAGCGGGTCATGATGCTCGGCCCCGGATGACATCTCATCGGAACCGACCGAGACCCACCAACAACTCGATCCGACAAAAGAATCGGAACCGAGAAGCTGACGGCCCGAGTTTGAGCTTTTGAGGGAAGTGTTGACGATTGCGGATCCACGTTGAGTACTCCGTACATCCCTGGCAGCGCGGAATTTGACCGTACCAGTACTCCGTACCGGTTTCCACGGCGCGCCGTTATCCCGATGATGAGAAATCTCCAATGGACCAAGGGAGGGCACAAACGGGCAAGACGATGATCAGCTTTCCAGAGCCATGCGGCTCTCACAGTTCTTTTCGAATTCCCTAGGAGTTGTTTTGTTGGTACGTTTTCAGTTGTGGCAATTGAAGCTCACGGCAAACTTGACAAGGGGCCGTTATATGGGTGCCTAAAGTCTGAGAGTCTCATCGTCGAGATCCCAGTGCCCACCCCCGGCATATCCCCGGGACCCCGGCTGCTTCAGGAGCTTCAGGTACCGTTCAAAAGACGTCAAGACGACAGCAGGGAATTCTTATTTTCAACCATGGGCTCACGACGCTCACGTTAAGCTGGTTTCTACGAGCAACGGTCATCGGTCGATTCCAGGCCTGGAACGTGCGAAGCGGTGCGAAGCGGTGACGGCATTCTTCGCAGTTGACACAGCTGGTCCACTGCAAAAGCGTTCCATTCCACCCACCCCTCGACTCAATCTTCCCGCCCAACCAACATCTGCAGCCGGGCGACCAGTCACTAAGCCTGGCGAGGCACCTTCCCCAAGGGCGAGCCTTCTTCTGCTCTCGACCATCCTTCAAACTTACGTCCCATAAACGAGACTCGACATGCTGGCCTTGAGCATCAGCAGACGAGTCGAACCAGCTCTCGCCGCTCCCTCGTAGGCGCGGCTCGTCCCCTCGATGTTGGGGATCAACCTGCGATCACCGCCGTCCCGGCCGCCGCCCCCTTTCGATCCGCTCGTCGAAGCCTGGCTTGACTCCCTCCCGCCGCCGACGGCAAGGCCCTCCTGCAAGGAGCTGCGCCAGTGGAGGCTGACCAACTACCATGGCCTCGGCAGGAGTGTCTTTGTCACTTGCCTCATCCTCAGGGCCATCTCGCTGGCGGTTGCCCTGTCGGTCACCGGCATCATTGCATCTGTCGTGGCCTGCCGAACAGGCCCATATTCCGCCCTGGATCGGCTGATACCTGCGCTCGCGGTGGTAAGTTCTGCTGCTCTCCGCACGACCCAAGGCTCGACTGACAGTATTCGCACCGCAGTGCCCCGTAGTGGTGCTCTGGGACTCGGCCGAGTTCGTAGCCGCATGCTACCTTCGAGATGGCGGGATCGCGCCGAACATTCACCTCCTAGTCGACGGCGTTACCTTCATCGGGGTCGCTACTGCCACGGGCATGCTGCTGGTGGATCTCATCTGCGGCCTGATCGACTTCCCCTCTACCTTTCGCTCGGCAGCCGAAGAAATAGCCAGCGTCTGCCTCATGATTGTCTTGATGTAAGAGGAACCAGCCTTTCCACGGTTGAGTCTACGAAGCTAACACAGACAACGCAGGGTACTCCATTCGTTCCTCCTGTTCTTCTTCCTTTGCAACTACGTGGACAGCACGCGGAGGAGATCGAGGGCAGCGGCAGGTGGCGCAACGACTCCGCGATACGCCCACATCACCGGTCCATGGTTCGACACTGTCACCAGACAATCAGCGGAGACAGGGCGGCCGCCATTAACGACCCCGGAGCCCGTCAAGCTCGTACAAATCACCGCGGCCATGGAGCCGATCGAGTTCGATCCCTCACCATTCCCGGGAGGGCCCGACTTTACAACCTCAAATCACCACACGACGGCAACCCAGCTGCCGTCGGCCGCTACGCTGGAGACTGCCGCGCTGGCACAGGCCATGGCTGGTTTGTGGGATGTGCAGTGGGAACAGCCTCCTCAAGCCAAACCGCCAAACACTACGATGGATCGGCATGGAGGATGAGCAACGAACGTGGGCACATTCGGCGGCATTGCTGGACGGCTACAAGGGGTTGACCCGGCTCAGAAAGGGGAAGGAGGCTATTACCCTCCCTCGGCAAGGTGATCATCACGATGGCGATCGAACGCCTGCATGCGGTCGGTGGTGGTCACCCTCCGCCCACACACACGAGCGATGACTTAATTAATCAGCGGTGACGATTTCCGGCGTTTTGATAGGATACCCCAATGGCGATTGATTATTGATTATTCTCCTCTTCATTGCGCGTGGCCACGACCTCGCGGGCTCCATCAAGCTGCACCTCGCCGAAAGTCCTCGGAGCCGTCTCTGGGGAACTTTCCCGTCTGAGTTTTCGATGGTTCGAGATGGCGACGGCCACTGCAGACGCTCGGTCGACACTTGAACCTTGGCGACGAAGTTCTGTTTGTTCTGGTGGAGCGGCCGCGACCAATCTGGCGCCAGAGAATTCGGGTGCCTAAACTGGGTGCAACGCGCGACCGCTCTGCCGGACTCGCGCGCTCTCCACCACTGGATCCAATTGGGTCGATCGTAAACCTGTCTTGGTTGGGCTGCGAGATTTGCTTCTCGATCGGGAGGGCCAGAGGGGGATGAGAGGGAAGAAGGAGAGCAGCAGCGTTCTGATGTGCGCTGTGAAGCATCTCCTGCTGGGTCTCTTCTGCGCGGTCCGAGCCGACCTCGGGACGGGAGGGGACATTGTTTGTCTGGCTTTGATGCTGCAGCCACCGAAGAAGCAAGAGAGCTGGATTGGGAACCGGCTGAGGCCCCCCGGGGCCATCAGTAATCAACCACTTCTGGGTCCTCGGCAGTTGCACGGCCCGGGCCCTCAAAGACGGAATGGTTTCCGGCCGGATTACCTAGTACCTATCACCTGAGCAGCGTACCGCCCGACTTGATGAGGGCAGCTGCTGCTCTCAGAGATCCGGCCGGGTACCGGAGCCAGGCTGAAACCTGCCGAGGAGTTCGCCGTCGCCAGCATAGCTGGAGCCTGGATGCGAGTGCCAGTCCGCGCCCTTACAAACCCGCAATATCCTCAACCCACAGCTTGACCTTCTCGGCGACAGTCTCGCTGTGGTCTGCAGCCCAGCCTTGGTCAGCACATCGGACACCATGGGACACGCACTGGGACACCACTTACGAATGCAAAAAGCATGCGGAATCCCCGCCTCGTCCACCACAACCCGCGTCGCCCCCTTCCCATCCCTCCTTCTCCTCTCGATGAACTCATCCCGACACTCATCCGCAACCCAGTGGTCCGTCTCCGCAAAGTAAAAAAAGAACTTTGTCCTCCCCTTCTTAGACCCCTCCTTCCCCTCCTCCTGCCCCTTTCTATCTTCCCCAGCCTGAGCCTCCATCAGCCCCTCAATCTCCTCAACCTCCCTAACCTCCCACATCCCCCCTTCCCCCCACCTCTCCTCATCGTCCCTTATCCGCGCCATCTCGCCCTTGCCCATATGCAGCGCCTGCCAGATGCCGTCGCGGCTGGCCAGGAACCGTAGGGTGGCATCCGCCGCATGGGGCGGGAAGCCCATGACGCGGCGGACGATGCCGCTGAGAAGCCAGGACGGAAGCAGGTTGATGAACCCCTTGGCGATGTGGTGAGCAGAGTTGTTGAGAAAAGGGGTGCGCCGGATCAGGTCGAGTTTTTGGCCCGAGCGGGAGCGGGCGATGTGGGTGATTGTTGGGAAGAGGAGGATTGCGGCGTGGAGGGGGAGGTTGGCGCTGGGGGTGGTGGCGGCGCGGTGGAAGAGTTCGAGGGAGATGTAGGACCCGACTGAGTGCCCGATGAGGATTATTGAGGAGAAGGGTTGGTTGTTTGGGAGGGTTGAGGTGGTGATGTGTTGGAGGTGGTCGTAGCAGGTGCGGATCTGGTCTTCGAGTGTGAAGGGCTCTGTTGGCGTCCCAGATGCTGTCCTCGTCCCAAAGGCGGGCTGGTGGTCTGCATCGTTGAAGCCGAGGAGGTTCCGCCCGTAGATGTGGAAGGCATGACGGCTGCCTTGTTTCTCTTCAGCCTCATCAAGGAGCTGCCGCAGCGTTTTCATGAAGGGCTCGTAGTAGGCGACGAGCCCGGGATTGCCGGGGATCAGGTAAACCAGGCATTGCCGGCGGTCGAGGTCATGCTGGTGTTTGGACGGGTATTCTAGGAAGGGCACTTGATCGTTCAAAACCGTGGACAGGCTTCCCGGTGTGCTGTCCATGGTTGTCTCAGCGAGGCAGAGCTCAGTCTGACAGTATAAGCAGGCAGTGCTGGGCTGGAATTGTTGCTGAAAAGCAGGGCGGCCAGTGACAGCAAGGAGGTTTTCACCGACGCCAGCTGACGACGGCCCGCATGTGGGTGTCCCACATCTCGCGGCAGCCCCTCCCGGTTCCGTGAAAACCCGAGGCAAGCAGGTTCCAAACTTCCAAGTTCTTACAGTTCAACCCTTGTTTATTTATTAGGGCGTTACATTGGGGATAGATACCGGTATTAATTCGCCTTCTCTTCTTAGAAAGGAAAGGAAAGGAAAAAAAGAAAACAAAAAGAGGGAAAGGAAAAGATAAAGCGGAAAAGGAGAAAAAAGAAGAGAAAGAAGAGAAAGAAGAAAAAAAAGAAAAAAAGAAGAAAAAGTAGGAAAAGAAGAAAAAGAAGAAAAGGAAGAAAAAGAGAAAAGGAAGAAAAAGAAGAGGAAGATAAGGGAGAAAAGGAAGTAGAGGAAGAAGAAAAAAATAAAAGAGGAAAAAGTCCTGTTTTTAGCCTAGGTTGTACGCTAATAAACAAACCAGGGTTGAACTGTACAAGTCACGATTTGAAACTGACCCGGCCTTCACCACTTTGCAAAAGCAGCAAATGCTGGACGGGGCAGCGTGCTCTGTAAATCGGAGCTAGGTATTACCCATCATTTCACCTGCAACTGGAACTATTAGGGAGCAATAGCTAAACGAGGCTGGAGGCCTGCGCGTTCTTCAAGTCTTCAGCTTGTTTAACAAAGTTACCTTACCCCCTGAAAGCATAAGGTACCTACTTAAACACTCACACGCCGCTCAATCTTCCAGTCTAAAGTTCGTTTACTTGAAGTTGGCCGGGTCAAACTCACCTGGGTGATTGCTGAGTTATCCTTGCTGTCATTGATATTGGCTCGATTGACATGAACTTGGTGTTCAGGATACCACTTCCCCCCTGTGCCGAGGATGAGGCCTGTTCTTCAACCTCAAGAGGAGCAAGACATCCTTGCAACTCCTCCTGCGGAGATATCACACATGGGTTACCCCATTTCATTGCTCTGATACTGTATGTACTTCCATTCAGGTCTTCTTGACCATGATCCTTGTGATTCTAACGCCGTTCACATCCACTTGATGTGGATCAGGTCATCGGTCACATCGTCGGACCCCTGATCTTTGAGTGTTACTTGCGGCGGCTCCGCCATGAATCGCCACTATCCACACTCAGTGACCTCTTCAAAGGCGCTGTAACTGGCCGAAGTGTGTTCTTCAAGGGCGCTATTGGCAGTTATTGCTCGCTTTCTGTGGTCTTCGGACGAGACTACCCGCAATGTTCTGGCGATGGGGTGCTCGCGTGTGTAAAGACACATGAAGACTGCCCTTTTTTTTAGACCCCACGCCCATGTCCTCCATTGACCTGCAAGAGCAAGGCATGTGGTTGGCATAATTAGCCAACAATGTAGACCATGATCTCATCAGCACATAAGCATCACATGCTTGTTTGTCTTTGAGCAGCTCCGTTCACCCATCAAAGAGCTGGCTTGCTGCCGAGCGCAGTGAGGCAGTTTCGGTAGGTGCCACGGCTCTTTCTTTCTCGCAGTGCTAGGCATTAAGATGATAGTTGTGACGGCGGCTTCTGTGTCTGGAAAGGCCATGAGTGACACATATAAGGCACCAACATTCTTGTCCTCCCCTTCATGTTGTTGCGTTACATGTAGTCCACAGCGCCGTCCATACACCGCAAGCACCTTACACATTGATCTTTCCAAGTCCTCTCACTGGTACCCAGCTAAGGCACCCAACTCACAAACCCCAACACTCTCGAGCGTTAACTTCAACGCCGACACAATGTGTTACAGATACACAAAATGGTACTCTTGCAACCCCAACCACGCCCGGACATGGACGGAATGCCCCAAGCAACAGGACAGGTTCGCTCAAGGACTCGACCCATACTCAGGGTCTCCTTGCACAACCTTCCAAGTTTTGGAAATCTCGACGGCGATGATGTGCGACGACTGTCACCCAGTCTGGAAGAGACGGGAATGTGACCGCTGGGACGACCGCTGGGACAACGAGCTCTTCTACAAGGCAAGGCATCGCCAGGGCCTGACGAAAGAAAGCCGGAACGCACTGATGGAGTGGCTCGAGGCCACGAAACACTCCAAGGAGAAGGCATTCAACAAGGGTCTCATTTCTCACTGGGAACACAACACAAGAGAGGGGCGGGGGAATGGCATTTACGAAGCATTCCCGTTTCATATCGACCGCGAGATTGCGACCATTGCTCAAGAGATTGACAAGTGGCCTTACCAGGCCCCCAAGAATTCAAGACACAGGGTCGGCAAGGGGGGTAACTCTCGCGGGGGTGGCTCTGGTTCCGGCTCTCGAAAAGGCGCTGGCGGAAAGAGCTACGGTTCCTCTGCAAAGTCCAGCAAGTCTCAGGGCGCGAGCGGCAACACTCAGCAGGGTTACAGTCACGATTATGGCTACACTGGCGAGTCGTCTACAGGTAGCTATCCTCCATATGGGTGGATATAATTGCCGAAGCAAGGCAAAAGAGCCAGCAACGAGGACGTGGGATTGTGGCAAGGGATTCTAGGTGGGTTCTGGGAGCGTGATGGGTTATGCGCTGCTGGCAACTGGGCAGGTTGGACCTGTCGGGGGATGGTAGTGATGGACGGTTAGGGACTGGAGATCCTTTTCGAGGTTCAGGAGGTGTGGTAGTTGACTCTGGAAGTGCACTGCGTCAGCAAAGTCAACCCTCTTCCAATAATAAAGGCTGGTCCAAATATTCTGGTCCTCCGAGTCGTGCTCCCATCAGTAGAGTATTAGCTTGTGACATGGCGTAACTCTGGACACAAGCCACCTAAGCATCTAGGTAAACAATGGACATTAGACTGTAGAGGCAAGGCGAGCTCGACTTCTGGCCACTCCGAGATTCCTCGTAAAAGGCTGGACCTGGCTTCAACTGAGATCAGATCACAGCTGGACAACCAAGGCCTGGCACAACACATGACTGGACTGGCAAGTTTTCGAGAGCTGGCTTGAAGAGACAAGAAGTAAAAAGCAGCAACTTGAAGTCATTTGATAGCAAACTAGCAGCCAAGCGGTCACACACCTATCAGTTTGTTTGACATTGGAGACAATCCACAGCTGTATTAATTGCTTTATACCTTATGCTTCAACAGGTCACATAAACACCAACGGAGGGCTACGCGGTTGAGCTGTCTTTGAGATTATGAGACGAAAGTACGATATAAGGTGTATTCCTCATCATCTCCCCCTTTGAAGTATCCCTCATATGACACCTTCAACACTTAGTACCCTATACTGAATTGGAATTGCGGCCCTTCTTTCATTATCTAGCCAAGTCGATGATTCTTTCCCTTCTACACAAAGTTCACCAAGGTCAAACCACCCTTGACACGTGGCTTGTCACTCATTCATGCCTCCGCAAGCTTCCTTTTCCACATGCTCCGCGATGTTTATGTGGGTTCTAGTACTTGAGCCCATCAGTCATGATGAGATTCGTCACTTGGATTGTGCCTCACAGCAACAATGGTATAGCACAATAACGTCGAAACTCCACCCACCAAGCCCTTGATTTCCTGGTTCTTTTCGTTCGTTGGCACTGTGAGTATCCATGGAGGGGGAGGGCCGTCCTCTGCAGCCATGGAGCATATAAGCCTTGTGATCAAGTCCTGCTCTCTGGGTGAGCACACCAGGAGTCAATCAAGCCCAGAAATCATTCCGGGCCCCGCCTATCTCAGCACCAGTTGCATTTCGCGCCCTCCAATTGTCCATCAGCTGAGACTCGACCTTCAAAATTACGCCCGATATTCACCTACTCACTTTCCCTGATCACCTCAGTCACGGCCCCGTACTCTACTCGACAACGAAGAGCAACCTCACGATCAGAAATACCCGAAGACATCCGCGTTCTCAACATGTGCGAAATCGTCCCGCTTATCTACACTTGCCAGTGCCGTGGCGAGGTCGTGAAGCAATGCAAGAAGGCCGACAAATACGAGAAGGGCATTATCGGAACCCCTTGCACACAGGCCTTGGACTCGAAGATACCAGACTATCTCCCGAGGCAGTGAGGCCCATGCGCGGACTACGATGACTGGAAGACAACACGCCGGAACGCGGACTGGAACAAGAAATGGCTAAAGTACCTGAGCAAGGCAGTCTACGACGCGGAGCTGGCAAACAAAATGACTCAGTTGAAGGGGAGCTTCGAGAACACGCTCAACGAGGATCTTAGGCAGTGGGAAGAAGGCTACGGAAAGAGCCCCTACATACCGGGGTGGTATAGCGCCAAGGTTAACGAGCTCTGGCTCGCGGCAGAGCCGCTTCTCATGCAGTTCTGCCAACAGGCGCAGGGCTACCAGTACATTCCCGACGAGTACTACCAGAACTTTCAAGGAGCAGGCCAGACAGAGGCTGGCCCCAGCGGATCGAGCTCTTATCAAACTGGTAGCGGTAGCAAGTCCAGCAAGAGCAGCAAGTCCCATTCGAAGGGGAGCAGCTCCCACCGCAAGCGCAAGTGAGATAGGCGTTGGGCTGAGGGTATGGTGCCGACGATCGGGTCATCGACGGCTTGGGTGAGCTGGCATCACCGAACTAGGGGGTCAGAGGCGGAGGGGCATGCCACTGGATGGCTGGACTCGAGGAAACATGCTTTGGAGCAGGGCTTCTAACAAACTAGGAGGGGGTTCAGGTAACCACAAATAGCATGGCATGCAAATAATAAACATCATCTTGCTAAATTTATGAACCGAATAAGAATTGTGTTTGAGATCCACTGACAATCGCCTCGCTTTGGGTTCAATTTGATACATCTTGCACAGACCGTCTTCGGTATGGTAACGTAGTTGACCGGATGTCAAGGTTTGACTTTATGTTCTCATTAAGAGGCTTGTCCTGAGAGATGCATCATGATTCCAATCACTCCTGTGCCAGCCCGCATGGACTTCCATCAATTCAGGGAGCCACCTCCTTCCCTGTCCTTGCGCTCTCCTTGACGGCCTCAATGATCCTCAGCACCTGCGCCGCCTGCGTTGCCGGAACAGGGATGTCCTCCTCCTTGCCGCTCTCGACTGCCTTGGCGAACAGCTCGTAGAACTTGAGATACGTCTCCGGCTCAACAGTCGGGCAGACGCGGTCCTCAACCGAGCCGTCATCCTTCAGGACAGACAACCGCCCAAACCTCGACTCATCCTCCTTGCCAAACTGAGCATCCGTCACCTTCCCACCGCCCCTGAGCTGATCCTCCTGCGGATCCAAACCCGTCTTGTGATAGCTCCCCTTGCTCCCCCTGACCCAGAACCGCACCTGCTTCGACTCGACACTGACCACCCCAATCCTGACATACACCACCAGCCCCGTCTCCTCATAGCTCAACACCACCGTCACACTATCCGGCTCATCGCCCGCCTCCCCCAGCGCCTTAACCAACTTCCCCTCCCGCTGCCGCACCAACTTCCCATAAACCCCACTCGGCATCCCAAACAACACAAACACCTGATCCAACAGATGCGTGCCCAAATCAAACAACACCCCCCCGCCCTCCTTCATCCCCATACTCGCCTTCCACCCTCCCGCCGGCGCCGCAATCCGCAACCGATCAAAATGCGTCTCAAACTCCACCACCCTCCCCACCGCCCCCTCGCCAATCAGCTTCCGCACAGTCAAGAAATCCGAATCCCACCGCCGGTTCTGGTACACGCACAGCACCCTGCCGTTCTCCCTCGCCAGGGCCGCGAGGGCGTCGGCCTCGGCCGAGGTGGGCACGAACGGCTTCTCGACGAGGACGTGCTTGCCCGCCTCGAGGGCGGCGCGCGCGAAGGGGTAGTGGGTGTTGGGCGGGGTGCAGAGGACGACGATGTCGAGGGCGGGGTCGGAGAGGAAGGGTTGGAGGTCGGTGTGGTGGTGCACGTCGGGGTGGTCGGCCGGGGCGGAGTTGGCGGGGGCAGGGTGGCGCTGCAGGATGGAGTGCAGTTTGAGGGAGGGGGTGAGGGCGATGAAGGGGATGTGGAAGACTTTGGCGGAGAGGCTGGGGGGAGGTTAGTGTTAAGTGAGAGTGAGAGGGGAGATGGGGGGAGGGGGAACTTGCCCGTAGCCTACGATGCCGACGTTGAACTGCTTTTGGGAGGCCATGTTTGAGGTGGTGATGCTGATCCCGGAGAGAGTTGTGTTGACTGTTGGTTAATTGCCCGGAAAGTTGCGAGTTCAATTTACTTATACACTCTGAGGGATATCATGAAAGTTCCCTATTAATAATTGACATGAAGCTCACGCCGACTGAGTCAAAAGTTTCTCCTTCTTCTGCGGGGTAAGAGAAGATCGTTCGTGTTTGGTGGGCCATTATCTTGCGTGCCCCGCTTCGAGATGACGTTCGAGATTCAGGGGCTCCAAGTCTCGGCCCGAATCAAGGGCCTCGAAGCGTTTTAAAATAGACCCTGAGCAACGGTTGTGGCGGAACTAGCCATCAACTCAAGGGTGCCTTTTCATCAGGTCATCGATGCTTTGTAATGGAAATGGAGTCCCCTCCAGTCTTCCGGTGAAGCTAGAGAAGGGTCCCTTCTTGTCAGAGGGTTAGGGTGCTTTCACTTCGCAGGGTTCGGGTTGCGCATGCAAGGCATTTGTTTACCAGCCCCTGAATTTGACCCCTGAGGCACTTGTAGACCCAGGCTTCATCTCCGTGTTCAGTCCATGGGCAGTCGTAAGTAGTCATGAAAAGATAATGTGAGTTGCCATTGCTTGATTGGGCAATTGGCGTTCAGTTTTCTGCGACAAGAAGGGGAAATCATCTCATGAGAGCACCATTGGAGAAACTTAGAGTACCTAAATGCTGTGTCGAAAAGATACGTACCTTACCTTAACCATTGACCGAACAAACTTGCAGTGTACCTGTAATAGGTGTCGTTGCTTTTCTCTTGACAATGGTCACCCGTAAGGCCCCCGAATGCCTGCCCTGTCTTTGAATCAGGCTCGACACTTGATGACAGCTTAATACAAGCGTGATCAAACAATTAACTGGGCACTCATCGTCGAAGCTGAAAGCTCAGTGGCTTGTAACTGCGTAGCTAGTATCGGGTCCATCCGAAATAAAACGGACACAGTCCAAGTAACCTTCTTGGCTGTTGGCCGCGCTTAGTCGTCGACAGCCGTTGAGAGCCGGACTTGCCTGAGCAACCATGGCCCGGTCCTGGTCGCCATGGGTCAGTTTGCTCGCCCGTTCTCTCTTTGCCATGATGTCTCTTTCACAACATGGCAGTCTGTTTGATTGATCACCAACTCGGTGGACACGCTCCTCACTGTCACATTTACGCTGAAGACAAGAATCAACTCTCAACATCCCCTTGCATCCCACGTCTTTGAAGGCCAAAGAACACAGTCTTTGGCGTGACTCTGTTGGCCATTCACTGCGCCATCCCGCTCAAAGGGGTGAAAAGCGGATATCAACTCCTGCGGCAACTTGCCTCGTATAGCCATCCACACATCCCTTTCAAGTTTCCACCCGATTACATCCTCCTTGTCCGTTCCCACTCCTCTTCACTCATGTGCTCAAATCACTGCCCTCAGCCTCAGAGACTGCTGCGAGCTCTATGTCATTATCACAAACTGCTTTGACCCTCACCACCATGGGAGGGCTGCTCTTACGACACCCAAAGGCATGTCATCCCCTTCGCACATCCGCTCCAGCTGAACACTCTTTCTACGTTGTTTTCCACTGCAAGCACGCTCAGTTTGCTCATATCCTCCCTCACATGCTTCTGGCACATTACAACATCATCAAAAACACGAATCTTCAGGATCGAGCCGCGCTATTCGCCCCCTGGCTGCTGGGCACGCGGGTCCATGGTCACCATGGCGGCCACTTACGCCCCTCGCATCCCGGTCACTGTTTTGATTTTCCCGTCCCACGACGTGTTCGCCTCTAGGTAGACTTGCTTCCTTCCTTCGTTCCTCATCTACTGCTTCCTCTTTTTCCTCTTGCCATCTTCTCCTCCAGTCCATCACCAAAACCTCATCACCACCACCATCACTCTCCTCAGGAATCAGAGGCTGGATATAGCCTCGCCGTTCTTAAGGATTATCTCGATTCTCGAGGCATCATCCCGCGTGGGACTTCATCTTCGCCATCTGGCTGACCGACTTCCATGATCTCCAGAAACCCGACTGCGACCGAGCCTTCTCTGGAAACTCACATGAACCACAGCAAGCAGTAAGTGGATCTCTTTCCTCTTGGTTGCCCTTCCACCTCATTGGCATCGTTACCATTATTTCTCAGCAACATCTCGCTGTATCTTCCTGCCTGATGAGGTGCAGAAGCGCCATGACGGTCGCTCCCATGAACCACCCGACCCTGTTCAAATCTTGAGATGCTGACGAAAGGCGTGAGCAGAAAATCAAGGGGGTTCTCCTTTGCGATGAGCTTATCGACCTCCCCAGATGCTCAATCCCTCGGCAGCATTCGCAAATTGCGGTCGAGTTCCGAAGAGCAGCTACCGTGACTTTTGCCTGGCTTCAGCCGACGGCGCATTATTCAGTCCCGAATCTATCGTGTCACAAGAGTCGTTGGGATAAAGCGACCGGCCACGGCATTCCTGGCCATCAGCTGTCGGCTCGACACCAGACTCCGCTAAGCGACAGCCATCCCACAGGATTGGAGACATAGGGCCCGAGAGATCGGTCTCAAGAACGTCGGTACGTCCCAGGTTTTCCCGAATCTGATACCCTCCCTCTCGCGGCCAATGATCAAGAACATCGCGGCTTTTGGAGCAACAGCTGATGATAACCGGACCGTGATTCATGCTCCGAGACCGCCACATCCTCACAGTCAAGCTACTTGTATTACGCTTGGTTGCGCGTCCGCTGAGAAGGCTGCCACAGGACGATCGAGGACTCCATGTCCACCAGATAGTTGCATCAAGCTTCAAGAGATACAGACAGGCAAGTCGCCCATTCCACCCCTTGCACCAAACGACACCGCCGAGATGATGAGATACAAACCATGCCGAGCCTCAAGGGGCAATGAGCATCAAATTCGCAATACGGGATCCGAGACCGTTTTCCTGCTGTCTATCTCACAGCCACTTTTCCTGGCTTGAACATGGCCGACTAACAACAGAGTTCCTCAACAGAAGGCCAAGTACCTTACCTACTTATCGAGTCTCGACGCCCAACCCCGACGAAGATTACCGTACACGTGCAAGGCCGCAGACCTCCACGGTTTTACGTTGTTACGACATTGAGCTCAGGCAGAGCTCCGGCAAGTGTCTTCCTCTACGTCCCGACCTCCCTGCCTCGATTACCCATGCAGACGATGAGCCAAGCTATCAGAGTCAAGAAAGATACGAGCCGAGATTTGTTGTTGGGTTCTACCATGAATCCCCAAGAGCCAGTCAGTCCTCGATACCAGGCAGGTGCCCCTTTGTCCGCAAACCCATCCTTCACGACCGATGATGACCATCGCGATTTTCATTTGAGATCATATTCTGTGATTGAAACGTTTTGTTGCTCTGAGGACCAACCGGCTAAGGTAGGCCCGAACACCGTCTTCAACACTCAGTTTCTCGTTGGACGGTCGCTAACCCCCATCACAACGCAGTCCCCGACTAGAACTTGTCAGCCACAGATTGTCTCAGCTTTTCAAAGTTTCCCCCTTTCAGCGTCTCCAGGCAAGTAGCTCATCCCTTTTTCTTTCTCAAGTCCAATGCGGAACCAATCCGGCGTGGTCTACCTACAGTATCTCATTACCAGCCTCACCGCAGTTGTTCAGTGTCTCTCAGTGGTTTTGACAATTTACTGATCTAATTACTTCCCAAAACAGTCACCCACATGGCATTGTCGTCCGGAAGGTTCCGAGCTTCAAGCTCTCACCAAAGTCTACTGCCGTCCCCAAGACCGGACGTGGAACTGGAGGCTCGGCTGACTCCAGTTGTTTACGGCAGGCAAGTTTCCCACTATTTAGTTCAATGTTGACATCCGCCCTTGTTGCATGATGACCAGATTGATGTCCTTCGGCCGAGAAGACGATGACGACATAGCCTGATCTTGATGTCCTGAACTGCCACAATTCCCATTCCTCCCAACCCTCGGTCTCTGCTTTGGCTGCCTGCTGACATATTGGCTGACAGATTTCGAACCTTGGCCGCTGAAGGCTTGCGCCAGAGAACGCAATCAAGGACACCGCTAAACCCGTGGTTTACCGGTACGTTTTCTTCCTGCCATACTGAGCATCTCGAATGCGGCTTCCATCCTGGCGCCATGTTCCCCCTTGAAGCGGGACTCTCTCACTTGCAACGTGAGTTCATGGTTCACATATCTCGACCCTTGTGAGCGATGATGACGCTTCAGTCCCTTGTTCCGAGCATTGGTCGATGAATATTGAAGACAAGGTATAATAGTCCGTCTGAGCAGCCACACGTGCAAAATCATCGACACTCCCTGGAGCTGCTCCAACCACAGGTCTTTTCTGCTGCTGCTGCCTACAATCTGGCGGTGAGGGTTTTGTTGTACATAGGAGACCGATCCGCAAAATTGAGCATGTTGTTCCCAGTTCAAAAACGACAATCGCTTCGGCGTGTTCACAGGGTTGATATCTGAAACGGTGGTTTTTGGATGCCCCCTTGCAGATCGGGGGCAAAGGGATCGCCAAGACGTGTGGGTTGCAGGGCGGCCCGGCTCGGCGCCAAGAGGCACTGCAGAGCGACGTTCAGGGACCAGAAGGAATGCGCGGGAAGCGAGGCGCAAGCAGTGCCGTTCTGTCAAGAATTTGATGGTTGGAGATGAAGTTCCGATTTTCGGTTGCTCTTGTTGGCAACAGCGGGCCAGTTGCCTAACAAGACTGCACTCCGAGGATTCCGACGTCGAGCACTTCTCTGCCCGACTGTTGACGTTTTGGAGCGCTGCCGAACGAAATGGTGGTGGGGTCCTGTTGGGGCTGTGCAGGCCAAGTCGCAGGATCAGCGCCGAGCTTCTCTGTGGCATCCTGGACAGAGTCTTGTTTCAACAGGAACCAAGCATTTTCCAAGACGTCGACGACTCGACAAACCCTCTGCCGATCGCCGGGATGGCATGCCACTGCGTCATGACGCTGCCTCGCTGCGTAAACCGTTGCGCAGATGGGTAAGGGAGCTCGAAGCAGGAGCTGCGAGCTGCGAGCTGCCATCGGGAAAATGCCGGCATGTCGTGGAGCCCTGGCCGGCAGGCACAAACACGAAATGAACCTTGGAGCTGGGCATTCTTGAAGATTGCGTGGCGGCGTCAAACCACCGCGACCCAACACGACAGGAAAGCATGAAACCGAGTGTTTAAAGTGCAACCGTCAAGCCAATTGAGAAGTGAAAGCTGTTGCCGTGTTCTCCGTCATACAAAATTGTTCCTAGTCCTAGCTCTCTGTTGGCTTGGAGTGTCATTGATGTTCGATCGATGAGAAACGAGATGAGGATGGAACGCCGCGCCCGCTAGCAGCGTACCCGAATGGGCTGCACAATTGCATGGTGGCGGCTGCAATCTGCAGGTACCTGGATATCTCCGTTCCACGACCGCGTCAGCACCCCTGCGAGTTGGACCAGTCGGCTTCCAGACGCAGAGAATCCACGGCGAGAACCCCTGCAACCGTTCCACATCCGGTTTCGCGTGGATCCAGCCCCAGGGGTCCAATTCGGCGTTGGTGGGGCGCCGGCACGCTTCCCTCTTTTTAGCGATTTCCACCCCCTGATTCCACGCCTCCTGTTTCTCTCCCTCTCTTCCGAAACCTCTGTTGTAATTCTTGGCCGAGAGAGTTGGGACTCTTGCCTTTCGCTGCACGCCTTTCGACTTCTGACACTCGTTGACAGACCTTGATCTTTCTTTTTGCTATTTTCTGTTTTTCCGCACTCTCGTTACCTCGCGTCGGACCCGAACCACACAAAACAAACCCACCCAACTGAGCCGCGAGTCCCGAACCTCAGTTTGCCTGCGTCACGACCAGGAGTCCAAATCGCTTTTCAAGATGCGCGCCACGACCGCATCCCTCCTCTCTGCCTCGCTCCTTCTGGGGCAGGCATCCGCCGCTCTTCCGCCCATCATCATGAAGGTCGGTTCCCCATGAACCCAGGCCTGCTGCCGAATGGCCCGCTGACCGGCTCCCAGGGCAGCAAGTTCTTCTACGAGAATGGCACCCAGTTCTTCATCAAGGGTATCGCGTACCAGCAGGAGAGCGCCGCCGCCGGCGCCTCGACCAACAGCACCACCTACGCTGACCCGCTCGCCAACGCCGCCGCCTGCAAGCGCGACGTGCCCCTGATGAAGGCGCTCAAGACCAACACCATCCGGACGTACGCCATCGACCCGACGGCCGACCACTCCGAGTGCATGGCGCTGCTCGACGCCGCCGGCATCTACGTCATCAGCGACCTGAGCGAGCCCGCCCTGTCCATCAACCGCGACTCGCCCCAGTGGAACACGGAGCTGTACAAGCGCTACACGGACGTGGTCGACAGCCTGTCCAAGTACAGCAACGTGATTGGCTTCTTTGCCGGCAACGAGGTCACCAACAACAACACCAACACCGAGGCGTCGGCCTACGTCAAGGCCGCCGTGCGCGACACCAAGGCCTACATCAAGAAGAACGTCAGCCGCTGGATGGGCGTCGGCTACGCCGCCAACGACGACGTCGACATCCGCAGCCAGATCGCCCACTACTTCAACTGCGGCGACCAGGACTCGGCCATCGACTACTGGGGTTACAACATCTACTCGTGGTGCGGCGACAGCTCCATGTCCAAGTCGGGCTACGACACCCAGGTCGAGTTCTTCAAGAACTACTCGGTCCCCGTCTTCTTCGCCGAGTACGGCTGCAACCTCCCCGACGGCGCCGAGGGCCGCATCTGGCAGGAGACCAAGGCCCTCTACTCCAACGAGATGACCGACGTCATCTCGGGCGGCATCGTCTACATGTACTTTGAGGAGACCAACGACTACGGCCTGGTCAAGGTGTCTGGCTCCTCGGCCTCCACCATGAAGAACTACGACGCCCTCAGCACCGTCATGGCCACCATCGCCCCGACCTCCACCTCCATGTCCGCCTACACCCCCACCAACTCCCCCGCCGCCTGCCCCGAGATTGGCAAGGCCTGGGCCGTCAAGGGCGAATCCCTCCCCCCGACCCCGGACTCCTCCCTCTGCGACTGCATGTACAACTCCCTCTCCTGCGTCCCCGCCTCCAAGCTCGCCACCAAGGACTTCGGCACCATCTTCGGCTACATCTGCGGCCAGAACCCCGACGCCTGCGCCGGCATCAGCGGTAACGCCACCTCGGGCGTGTACGGCGCCTACTCCATGTGCAACGCCAAGCAGCAGCTCGGCTACGTGCTCGACCAGTACTACAAGTCGCAGAACAATGCCGCGTCGGCGTGTGATTTCAACGGCCAGGCGACCACCCAGCAGGGCAAGACGGATAGCACGTGCAGTGCTGCGCTGAGCAGTGCTAGCGCGGCTGCTACGTCGACGAGCGGTGCTGGTGCGTCGAAGAGCTCGAATGCGGCGGTTGCGCGCGGGCCGGTGAAGGCGATGTTTGGCATGGCGGATGTTGCTGTCGGGTTGTATGTGCTTGTTGCCATGGGGGTGGGTGCGGGTATGGTGCTTCTTTAAGGGGGATTGAGTGTGGATGTGTGGAGAGGAAAGGGGGAGAGTGGGTTTTCGTGGATTTAGACTGGTTTTCTCGTTGGGTCCCATTTGTTTGGGTTATATGTCATCACATTGTACTTTGAGTAATGCCAGCTTTGTTGTAGGATAATTCGGGTTTCTTTGCTTTATTGTGTGATGTCTACTCTCGACACAGAATCGGCGGTAACTGCGTAAAGTGCAGCCCTGATGCTTGGGAGCAACGTATCGAGCCTGGCCATCGCTAAATTACATGCTGAGAGACAGTCAAAATAGTTGCGTGTCAAGTTGTTCTTCTGAAAGATGGCCCCCTATCACAACTAATTACCACTGGGGCAGGAATTCCTTCAAGCTATTTGCTCCTCTTTGCCGCGGCTGCCGTGCTTTGCTGTCCAGCATCAACATCGTCGCTATTCACAGCTGGCTTCAACTGCGACGGTCTTTCCCTTCATCCTTGGAGCGCCCTCCGTGGTCCCTCCAAAACCGGGCTCAGGGCTCCTGCCACTGCCTCTCCGCTGGCCTGCCGCTATGGTGGCGCTGTCACTGGCTGGAGGGGAAGTAAGTTCCCGTATATGCAGCACATTAGGCACGCCGGCGTCCTGCTCTTGTCCTTCCCGCCCTTCAGCCCCGAGCCGGTTGCCGTTGCACGTAGCCGGCTGTTGTCCTCGACCATATCTTGTCTCCTGGCATCTTCACTCCACATCCATCTCGGCCTCGGCCTCCCCACCCTCCTTCTTCTTGTCCTTCTTCTCCTTCTCCGTCGGCGCATCTACGCATCCCAGGCAGTTAGCACCATGCCTTTCTCACCAACCGTACACAGTAGCCAACCAAGAGAGAAGCAAATAACGTACCCTTCATCTCAACCTCCCCCTCAGCCTCCATCTTCCTCCTCATCGCATGCCCCAGCCGCCTCTCCATCTTCCGCAGCCGCTTCTTGCTGACCGCCGCACGGGGCCCACTGGTCGGGAGCAAGCCCGGGCGAGCACCGCGCCGGGCGTCGGCTTTGGCAATGGCGCCTCCCTGGCGGGCGAGGCGGCCCTGGGCGGCGGCTTTTTGGCTTGTCTTGCGCTGCTTGGCGGCGCGGGCCGCAAGGCGGTTTTTGGAGGGGCAGTTGGGGTTTTTGACGGAGGGCATCTTTTCTGTTTCGGGTCGTTGGTCTGTTCTTGGGGGATGGAGTTCGGGTTTGAGGGGTTCGACGAGGGCGTTAAGGGCGTCGAGGGTTGAATTGAAGAGAGAATTGGAGGGTGTTTGGCTTGGTTGGTGGTCTTGGGTGGTGGTCGAGTTGACGATGGCTCGCGGTCTGGAAAATTTTAGTGGGGCCGCCGCGATAACGTCCCGCACCCTCGGCCCTTGATTGCTTGATTGCGCGGGTCCCAGAGCGATGTCGCGACCTCCTCGAAGCAACTCCCAACGGTTCACCAAACGTGCCAACCCCGTCGCCTCAATCCCTGCGTTGAAACGTCTCTTTAGAAGGGCTGTTATATTTCATGACCAACGAGCAGCAGAGCGGAAGGTCGGACAACCCCAGGCATGGCAGCTCACTCTCATCGCAGACCCGTCACACAATCGCTCCCGTCTCGTTACTTTCACCCTAGTAAAGGCAATTTAGAACTTCCGTTTAGGTTGTTTCCTCTTCGTTAAGCGGGTCTATTTTCCTTCCTCTCCTCTCTTTTCGGAGACAGGAAAGAGAAAGGTAGCTATCTTTTCTTTCCTTTTTCTTACCTTTTTTATATCGCCTTCTTCTTCTTTGTGAATCCCCCTTTCCCCTCTTTTTATCCCCTTTATTCCTTTTCTACTTTTTCTCCCTCTCTTCCTTTTCTTCTTATTCTTGTTTTCCCTCTTTCCTTTTCCTTATTTTAATTCCTATTATTAAAGGTAGTATTGGAAGGAGATGTGAACCAACAACCACTCCTCCCTTTTAGCCTGACTTCGCGCTTTCCTCGCCAACCGTGACTGAGCTCACTATCGCACATGCCGCGCCGTGCCAACGGCCAGGACGCGACACGGACGGCCTCGCTGTCCGTGAATGGACCTGCAGAAGGCCCCTGCCAACTGCGTTTCTGTTGGCATAAATATGGCATGGACCTCGGGCCCAACATGTCTGGGACTCAGGACTCCAACATCCCGAGGCACTCATCACCATGTCGTCCGGAGAGGGCTCATGGCTGCCCACCAGGGCAGTCACATACTTACAGAGCTTCTTCCACCCAAACCGCAAAATCGTCGATCCAAACCTCCCTCAACCTCCTGCCAAGCTGGCCGCCAGTCGCCCCAATCAGGGAAGCATCCTGACGCACTTGCCAGAGCAGGCATACCTCGACCAGACCGCCCCGGCGTCCGTCGACGATGTTCCGCTGCCCTCCATCAACCCGGGAGTCTTCGACAACGAGTGCCTCCGGCTCAAACTGTACCCCACCATCGATCCTCACCACCCGAATGTAGTTCGGGAACCGGAAGGCAACATCACCGAAGGCAGCTACATTGGGACCCAACTCGCCTTGACCCAGGCGTACTCGCGCATCGAGCAGCGCTTCGCGTCCCTGTACGACGTCCTCGGCATCGAGCCCTCGCTGCCGCAGTACCGCACGCTGGAAGACCAGAGGACCCTCTATCAATTCTCGGAATACCCCACGAGGAAAGACGGAACACGCGCCCAGTACCCGCCCTTTCTCCAGCACATCCCCCGGGACGAATCCGTCAGTGTGTTCAGGATATTCAACGTTGCTGGACTGCTCGAGACCCAGGTGCTGCTGCAGAAGCTCACCCCGAACGAGGAGGGCATCTTCGGCCGCACCAAAGAATGGCTCCTTGAGAAGGCTAGGGCGGCCGCGTTCGGCGCCGGTGGTGATCCCGAGACGGGTATCACGATTCAGGACGTGGTGGACTACAACAAATACCACCGCAAGTTCGGTACCGACATCGAGAATGGCGGCAACATCGGCTTGCTGGACGACTGGTTCAGCGACCGCCGGTTCGCCGACCAGCAGTTCACCGGCACGAACCCGACCACCATCACCCGCGCGTCGGCGGCCTGGCTCGCCGAGTTTTCCAAGGCTGCGAAGGCGGGCAGCTACGACAAGTGGGTGACACTGCTCGCCAAGGCGAACCCCAAGTCCTTCTACCTGCAGGATGGCAGCTACTTCCGAGAAGCCGTCGGCGTGTCGGACCCGGCTGCTGTCCTCCACCACAAGCAGCCCGGCAGCGATGAGTGCTGGACGGTCGGTGCGGTATCCCTCTTCCAGCTGCACGAGGACGGCAAGCTTCACCCCGTCGCCATCTGCATCGACTACAAGGGCTCCATGGAGAACTCCGTCACCATCTTCAACCGGCGCATGTCGCCCCTGGACTCGACAAGTGGTGAGAAGAACGACTGGCCGTGGCGGTACGCAAAGACGTGCGCTCAAGTCACCGACTGGATGCGCCACGAGCTGGCCGTGCACCTCACACTCTCGCACTTCGTCGAGGAGGCCATCATCGTCGCGACCAACCGCTCCCTCCCGATGGAGCACCCCGTGTACCGACTGCTCTACCCGCACTGGTACAAAACGCTGTCGCTCAACGCCGCCGGGCGCTCGACGCTGATCCCCCAGATCGCCGTCGACATCGTCGGCATCAGCCCCGACCAGTGCTACCGCTTCCTCTGCCACGCCTACGACACGTACGACTTTGTGGGCAGCTACGTGCCCAACGACCTCAAGCGGCGCGGCTTCGCCAACACGCCGCAGGGCCAAACCCGCCCGTGGTACCGGAACTACCCCTACGCGAAGAACATCCTTGCGATCTGGACGACCCTCCAAACCTACGTCCGGTCGATACTGCAAATCCACTTCCCAACAGACTCCTCCGTCGCCGCAGACGACGCCATCCAGCGCTGGACAGCCGAGATCAAAACCGGCGGCGCGCACATGCCGTCCTTCCCGGACATCAAAACCCTCGACGCCCTCGTCGACGCAGTCACCATGTGCATCTTCATCGCCTCCCCCTACCACACAGCCGTCAACTACCTCCAAAACTTCTACCAAGCCTTCGTCATCGCCAAACCCCCCGCCCTCTGCTCCCCGCCGCCCACCACCCTCGACCAGCTGAGGTCCTATAAAGAACCGGACCTGGTCCGCGCCCTGCCCATCAACAGACAGCGGCAGTGGCTGCTGGCCGCCCAGGTGCCCTGGCTGCTGAGTTTCAAGGTGGAACCGGATCGGAGTTTGTTGAATTATGCTGCCAGCCAGTGGCGGGTGTACAAGCACAAGACGGATGAGAAGGATGTGAGAGTCAGAGAGGCGAGTGAGAGGCTGTATGCGGATTTGCAGGGGTTGCAGGAGGTGTTTTATCGGAATAGCAGGGCCATGGATGCGGGGAGTGTGCCGTATATGGTGCTGGATCCGGGGTTGACGGCTGTGTCGATTTTGATTTGAGTGTTGGCGGGGGTGGGTTTGATGGGGAGGGCACACATGGAGGTCCCTTTGGGTGATGAGGGTTGTGGTGTCGTCGGGTTCAGACCTAATAGGTAGGATAGGTATAGCGGTTCTGTTTGTATTACTACAATTCATGCTTGTTGTTTCCTTACTATCTACCTTAGCTTTAGTGATCTAAATAGACGATGAGTAACAAGAAGATAATGGGTTCTAGTAAAATACCTGACTGTGGTGGTTCCGTCACCCCAGTAAGTGTGAAGCGAAGCTTGTGGAAGGAACGGCGAGCTTAAAAGTCATCGGCCAATCGTTCCTCAGATAATAACTCTGGAGAAAAAGGCACCTAAATGAAGCGAAGCGTTCCTTCCTCGCTTCCTCCGTGTTAACACACTCCAGAATCATCGTCAATGAAGCTTCGCTTCAATTATTCTTTTTTTTTTTTTTTCCCTCTTTCTTTCCTATTATCTTCTATTCTACTACTTTACCCTTACTCTTCCTCATCTTTCTTCTTTTCTAGAGTAAATGAAGAAAGGAAGAGAAAGAAGAAAAAGTAAAAGAAAGAAAGGAAGGAAAGAGGTGAGAGAGCGATGACAAAGAACTAAATAGTAGGTAGGTAGGAGCAAAGGAGAGAAGGAAACAAAGCAATATTCACCGTCCTTACATATATTTCTGCATTGTCGGCCTTCCGATTGACGTGGCCTCGAGTGGTGAGAACCACAGGGGGGAACATGGAAGGCATTTCTGGCCCAGCTGGCGCCCGCCAGGCCGGCGTCATGGGCGGCCCATGGGCGGCCCATGTTGGAGGGAACAATGAGCTAGAACATTCCTCAACACCCTCGGCTACTGCGCTCCATCGAGAACTCCCTCCATCAACCTCAAGGTTACCAACCACAGTCAGCCAGTCAACCAACTCACCCATTTTCACCATTAGTTCTCATCCAGGTAGGTAATGCTATACCGGCAACCGTCGGCGCCCGGCCCCAAAGATGGCCACGCATCCGGGCCGATGATTGGGCGGTAGGACGCGTGCATCACAACTTCGCAAGTTTTGAGGCGCTTCAGCCGGAGGATGGGGCGCAGATAACACTCCGGCATTTCGGCCGCCGGCAGGCAGAAGTCGGGGTGGACAAGGTCGGGCAGTAGAAGGACCGCAATCCGCAGGCAGGAAAGAGCAGGCCACTCGGAAAGGGCATCCCAGAAGGCCTCGTACATGTCACGTCCATCGGCGTGCGGCTGCATGCGGCGGGGGTTGGTGTGGAAGTAGTGCACGGGCCATTGGACCTCGAGGGATCGGATGAGCGGCCAGTGCCTGGGGATACGGGCCTGGAAGCTGCGGATGTCGTCGGCTGGCGTCCTGCGGTCTCCGTCGTTGAGAAGGAAAAAGACGTTGCTCTGGTAGAGGATAGGGATGCCTTCTAGAAACCTGTGATACCTCCATGTTAGTTTCATGGCCAGTGATCAAGGCGAAGAAGCATGGTAGGCTCACGCTCGGCGGCAAGTCCAGAGCAGCGATGTGTCGAGCAGTTGCCGGCGGGGACGGATCAGGCAGCCATGTTCGTGGGAGACGAGACGACTGAAAGGGAGGTCGGGCCCGTCCCCACAAACGGCGTGGCGCCAGCGCGCCCGGTCGCCCGTCTGCCAGCTTTCGTGGAACCCGAGGTGCACCCGCCGGCCGCCAAAGAGCTCGGAGTAGAGGAGGGCTCGCAGCTCGGCCGGGAACTTGCCGAAAAGGGGTGACTCCAGCTGTGCATTGGGCGGCATCGGGGAGGTGAGCGCCTGAACGGTCTTGTCGATCGAGTGGGACATGGTGGGTTTCACAGTGTCTGATGAATGCGTGGTCAGCAAGCGGCACTCAATCTCAGGGTTCGTATGACTCTTGCGGTTAAGGTTGAAAACATGATCAGCGCGAGGTGCGAAGATACCTACACCACGTGCAGTGGACAACGGAAAGAGGAATGTAGCTCATCAAGAGGATCCTGGAAGTGCAGAAGCAGCTCCAGTGCCCCACAAGGCGAAGTGGGTGCTGTGGTCGGGTGGGGCCGTTGCGGAAGTGAGTTCCCGGGCGGGCAGCGACCTCCCAAGCTTCCAAGCTTCATCAATGCCGTCCTCGCAAACTAACTCAAGCCTAGGCGTGCCCAAGATGCCTTGTGGCATTCTGGCTCTTCGCGGCTGACTGTCTTCAAATTCAGCCGCTGGGTTGAAGCGCACCCGCGGTCAATGTCAGAACTCTAATTTGACTGCCGTCGTCGGCAGCTGCCTCGAGGCTGCGTTTCAAGAGCGGCGGGGGCCTCGGTTCTCGGCCACAACTCGAGCTCCCTGCAGCAACACGCGATCGCCAAAACATGCACCGCTGATGTGCACTGTTGAACCGATCATCCCCATGCTGACATGGCATCGAAACCAGCCATCCCGACTCCATGGCGTTCAACGCTAGCACCATGCCGCCCCAGACCGGCCCCAGCTTCCCCAGACCCGACGGCCCCAAACAACCCCGCGTCCCCGCCCAGGGACCCAGATCATGTCGTCCGACCGAGGCTCAGCGAGCCAAGACCCCTCCCATGACGTCTGGCCGCGGTTCAAATACCTGGATGCTGTCCCGCTGGCAGCTTCAGTACCACGTCTCAACCCTCATCCCTTGATGCACGATACACAGCCATGAGGTTGTTGTCACTCTCGCTCGTCGGCGCCCTCCTCGCCTATCTGCTCTACACCGTGTGCCCCGCTCTCCACCGCAGACTCACGGTGCTTGGGGCCCTCCGCAAGTATCCCGCCAGCTCCGTTGCCGCGGTCGAAGAGGTGATTGCCATTCCCGACACCGTTCACTGCGAGGACCTCCATTACCACGCCCCCAGCGGCACCCTCTTTACGGCCTGCGAAGACAATGCCGAGACGAGGTTCAAGTGGTTCCCTCCGCTGGCCAACTTTGACGACCCCGAGCTGGCGGGCAGGAGCCAGGGCTCCATCCATGTGATCGACCCAAAGGTGTGTGAACAAGCCAGCTTACTTATCATGCGACATTTGTTAACAGAAATCCAGACCATGCAATCGAGGAGGCTCAAGTTCGAGAACTTTGACGGCCCCTTTATCACCCACGGCATCGATGTGATTCCCGACAAGAGGCGGGCGGATGGGGAAGCCGTCTACGTCTTCGCTATCAACCACGTGCCCAAGACGCAGCCGTCCGGGGCGAAAGGACCGCACGCACGCTCGCAGCTCGAGGTCTTCCACCACGTCATCGGGTCTTCGTCTATCAAGCACCTCCGATCCGTCTGGCACCCGCTGATCAGGACGCCAAACGACATCTTTGCGCAGAGCCCGACCTCGCTCTACGTGACCAACGATCACCGGCACCGCCACCATGGGCTGATGCGCACGATCGAGGATCTTCACTCGGGCGCCAGGTGGACCGAAACGGTGCATGTTCAGCTCGCCTCGTTGACGGCAGCAGACCCTGCCTCTGGCGTGACTGCCGAGGTCGCCCTCTCCGGGATGCACAACAACAACGGTCTCGGCCACGGCCGGTCGGAGCGCGAGATTCTCATCTCGAGCTGCACCAGCGGCGTGCTCCATATTGGCCGGGTCCCCGCCGACGGCAATGGCAACATCACGCTCGTCGAGTCTGTCGCCATCGACCACATCGCGGACAACCCGAGCTACTTTGCGGATCCCTTTGCCACTCCGGGCGACGACCGAAGCGGTTTCCTCGAAGCGGGACTGGCCCGAGCCGTCGATCTCAGCAGCAATCAGCGCAATCCCGCCGCCAAGGACCCCGTCATGGTCACGTACATGAGGCCGGTTGCCGAGGGCCGCTGGGAGAAGCGGGTGCTGCTGGAGGACGATGGGACGAGGCTGAGGAGTGCGAGTGCTGCCGTCTTGGTGGCCCTTGATCCGGCAGACTCGAAGAGTGCGCGGGGTGTGAGGAAGGCATGGCTCTTTGCGACGGGTTTCATGTCTCAGAGCATGATTGCCATCAAGGTTGATCTCTAAACATCTATCTAGCGCCAGCTACGTCGTATCTGACCAGCCATCTTACACTTTTGCCAGTTCGTGGATTTTCGTGGTGTACCATTGCTGCAGACGTCAGTTATGGTCCGCTGATGAAGAGCACAATACGTACGGACTCAATTCCCGCCCCGATGGCTCGAATGCCCAGCTGCTTGACGATCCACGGCGTCTTGTTCTTCTTCCGGTACAGCGTGGCGTCCTCGTCCTTGAGCTCGGGGTTGAACACGACATTGTTGGGGAGCGATGGGTTGAGCACAGCCGGCCTTCCGAGGCCGATCAGGTCGCAGTCACCGTCCGCAACCGCTTTCTCCATGCCGGCCCGGCTGCTGAACCCGCCAGTGACCATGAGTGGGACGTCCGGGAACTCCTTGCGGATGATGCGCGCAAACTCGAGGAAGAAGGCCTCCCGCGCCTTGGTGCGCTCCGACTTTTCCTCCTCGTCTTTGGGTCCCTCGTTGCCCAGGATCATCTGCCGCCGTCAGCCACTGACCGCCAACTCCCCATCACACAGAGACTTCACGAAGAAAAGAAGACGTCACTCACCTTGACATCCTCCATCGTCCCCCCACTAACCTCCACAAAGTCCACCCCCGCCCTCACAATCTCCCCCAACTGCTCCACACACTCCCTCAACTCCCTCTCCGATCCCTCACCCCCTTGATGATCGACACTATTCAACTTGATCCCCACACAAAACCTCCCCTCCTTAAACCCCCTCGTCTCCTCCCTCACAGCCCTCACAATCTCCACCACCACCCTCGCCCGTCCCTTCGCATCCCCGCCGTACTCATCCCCTCTGAGATTCGTCTTGCTCGACAGGAATTGCGACAGCAAATACCCGTGCGCGGCATGGATCTCGACGCCATCAAACCCCGCCTCGGCCACAACCCGCGCGGCGCGCGCGAATTGGGATATGACGGTTGTTATCTCGGAGTGGGTCATTTCCCGCGGTGTGCCGAACAGCAGATGGCGGAGGAGGGATGGAATGAACCCTGGGCCGAAGGACATTGGCACTGCGGAGGGGGCGATGGATGGGGTGAAGAGCCCGCGCGTGCCGGCGCCGCGTTGGGATTGGCGGCCGGGGTGGTTTAGTTGGACTATGGTCGGGGTGTGACGCCCAGTGTCCGAGTGGTGGCTGGCGGCGTGGAAGAGGGAGGAGTAGGCTGGTAGGAGGGAGGTGAGTGGTAACGAAGGGGGGATGGCGGGGTCGGAAAAGGTGCCGAGGTAGGTGTCGTCGACGTGGATGTGGCCTGCGTGGGTGAGTTCAGTGCGTGAGATGGGAAGGGGGAGGGGGAAGGGGGAGGTACCGGTCATGATCAGGCCCCAGCCGCCGGCGGCCCAGTGCTTGTAGAGGGTCTGCGTGCGCTCGTCAGGGAGCTGGTGCGCGCCGGCGAGCTGCTCGGCCATGGCTGCCTTGGCGAGCCGGTTGGGGAGCGTGAGGCCGCATTTGAGGGTCAGGGGCTGGGCGATGTGGAGGTCGGAGGGGGCGCCCATTTTGGTCGCCGGGGGCTGTTGATAAGGAGTGGATAGGGTGAGTGAGAGGGTGATGTTCTGGGTTGGCGATGTAGGTTTTCCGGTGGTTAACGTTAAGGAGCACCGGGATGGCATCAACTCCAAGATAGTACCGCCGGCGCCAACAAATCAGCAGGAGGGCTCTGCCTGCGATTTATAACTCCAGACATGAGATTTGATGTCATGAGATGCGCCGGGGAGGTCCTGACAAATCACGCCGGCGGACATGCCTAGAATGGCTCGGCTCCACATGGCGGCTCCGGCCGGTGGGATTCTGGCTGCGAGCCTCCGTGTCGGGATGAATCCGGCTGCCAAACTCGGGATTCTACCTCGGCCATAGTTTGGCCGCCAGTCCGGTCGTCTTACATGCTGATTAATACGCGTTGTAGTTTGCGAGAGAGAAAATTACCTTCCAACAGTGTGCTTGGTTGCCATGTACTACCTGCAGATAGCCAAGGACTGGACAAAAAAAGGGGGAGGATTGAAGGGGGGAAATTGAGTGAGTTCAAAGAAGGGGGGAAAAAAGGAAGAAACGAGAGAAAGAAAGAGCGAGTTAATTAACAAGGAGGAGGGAATGAAAAGAAAGAGTGAAAGAAGAAAATCCCTTTCTTTCTTTTTCTTTTTTAGAAAAAAAAAGTCCTCTTTCCCCCCTTTTTCCCTTCATTGTACGGATAGACAAGTGACCATTATTTGGGACTTCAAGCACCTTAGCCCTTCGATTCACGTCTAGCGACGAAGATGAGCTGAGGGACAACTTGAATGGATATATGCTCTAGCTCAAGAAGCTCAGTTGTAGGATGTCTCTCAAGATCTTTGCATTCTGATCTTACCTGGTATGTTGACACTTACTGAGGTGGGAACAGCGAGCTTCGTACGCATCAACTGAGGCTTACCCGTGAAGTGGGAACTCAAAAAGGAGGTACAAAACTCCTCAGTCAACTCATATCGACAGTTGAATGCCTTGGTATCTTTTCCCTTGAGCGAAGCGAAATGACAGTGAAAGAGACAGCAAGGAGAGTTCTCTGAGCTCCAGAGCGGAGCCGGCTGCTCTGAGGTCGATGTGGGTTCGGGACGGCGGCAAAAAAAGGGGTAAACACCTCCGGACAACGGACAAAAGATTGAAAGCTGGGCCCGACCCGATTTGAACGGATAACCTTTCGATCGCACTGTAGCTGGAGTCGACTCGGAAAGGGGGAGAGTCCCTGTTGATGCTAAAACAGCTTTATTGTAATGTGTGAAATGGAAATGCGGGTTTCTTGGAGTCTCGCTGGGGCGATGCAGTTCAATTGAGTAAAGCGATGCGCCTTGCAGTCCATTGTATTGCGATGAGCCCTGCGATCGATGCGGCAAAGATTGGCAGGTTAGGGATCTATGGGTTATAGTCCCTGGGACCAACAGCCCGAACGCTCAAGCACCTCTCTACTTCTCTCCTCCCACCCCCTCCTTCCCCTTGGCCCCTGCTTCGAAGAATCCCAAATCCGCAGCCGGTCCCCCATAGCAGAACTCGCCGCAGTAAGTCCATGGGAAAACATGAGATCAGTGATCTGCTGTGTCGTGCACCAGTTCTTGACCAAGGCGTAACTGACCCCAACCATCGAGTTGCCGCGGTGCTTCACCTCGAAGCGGATGTTCTACAGGCGGCGGAGGGCCTTGAAGGCCTCCGACATACCCCAAGTCTAAGTCTTGTCTAGAAGCGTGACCTTCACCGGCTAGAGAAGCCTCCGTATGTGCTCGTAGTCGACTGCCAATGAGTTAGCTGACTGCATGAGGGGAAATACTAGAGGAGGCATGATTCAGATCACTCACGATTGTCCCACTTGCGGTCCATGCAGCCCAGGAAGTTGTGCGCCAGCTGGTCAAATTTCTGGCCGACCCAGAAGGTCTGGTTGGAGACATCGACATTGATACCGAGACCGAGACCGCCGGACCGGATAGACTGTGCAAGGTTAGCGCAGTGACGGCAGCCAGAGGCGCAGCACATACCTCGTTGAGGCGAATGGCCGAGTAAATGCCCTTGATGGCCTCCGTGACATTGTTGAGCTGCTTGGTCTGCGAGAGGTCGCTATTAGCATGCACCCGCTTCAGAGACGACCCGACAAGAATGCTTACCACCCGGCGGAACGGTGAACCCGTGGCCCAAATATCGTACCTCTCTTCCAAGATCCTGCATACTGAACGGTGTTAATACCCACCAGCTCCAAACAGCAAAAGCGAATTGCTTACTTCAGGCTTGTCATTGCCGCCACGGCACCTCGTTAGGCGGGGCTGGGCACAGCAGGTTGCGAGAGACCAGCCCAGATGCCGCTCAAAACTGGCGTCCTTTTGAGGGCTGTCGAAGCGGTTAGCGGCAAGAATGATCAGAGCTCTTGCGTTCGAATCGAGTTCTTCAACGGACAAGGGACGTACAGGACAATGCGGGTATCCTTGGGCTCCCCAACCAGTTTCGCGGCCCTTCGCTCCTTGTTGGTTTGCTGTGGACCGATAAGGTCGGCCACTCGACCAGAGCAACGCCCACGTTGTGCCCTGTTGTTGTCCGCCGTGGATGCCACCGAGCTGGCTGAATGTATGGTTGGCTTTGCGTCCTGAACGTGTCTCGGTTCTGCTCCAAAGCCGGAGATATTTGCCCGAGAGAGTCGTGATGTCCTCATTCTCCTCATGCTGTGTGGAGGGTAAGAGGCTGGGAATGAAGTTGTGCGAGAGCCGAAGTGCTGGTGGTGGAGTCCAGTGTCTCAAGGCCCGGACACCCAGCGTCGAGCGAGAATCGACGGGTGCACTCGTGATAGAAAACAGAAGTGCGAGACTCGGGACCGGCCTGGTGCGCCCTCTTCCGGGTTGAGTGGACAACCCTAGACAAGGAACGGATGGCGGTGATGGTGGCGGCAAGGGACGAGTGCGAGGCCCGTGGCGTTGCCGTGTGGTGCAAATGTTGAACGTCGACACCAGGCCTTGAAAAGGTTCCGGTCGGACATGCCAGGATGGAAATCCCTAAGCAGGACGCATCATGTTGTTGCATGGTCGATGTTGTCAGTGCCTATTGGTGAGTCATTCTTTGTCCAGTACAAGGACACCACAGGTGGGACTTGACACTCACCTTTCTTCGCCCCGGCGCACGATTCCACTGGAAGCCCCAACTTGCCCTTTGGCCCATTCATCGCCCATGCCCTCCATCCAGCTCCATTATGCCATCCAGCGTTGGCTCCCTCGCAGTCCTGTCACCCCTTCAACTCGCCGCCATCAACCCGAACCACCAATCCAGCGGTGGCTCCCTCGCAGTCCTCCCTCCCCCTCAGCTCGCCGCCATAAACCAAATCACCCACCCAGCGGTGGCTCCCTCAGGAGTCCTCCCACCGCTTCAGCCCGCCACCATGGACCCAGCTCCCCAGCCCAATGCCCTCAGGCTTGCCATCACTTTGCCACGATACCCTCCAATGCCATCCTCTCCGATGTGCATGTCCATGCCAGATCCTCCCACGTCACCAGGGCCCAACGATACAGTAAAAATCCCACTGCGCGCAAGTATCACAACATCAAACCGACATCCTTCCACCGCCCAATGAACAATCCACCTCATGCACATCGCAGCCGTCCCCTTGCATCCTGCCTCGCACCAGCAGTTACTCAACCCTCCATCACTCGCTTCACTCCACTTCTGTACACCTTCCCGTTCAATGCCGTCCCACGGGAGTGGCTTTGTTGGCGAAGCCAACCTTGTTGTAAGTCGTCTCGATCAGTGAGTCATGCTGTAAATTCCTCGGAGGGTTGAGCACCACGGCGTCCCTGCCGACCCTGCCGCCGTGGCCAATGTACGTCTGCTTGAAGGCCTTAGCAAAGTTCGTGGCCGTGGCCTCGTCGATGCACTGGTCCACAATGACGAACCCCCAAGAGTTGAGCTCCTGCTTGTTGGGAGCGACGAACTTCATGCCGCGGAGATCGCGAGCCCATTGTGTTATTTGAGCTCGCAGAATGCGAGATATTGAAGAGGAGAGCAGTTAGGGGGTGGTGAGAGCTCAGGGGTTGAGTTCAGGGGCTTGATGCGGGATTTGGCAGCGCTGCTTCCAAACACGTTCCATTGCCTGTCCCGCACTTGGAATCACATTCCAGAACCGCAAGAGTTACCCCTGCCCTGACCTTTATCCGGAGTCATCTTCTTCTTACCCCTTTTCTGTTTTTCCTTTCTTTTTTTTTTTTTCCTTTTGGACATAGCGACAATAGGCTTGGTGGACAGATCTCGCGCCGGGCACACATTCCTCACTTAATGACGCAAGTGAGTGGCCAAAACATTCTGGACAAGTCGAAGTATTGAGTTGCCAAGATGGCCCTCCCGCCCGGGCTTCGTCATGCTGTGATCTGCAGGTGTCCCGGCGTCGACGAACTCGACAGTGATGGCGGGGTAACTCTGGTGGGGCGGCCGAATGCTCAATGCACTGCAAGGCAACAGCTAATGACGGACTGACATTCCTGTGCTCTGCCCAAGTTGCACGTCGAGGTACATCACCATCACTAACTGGAAGGACTCGCCATCATGGCAAACATATCCAACCTCATCAGCGACGAAATCAGCCGCCGCACTTCGGCCATTTCGTCCCTGAACGAGCGCATCCACTCCAACCCGGAGCTGGCCTACGAAGAACATCAAGCGCACGACGGCTTCGTCTCAACCCTCGAATCCCTCGGCTTCAATGTCACCCCTCACGCCTACGGCCTAGAAACAGCCTTCTCGGCCGACTTTGGCAGCGGCGGCCGCCTGATCGTCTTCAACGCCGAGTACGACGCCCTCCCCGGAATCGGCCACGCCTGCGGACACAACCTCATCTCTTCCGCCGCCCTGGCCGCTTTCCTCGGCGCGGCCGCAGCGCTCAAAGCCTCCAACCAACCCGGCCGCATCCGCCTCCTCGGCACCCCAGCCGAAGAAGGCGGCGGCGGCAAGCTCAAACTCATCGCGGCCGGCGCCTACCGCGGCGCATCCGCCAGCCTGATGGTGCACCCGGGGCCAGGGCACACACTGCCCCCCTCCATCCGCGGCGTCTCCTTCGTCCGCATGCTCGCCAACATCAAGATGCAGGTGCACTTCACCGGCCGCGAGGCGCACGCGGCCATCGCGCCGTGGGACGGCGTCAACGCGCTCGACGCCGTCTGTCTCTCCTACAACGCGATTAGCATGCTGCGCCAGCAGATCCGGCCCTACGAGCGCATCCACGGCGTCTTTCGGTCGGCAGGCGACAGGCCCAACGTCACGCCTGCCGACTGCACGGTCGAGTATTATGTCAGGAGTGCCACGCGGGCCGGGGCGCAGGCGCTGTGGGAGAGGGTTAAAAAGTGTTTTGAGGGGGCCGCGGTCGCGACGGGGTGTGAGATGCGGGTTGAGCCGCTCAACTCGTATGCGGATGTCAGGCCGAGCAGGGCGCTGTGCGAGGCGTATGTGGATGCCATGCCGCAGGGGACGGTGGCGATGGACGAGCCGGCGGATATCCTGGCGGGGAGCACGGATATGGGGGATGTGTGTTATGAGTGTCCGGGGTTTCATGGTGTTTTTGGGATTGGGACCAAGGAGGGCGAGGCGAATCACACCAAGGGGTTTGCTGCTGCTGCTGGGACGGAGGATGCGTTTGAGAGGGCGTTGGAGTGTGGGAGGGGCATGGCGGTGGTGGCGTGGAGGGTGTTGTCGGATGATGCGTTTGCGGAGAGGGTGCAGAGGGAGTGGGAGGAGGATATGAAGTTGGCGGCCGAGGGGAAGTAGCTTGAACAAGTTGAATGAACACTGGCGTGAGAGGTGAGGATGAGAGAAAAAGGGGTTGAATAGGAGAACTGACGGGGTTAGGGTTAAAGCTGCCTTGACGAGTCGACGACGGCCAGGTCTGGCCAAGAACAAAGAAATTGAGCCCCACTCTCCCAAGCCCTGAGCCAATCACGCTGCGTGGCTTTGCATGATGCACTCGTAAGGGCCGGGCGGGCCGCGAGCGAGATTTCGGTCTTGACGATCAGCTCCCGAGTCCGAAGCGACCGGATCTCGCCTTTCCCGCGGCATCCGTCGATTTTCAACAACAATCTTTGGCGACATAGGACTCTGTAGCAGGCATTCGATTGCGCTGCTATTCTTCGCGCGACACCTATCCGTACCGTCGTCCGATCTCGCGAAACATCTGGTCTCCGGCTCTTCGCCCCCGAAACACCCGACAGGGACTGCGTGTTCTGAAACCTCGCTCGCCTCGCCATGGCGCTCCACGTGGGCCGGGGCGACGCCCCGTCGCTGTCACCTATCCGACTTCGACTGTCTCCTGCGATCGCGACGCTAGCGTTGACGACGGCATTCCTACCGATGGCGCTGGGACACGGAGGGCACGACATGGAAAAGATCCCCGAGGGGCAGACCGTCTCGCTGGATCCCATTGTACGTTGGCGGCACATCAACTCGAGAAATGGCAGGCACTGACAGGTCAGGACACGACACTATGGGTGCACATCTTTGTCCAGATGCTCGCCTTTGGCATCCTCTTCCCGCTCGGCATGGTTCTGGGGGTAAGTTGACGACCCTCTCTCACGATCCTCACTCAAGCAAGACTGTAGCTAACAGACTCCCCCAGATCATCAAAAGCCGCTGGCACGTCCCCCTCCAAGTCGTCAGCACCGCCCTCGCCCTCCTCGGCTACGCCCTCGGCCACCTGCATCGCGGCAGGCAGTTCAACCCAAAAAACGTTCACGCGAAAGCCGCCACACCCCTCTTCTTCCTGATGCTCACCCAGGTCGTCGTCGGCATCTACCTCAAGCTACACCTCGAAAAGGGCTTCCACGGGCGCATCCGCCCGGCCTTCCGACTACTACACAGCATCAACGGCAAGGCGTTTCCCGTCTACGCGTGGGTGCAGATGGTCTTTGGCGGCATCACGGCGCTCGGCTTCTGCCAGGGCGACCACCTGGGCCAGTGCCTGGCGCACTTCATCATGGGCGGCGCCTTCATCGCCTACGCCGTGCTGCTCACCATCCTGCTGCTCGTCGGCCAGCTGTGGATGCGCCGCACGGGGCGCAGCCAGGAGTTCTTTGACAGCGCCGTCATTGCTGCTTGGGGATGTGTTAACACGTTTACCGAGCACCGCTGGGGTACTGCGTGGGTTAAGAACGACTGGCAGCATACGACCATGGGTATTATTTGGTGGAGCGCCGGGTTGGTGGGTGTGTGGTTGAGCAGGGGCCGCGATGGCCAGCCCAAGCGCAACTTCATCCCGGGTTTTGTCATCTTGATTACCGGCTGGGCCATGTCGGCGCATCCGCAGGAGCTGATGATCAGCGCCATGACCCACAAGATGTTTGGTTACACGCTCATGGCGGCCGGTTTAACGCGCATCATCGAGGTGTCGTTTGTCCTCAGGGACAAGCCGGGGCTTTCGGAGGACGGGACCGAGATCAACAGCTTCCAGTACATTCCTGTCTACGTAAGTCTTTCCGTCCTCTCTTTCTTTTTGTTGTTACTAATAGGGTGTCAGCTCCTCTACGCCGCCGGCTTCCTCTTCATGGGCGCCACCGAAGAACAAATGTCCCTCGTCGCCGGCTCCGGCATCGACCACGTCGCCTACATCCTGATCCTCTACAGCCTGGCCTCGCTGCTCTTCCTGTTTACGCTGGTTCTGATCCACGTCTACGACCGGGCCAACCCGATCGCGCAGAAGCCGCTTGCTAATGGGCATCTGCGGGGCGGCGACGACGCGCACCTGCGGGACGCGAATGAGTTTGAGCTGGACGGGCTGGTTAGTGACGACGAGGATGAGGAGCGCGCGGCGAGGCGGAAGTTGCTGAGGGATGATGGGCTGGAGGATGGGCCGGATACACCGAGCACGGTGGGGAGGAATAGTGAGCGTGTTGCATAATCCTGAGGTGAAAGTGGATGTTTTTGTTGTGTATCATTGCAAGGATGGAATGGACGGGTTGGAGTTTGGATTATCGCTTGGGGGACGGTGTTGCGTGTTACAAGGAACGGTTCTGTTTTTCTTACAGGTAATACAACCCTTATTTTACCCCATCCGGACCACGGTTTCCGACGGTTTCCGACGGTCTCCGACCGGGAAACGGGCCTGCTCGGCACGATATTGTCCCTTTCTGACACGCTCGCATACTCGTCCCAGCACAACAGACAACAAACGCGTGACGTCGGTGGAGGCACGCGAGTAACCCAGGCAGGGTCGGAGCGGGGATTTGCGAAACGCATTACAACGACCTGCCTGTTTCTGCTCGCCGTGTCGACTGTCGATGCAAGGGCGCCTGACATCATCCGAGGATTATTTGAGCAGCTGGCGGACAACAACCTCAACTTAGTTATCGCCCATATACTCTTCCACTCCCCGCGCTTCATCCTGTCGGATTCACAACAGCCTTCACCGCGCTCTCTCTCGACAACCTTCAACTCTCCACCGAAACCACTGTACATCTTCAGACCAGCAATACAACTTGCAACCGCGACCCAGCGAATAAACCGCCCAAAATGTCCTCAGTAACCCTCCGCGCCCAATGCCTCTGCCGCGCCCACACCTTCATCACCACCGTCCCCACGACCTCCCTCCCCCTCAGGGGCTCATCCTGCCACTGCACCTCCTGCCGGCACTTCTCGGGCGCCCTGCGCTCGTCCGACGCCGTCTGGCCCGGTCCCAAGGAGGATGTCATTGCCGCTGTCGGCACTGACACTTCTGTTGTTACCAACAACAGCAATCCCGTCAATGGCGGCGCTATTGAGGGGAAGGATTGGGAGGATGATGGGAAAGTGAAATTGAGACGGTATCAGCACTCGCCGCGGGTGAATGTCTTGTTCTGTGGGAGGTGTGGGAGTGGGATGTTTTTTGAGGAGTGGGATGACAAGGAGTCTAAGGAGAAGGGTGGCGTGGAGACGGCGAGTTATCTTGTTTTTACGGGGGTTTTGTCTCTTGTGGAAGGGGATCTGGATGGGAAGCTGCTGGTGCGGTTTGAGGACCACATGTTTGTGGGAGATACCGTCGACGGCGGGTCGGCGCCTTGGTTGAGGCGGATGAATGGACTCGACCAGCCTGAGGCTAGGGTGTGGCTTGGGCGGAGGAATAAGAGTGAGGAGGTCAAGCCTGGGGTGCAGTGGCCTGCGGTGGGGGATTTGATGGCGTATGAGGTGGATTTGAAGAAGGAGGCTGGGGAGAAGGGGGATGTGCCGGTGCGGTGTCACTGCGGTGGGGTGGACCTGGTGCTGCGGGCGGGCGAGGCGCAGAGGGAGTTTGAGGAGATGCAGCGGAGGGGGGAGGGGTTGCCGTTATTTGTTGATCCCGTCACGCACAAATTCCTCGGCAACCTCGACGGATGCGACTCGTGCCGGACTTGGGTTGCGTCGGAGGTGGTCAACTGGACGTTCTCCCTGCTCCGGCACATCTCGTTTGCGGGAGCCCGCGGGGAGACGCTGCCGGTGGATACGGCCCAGCTCAAGGCGGCGGTTGAGGCAGCGGACCGCGATCCCAGGCTCGGCACGCTCACGTTCTACGCCAGCTCGCCGGACGTCCAGCGATACTTTTGCGGGAGGTGCTCGGCCAGCGTGTTCTATGCGGTGGACTTGCGGCCGGACATGGTGGACATTGCCGCCGGCCTGCTGGATTCTCCTGACGGCGCGAGGGTCGAGAGTGTCATCTCGTGGAATTTTGAGCCCGAGCTGGGCTGGAGGCAGGACATGGCCGGCACCTGGAGGGAGGGGATGTTGCTTGCTGCAGAGAAGGACGTCGAGGAGTGGCGGATCGCGAGGGGGTATCCGAAGAACTGGCGCAGGATCGCGAGGGAGCAGGCCAAGCAGGCGGGAGGGAAGTGAGAAGGCAAGACATGCAGGAACTGGGTGAGGAGCCCTTGTCGACGTGTCTTGCTGGTTGGTGGATCTGCATGGACTCCTGATCCACAGAGCTAGGGCTCAACATCAGGGGCCACACCGACCCTTTCTCATCAAGCTTGTCAACTAGCGTCAGTGGTTTAGTGGTAAAATCCATCGTTGCCATCGATGGGCCCCGCGTTCGATTCGCGGCTGACGCAGTCTATTCCTTTGATGAGGGTGTCTAATTTTTTTGCATTGGGTGGTGACTGCTTCCTACAAAAAGGGGGTGATTGGAAACAAGAAAGAGGTTGGACACCATTTGTTAACAAATTGGAGCAAAGGGATGAGTTGCTGTCCGAAGGCCGGCCAACCACCACCTTTTGCTACGTTGTCATCGTCGATGAACTCTTGAAAGGGAGCCAAAAGAAACTGAACAGCAAGCACATGCTCTTGGTCCATCGTCGCATCGCACCGTGCTCCAACTGAGCATAATCAGAAAATTTCCGGGCTCAGGTTGAACTCTCGAGCGGCCTCTCAATGTGTTTCATGCTTGGCGTAAGCGCGGCAGACCTTAGCTCAAGTCGCTTGAGAAGCTCAACCCTCATGCTGCGGTTTGCCAACCACTCAGCATCCAAGCTCCCTTGTATGCACGTGCATTGACTCCGCTGAGTCGGCGAGCCCGTAGCTCCACACTGAGGGACATCGTGACATCCGGCCGGGTGGTTCGATAACTAGCCACAGTTATTGGTCTGAGGCTCGCCAGTTCGGGCTGTGCTGCAGCGCATCCTCCAGACCAGCTGCAGCCTTAATCCGAGTAACACAGTTGACCCCACAAGAACCTGCAAAACGCGCATGTTAGTGCCATCGCCAACTTCCTTCCAGATGGATGGCTACAGCAAAGCTAGAAACGACTGGCCCGAAGTACGATTCGGGGTACCTTGATGCACCATCGCGCAATCTGAGATCCACGATCATGGAGAGGCCTCACCAGGGAAAAGGGAGGCTGAAAGCAGTGACGGTAGCCCACGATGTTCAGGTAAGTGAATATAAAGTGCCAGTCGTTCGCCATATCGACGACTCATTACTTCACTTCTCATCATCACCCCCTGAACCCTCCGCAAGCGGCACACCAGCAGCCAAGTCACGACTTCAACTCCTTCCACATCACAGGCAGCGGAAACCCCTCATCGGAAACACAACACACAGAGCTCCTTGCTCTCTCAGGCCTCAACCTTCAGCATGCGCACCACCACATCATGGTCCGCTTTTGCGGCAAGCGTCCTCGTCTCAGCCCCTCAATCTGTTCTCGGCCAAAAAACACCCAACGAGAACCTCGTCCTGGCCGATTGCGGCATCGGTCTCGGAGTCAACGGCGGGTCAACATCGCGCGAGATGATCTACTACCCGGGGGACGTGTGGACGGCCAGCGGCGGGACGAACCGGCCTTCCATGATGGTCAACGTCCCCTGGAACGGCGCCTACCCGTGGGGTCCGCAGGGCGCCTTCGCCACGACGCCCAACGGCGACAAGTGGAGCGTCTGGATCAACGACAAGATCAAGGACCCCAACGCCGCCGGCGACGCCTACCACAGCATGGAGCCCAACAAGCCGCTCAAGTGCTACTCGTACCACAAGGACAAGGTCTACCAGCTGGCCGACGGCAAGTGGTGCTCGAGCGCGTACGTGTGCAACCACCGCGGCTCGCCCAACGTCTTGACAGTCAACCCCGGCAGCAACGGCGGCGGCGGCAGCGGAGGTGGTAGCAGCAGCGGCGGCAAGGACGAGACGCGCATCACGGCCTCGACCAACGCCGACTCGGTCGAGCTGTACGAAACCACAGCCAACCAGATCATAGCCACCGTCCGCAAGACCTTCAAGGACGGCAGCAGCGACTGCGACCAAACCCCGATCGGCATCGGCTCCAAGTGCTCCATCAAGTGGAAGTGCCACACGGCCGACCCCAGGGGCAACGCGCTCGGCAAGATGGCCGGCGCGTACGACCTGATGGCGGCCACGTCGCAGTTCTCGTCCCGGCGCGAGGCCAAGTGGGACGTCTGCAAGCGGCCCGACACGCGGCCCGGCCACGAGGGCCAGTGCCTGCAGTACGAGACAAAGATCGACCACTACGTGCGCATCCCGCGCGCCATCGACGCCACCATGGACAACATCCCGCCTGCGGGGTCCGGCCGGAATCCGAATGTGTTGGGCTGGATGAACTATGAGATCTCGTGCGAGAGCTCGGCGCTCGCGTGCGCCATGTGCAATGCCATTGGCACCTCGTTGGGTATCGCGTCGGGGAGTCTTGGGGCGGCTGTTACGCTTGGGTGCTCGGCGTCGGGGTGCTAAGGGCTTGTGTGGCGGAGTTTGGTGGACTGTTGAGAAGCTAGCGAGTTTTTGTAAAGTGACTTCACCGAGTATTGGTAATTAGAGGGATCTGGGGTCATGGTAGATGGTGATTGTCTACCTAGCTGTTAGAGATTAGCGGGTGTTTCAATGTATTCTTCTTTGATTTGGTTAATGGTATCCGATTTGGCTACTTGCTCTTCTCATAAATCTTTTCAAGTCATACATACCATGATACCACTTTCAACCTCTAATTATCTCCCCAAGGTTTAACTTGCCTGAGGTCACTACAGGTAGTTGAAGCGAGGCTTTGAATGACTGCACATATTGACTTCTGGTGTGTTTAATACAGAGAAAGTGAGAAAGGAGTCCTTCGTTTTATTTTGGAACCAGACAAAAGGAAGAAGGCTGGTTTCGGTAGCATGTAAAAAACAACGCCAAGTGAGCGGACGCAGGATAGATCGATCACTCGTCACCTGTAGGATTCGAACCTACGCTCCCGAAGGAACTGCCTAACATGCTAACTAGCGATTAGCAGGGCAGCGCGTTAACCACTCCGCCAAAGTGACTTCGCTAAAATGAAGTGGCTGTTTTGTATCCTAAGAGCGTCGGAAGGCTCTCTGTCCGGCGTCTTCCAGCGGACATGGCAGCGTTGAACACAAAATCAAGTCGAAAAGCAAGCCAAATCATGGGCACATCGTGAGGTTAATAAGTGTCACGGTGTTGTTCGAGGTCAAGAAATCCCTAACTATAGCCATACGCCTTCGTCAACTCAAGGACTCGCGAATCACTGCAACAACCTGAACTCCAACGGACTCCCGACTTCCAACCTTACCAGGTACATGTAATCTTCCCTGTTTGGAGCAGCTCATCCTCCCTCTGCTCCAGGCCCATGCACGCCTCCGTGACCACCAATCTCACCACCATGCTCACCCCCACCATGGTCATGGTCATCATCAAAATCACCGCCGCCATGAGGGCCGTCACCGTGGCCGCCATCATGATCCTCCCCACCACCCTCCTCCTGTCCCCCTGCATCTATCTCGTCAATCGCCTCAATCGCCAAGTCACGACCTTCCCCCGGCAGATCAGCGACATCAGCGCGTTCAACTTCCAGGCCGAAGCCACCGTCTTCCTCGTCTTCCTCGACCGTCCTAAGAGCCGCTTTGGCCAAATTCACCCTCATATCGTGCATCAATCCGGGCGTGCTGGCAATGACGGCGCAGATCCTGGCCAGAACTATCTCCCCAGACTGCCCTCCCGGGGTGTTGTTGTGGGCGGACACTGCGTCGAAGAGACCGCGTAGGATCCCTGGACGGTTGTGCATGATATGGTCTGCTTGGTGATCGGTGTAGATGTCCACTTCATCCTTGAATCTGCCCTCTATATTGTCGTAGTTCAACTGACCAGCCATGGTGGAAGGGAGAGGTGTGAGGGCGATGGGAAAAAGGACAAGTGAGAAGACTGGAATCTTAGGTCAATGGATAGGTAGGTAATTAAGCCTGAAGTAACGTGGGGTTCTCAATTACCTCAAGGCCTCGATTTCGAACGCGGACGTCGCGGAGGCGGCGGTGCAGTCCGAACGAGCCACCCCGGCTTGCTCGGCCAGTGAATTGCCGAACTATAAATACAACATCTAACTATTTAAGCAGTCATCAGCGTCATGAACAATCAAAAATTATCTCGTCAGATCTACCGTCAGCTCCCAAGGCTCCTTCGTTCCTTCAGCGGATCCGATGCGGACCTAGAAAGCATCTCGATGCCAGGTGGTGTGCGCAGAACAGCCCAGACCCTCACATGTGCAAACACATGGGTCGGCATTTGCGGAGTTGAGATCCGGAGCAAGTTACCTCAAGCTCCCGTCATCAGCGTCAGAAGTGGGATTACATGAGCTTATATGCCGCATTTGACACTGAAACCCGGTGTTATTGTGTCGGCGTTTAATATTTAAGTATCTCCAGTCACCAGTCGTTTCTGAACCCTTCACTCTTCCTCACATTCAGTTCTCAAGTAATATCAATTGCATTGCGTCCCACTTGTTTCTTCATCATGCCGGACATCCTCAATCTCTACGACAAGGTCGACTACATCGCCCACAGTCTCAGCCCGAGGCAGGAATACGGAGGGATGGTGTATAAGGGAGACGGTCAGCCTGTGGGGTTCTTCGGCATAGAATTCCACTGCGACACACAAGCTCGTGCCTACTGCCCCAAGAAAGTCAGTGAGAGCGACGACTTGGTGGATTACATACTCCTGACCCATAACCTGAGGTTCATCCCTCAAGTTTCGACGGCATGGCGAGGTTGGGACCGGTACCGGTTTCACGTCCGCGCGCTGGATGAGAATGCCTCTAGCACTCTGCATCAGGGCGATGCAATCCCCGCGGAGGAGTTGGGAAACTGGTTCGAAAACGAGAACGCAGCCGGGGTAAGCCCTACACAATTAATGCAAGTCCATTTGTTGAGGCAACTGTTGATGACTGATACCCACCTTACCAGACGTTGCGAACCGCCTCCGTGTTGTCGTCCATCCCACCTACATCCAACGTCGGTCATTCATTTAGCGCGTCCGTGGGCCAAAATATGGGATTCAGTGCTGGATTCTTCGGCAGCGAGCCCACGGCTTCCTACAGCCAAGGCGAGGATATGTCGACAAGCGCCTCCTACTCCCTGGACAGCGAGTCCATTCAGGACTTCTCCGGGGAAACCACCATCAACAAACAGTTTACCATCAATCACCTCCCCGAAGGAACGACCATGGCCCGAGATCAAGAGGCGCAGGTCCACACAGACCCTGGTTTCACGACGTACGAAGTCACCGTCGCGGAGCTCTTCAAGGTCCCTGATGATGGGAAGGGGGAGCGGAGCAAGACACATCCAACCACGTTCCGACACTTTGAGATGGCTATCACGGCCGAGAGAGATACGCGGAATGACGACTGGACAAGCGACGCAACTGTGGACAGAATCAGCTATACCACGAATGCGCGCCAGATCATCAGCGTCAAGGCCCCTCCGCTTCCGGAACCTGGCTCAGATACGCAGCCTGAGGGAGGCGCCGAGTAATTAACCCGAGTTTGAACTGGGTGGGAAGTGATTCCTGTCACAGCCAAAATGTACCTACTTACCTGAGGTAGTAATTAATCCGTGTCGTTTTCCTGTTCTAGTTCTAGCTCACTGGCTTCACTGGCTTCACTGGCCTCGCTCTTCTCTCAGCTTGTTGTCCGTGCTTGATCTGCTGCTGGATCCTTGCAATGACCCCATTTAACGTCTTGAATCTCTTGTTTTTCTCCTCGCCAAGCTTCCCGGGGGCCCTCTACCTGGTAATTCCTACAGTATTATCCTATCGCCACCCTCGTCAACTCAAGGACTCGCGAGCCAACGACTCCAAAAGCTCGCTGATTTGAACCCCCTTATCCTGTGTCTTCTTCGTGTGCTCCCAGCAAGAGGTTCAAGATTCCCTCTTCGCGCCTGTCGCTTCTAACAAGTAACCACAACTTCACCCCCTTTTACCGCCCCTCAGTCACCCAGACTCGTATACCCCAAAATGGCCTCCAACTCCAACACCACCCGGTTATACACCTCCCTCCTGAAGCTCTCCTCGTCCAGATCCCGCGACGCCGCACACTCCATGCACCGTTCCACCACGACCTTGTACAGCGGGTTAATCAGCGCCACCCTCTGCTCCAGCAGCCGGTGCGCCGTGACCGTGTCCCGGATGATGCCTCGCTCGTCGCCGGGGAACACCAGCGCCATGTCTTGCGGCTCGCGAAGGGCGTCGAGTGTTGAGCCGAGGATGATCTCGAGGAGCATGATGCCGAGGGAGAAAAGTGTCGGATTGCGGTCCACGACCATGGCCGGAACCTGAGACGGACCAGACGGTGACGGAGATGAAGATGATGTGGTGAGCTGCTCCGGGAAGTTGCGCAGCAGAAAGGGGTGCTCGTAGGAGAGGTGCTGGCCACGCTTGAAGAAATGGATGTGTTTGCTAGTGGGTGCTTCAGGGAGCCAGGGGGTTTTGCTGAGCTGGAGTATGCTGGATGCAATGACAAGACCCAAGCGGATCTTCTCCTTGAGAGAAATGAGTGGTTGGAGGCCATTTTTCTGTTCCAGGACGTCGCGGAGGGTGACGATGGACCAGGTATCGCTGTTGGTAGCCGTTCCTCGGGGGTAGACTGTGAAGCAGCGTTCGGCCTTGTCTTTGTCAATGAGGTGGCCGTAACAGGTTGGCCGTGCTTCGCGGGCGTTTCTCAGGGCCACGCAGAGGTTGGCTAGCGGCTCTGTCGTGCGGCTGGCATCAGAGGTTGAAGTGTCGACAAAGGCCACCTTGGTTGCGTGCTGAGCGAAGCTGGCCATTGCGATTCTGACGTCAGGGGGTGGTGAGCTAGAGGAGCCGATGAAGGACAACTTCTGTGCCACCATGAAAGTGACTTCCTTTATTTTCCTTGACTTTTTGGTGGTGGAAGAGGACATCGCTGCCGGTGTGCTCGGAGGTGATGCCGGGCCCAGGGGCGCCGGGCTCCGGGATTTCACTGTTTTGATGTTTATCTCGTCCCAGAACCGCTTGCTCGTCGGGCCATCAGGCATCACAAACGATATGGTCATTGTAAACTGCACGCTCTGCAAGACCTTCTCATCTTCGTCTTCACGTCCGACGTCGATGGATGGCGCCCGTGTTAGTTCAAGGCCAACGTCATGCGGGTCGCTGCAGAGGACGCTGGAGCGAAGAGCCCGGAAGAGACTTGTCGAGAGGTCTCGTAGAGCGTTAAGCAGCGTGCAATGGGTGCGCGTTCGTCGGGTGGGCTCGAGGCGGACGCTGAGGCGGGTCAGGACCTCCAGGTCGCTTACCCCTTTCGAGATGGTACCGAGAGCTTCCTGATAATCTTTCCTGTTCAGGCGGTACAAGAACTTTCGGAACTCGCGTGTCATCCGCCCTTTGTTCACCCATTCGACCTGACAACGTGCACGTTAGGAGACTTTGATACCGAGGCATGAGAAAGCACGAGACAAGACTGGAGTCAGGGGAACTCGCCTGCCCGTCCCACGTAATGTCAATCTGGAGTCGCGTTTTCATGCTGTCGAGGGCGCCTTTGATTTCGAGGACAGTGGCTTTGAAGGGGCCATACGAGTCTTGAAGCACACGTTGGATCTTGTCGTTTGTGTCCTTGGCCTGCCAGAGGGGGCCCATTGGGTCTTGCAGCATCAGCTCGATGACACGGTCCGGTACAATGTCGTGAAGGAGCAGGTCGCAGACATTGTACAACTTTGCCCGCTCCGTCGTTAGCTGGCGGTGAATGCTTTTCAGTTCCGAAGGAGCTTTGCCCCAGTCCTTCAGAAAGTTCATGTAGGCCTCGACGGCCGAGATGACGAGAGGAAGCGAGCCTAGAACTACGCCGGCAACTTCGAAGCCGGACATTGTGACCGATATGGTGGCTGTGACCTTGGTGTCGAGAGTCGAGAGTCTGGCTGAACTGAGAATGGGGGTTGTTGCAGGCTGCGAGTGAAGGGCATGTCGGCAGCTGAGCCTCCTCCAACACAATTTGCCCGTCTTCATCCAATGACCGAGCTGCTCTGCCTGCTCAAGCACTACCCCGCACGGAGCTGAAGCACTTTCCCTATCCGCAGCAGGCATACTGTCCTTTTCTGTTGCGTGAATGAGGCAGAACGGGTGAAATGCCAACTGTGTGTCCTGTTCCTCGAGGTTACCTGGTACACTTTCATCTCCTCAGGCTGTGTACCTCAACAGGAGAGACCAGTCACGATGTGCACCAAATTTGACCTGGGAGACATCGCTCGCAACGCCCACATTGTCTTGCAATCCTTTCGAGCCCTCGGCAACGCGCTCAACGAGGAGAAGGAGACCAACGATCCGGACCAATCTCTCGTATCCCAATTCGAGAATGAGAGCAGCCGGTTCAAAATGTGGGCTGGTAACCTGGGGGCTCACCAAAGAGGCTCGGCTTCACTCGATTACCGACTGAGGGAGGCACCTCACCTGCAAGAGCAGGTCGTCTACCTCCTCCAGGATCTGTCGCAATCACTGCAGGACGCCATCTCTTTCGTCCGTCACGGGCCCCGCTCATCCGCTGGCGTCGATCATGCTCAGCCCAACAAGGTCCATGAGCAGGAGGCATTCCTACGCCAGAACGACGACGATCAAATGAGTGAGGACAGCCTCCCGGGTTTGGATGGTGATGGAGACCCTCAGCAAGGCGGCCTACGCGGGATTCATGTTGACGTGACCGAGGCTATCGACTGTCTGCTCCGTCTCTCGGTTGCCATCGCAAATCCAGCACCTCATGAGAGAGTTCGCCACGGCGCCGGCATTTTCGAGGACGTGTCCTTCCGCGAGACATACGACATGGGATATGTTCAGGACAAGTTCCCCAAAATGGACCCCTCGCTGGCCCGGATACTGGGAAAAGCCATCACGCGGCGTCGTCAATTCTTCAAGTACCGAGAAGCCCACCACGCCAAGCTAGCCGAGGGACTAGAGATGTTGGCCCATGGCAGTGGTGCTGAATTCGGAGACGACATAGTCTCGAGGACGGTTGCCTCGTCTCTACCCGAGCTCATGAAAACACAAGCCGATGCCGACATCAAGACTGCCGTCCTTGACGAAGACGATACATCAGACACGGGCGTGTTGCAGACGTCCTATGCCACCTCGGCTGGCCTCCTCGCTGGGCAAGGCAACGACGAACCTGAAGGACCCCTGAAACCGCCGCCTCCGCTCAGGGTGCCACCTTTACCTGCGGCCGGGGAGAGAGGGAGCTTTGAGTGTCCCTTTTGCTACCGGATGGTTTCTGCCAGAACTCGTGCGGCATGGAAGTAAGTCGAATTCTGTTCCCCGAAAATGATGGCTGCCTAAGATACCTTATTACCTTAGATGTGTTGGATCTCGTTGCTTACCTACTCGTGTCCTTGATAGACGTCACGTCTTTGGAGACCTGCGCCCCTCTACCTGCCTCTTCGCCGACTGCGCCGATTCCAAAGCCGACTTTGACCGTCGCCGTCTCTGGCAGGCACACGTCCTCCAACACCACTGGCAGAGGTGGTCATGCCCCTGGAATTGCGAGGGAGTGTTCCCATCCAGCACCAAGCTTAGGGATCATCTGAGTCAGCAACACATGCCAGGCGCCCCTGAGGAGCAACTCAACGCACTTACATCCTTCGGCAAGAAGACGACCGCCACCATTGACACTGCAACCCCCTGCCCCGTGTGCCGGCACACCGTGGTGGGGCTGAAGCAGTACATTAAGCACGTCGGCCGTCATCTCGAACAGCTTGCTCTCTTTGCACTTCCGTCTCTTGGAGACGACAAAGAGCCCCAAGACAGCGGAAGTGATGGATGGAGTCATCTGGTGTCCCACCATGATGGTTATGATACCAAACGCAATGCTGACGAAGTGGATTGGTCCGAACTGGCGCTCGGCAAAGAGGATGGAGGTGACTTGGACGACAACAAATTTGAATTTGAAAGCAAGGAGCAGAACCGCAGCAGCTTCCAGCGAACCCCTGACTCGGACCAAGGACAGGTGGGTTGTCCCTCACCACCTAAGCCAGTGTCTTGCTTACAAGCCAGGGGCTTATTTACGCTGACAAGCAACTCGCGCAGGTGCGGCAACGCCGGCAAGGACAGTCGTTGGTTGCGATGCCAAGAAATGTTTCCGAAGACAACATGGCGGTTCAACTTGCTGGCATGAGGGTGCCACCCGACAACCCAAGAGGAAATATCAGAGCACAGAGAGTCCAGTCCGGCGGCGTGTCCGTGGATGAAATTGCGCACTTCCTTCGAGACCTCAGAATCTCGCATGAAAACCTCTCCCCCAACGACCGGGTCCCTCTCAGAGTGTCGGGGCTCGAGGGAGGTATGGAGAATTCCTGGTCCGAGGACGATGACGTGGGGAATGACGAGGACGCTGGGAACGACGAGGGCATTGAGGACGACGAGGACACTGGGGACGACAGCTCCAGTGCTTGGTCCGAAGCTGCTTCCGGTGATGTCTCTCCACCTGCAATGTCCGTTTCCGGGGACTAGTTTCAGCACGATGCCGCTTAGACCGAAGGGCCATTGGCACTCGAGCTCCAGTTTGCTGGGAAGAGAGAAAGTTGAAGCAGATGGAGCCTGGAGGTTCCAGCTTCGTCGCCGTCCCTGGAGATTGAAGCACAACTCAACGTAACGAGCGTGCCGAGAGATAGGCAGAAATTTGGCAAGTGGCCGGACGAGAGCTGCAAGACGTGCCCGGAAGAACAACCGCGAATCGACCACTGACCATCCCGACGGAGAAGAAGAGATCGGCACTGCTCCAGATAGTCATGCTAAAGATCGAGAACTGGAGTAAAGGATCGAGCGACTGGAAGCAGGGGCAGCGGCTCTTGGGAATACCTTGAAGGACCCCCAACCACATGCCTCCGCGCGAAGTTCACGCAGTCTGGACGCGCTGGCGTCATGAAACCTTGGCTTCTGGGAAGGACATGTGTGTCTCCGCAGGAAAAGTAATCTGAACAAAACCAAGAATATAAGAACCGACTGGAAAGAACACGGACAATGGGACCTCAAAGCGCCGTGTTCCGGCCTGGTGAGCATCGTTTGAGTCCCAATTTGATGGCAAAAGAGGGAGGGTTTGAAGAGCATCATGATGCCTTGAAGGCGTGCGTGCGGGATGTCGAAAGGACCTAGTATCCCAAGTCTCATGTTGTTTGTGACTCGATGACTGCTTGAGTGCCTCATGGATGTCAGCCGCAAAGCAATGAGAGCATGGCCGGTTGGAAATACCCAAAGCTGGGTGCGAAGCGCCGAAGATCCACTGCTGATTATAAAGGGGTGATCGAGAGGTGGGCAAGCTATAGCCTCCATCTGATTGATCATTGCTCCCAAACTTTAAGAGCACGTCAAATGACAGCCAAGGTATAGTTAGGTTAATACTAGTGCATTCATGTTTACGCATGTTTAAAGACAGGACTAACGTTAAAATATCTGACTGTGGTGGTTCACTGTTTCATGCCACAGAGTCCAGCATGTGACCTGACTCCTGAGAATAGCCCGTAGGTAAGGTAATTAAGGTAGGTACCTGGTATTGTACCTTAGGTGCGCATTTCACATGCAATTCATTGACTTCGAAGTACCCGAGTTGCTGCTACGTCTCAAGATTTCTTCTCTTTGCTCTGATTAATGTAATACTTGGTAACGTTATGTTTCTTTTTTCAGGTAACTACCTTAATAATTCCCTGTGTGCTCTCTTTGCCCAACCTTGCCGCCAGTGTCGCGAAAACGCTGAAAAAGTGTCACAGCCAGTCCAGGTAGAAAACATCGTTCGATTCGGCGCAACGACCCGAGACACCAGGGTTCAGTGCGCAAGCCACCCGGCCCGGCCCATACCTGAGAAGTCAATAATCTGACGGGGGTAGATTTCAGCTGCCGTCTGCTCCAATGGCCAGCCTGCAGGTGGCGCCGGCTTGCTTCTCCGACGCTGCCCGATTTTCAGCCTCAAGCACCTGATTCGGTAGCACATGCTGCGTGTCAATCTCACCCCCAGAGCAAACAGACGTGGCGCCCAGGCCAGAACCACGCCATGTCGACTCCCGTCGCGTCTATCGAAAAGCCCTCCGGCATTAGTGATTGGCGGCGTAAGGCTGAGGAACGGTGCTGTCAGTGGAAGGTCAGCTGGGTGTTGTCGATGCCAAGATCCAACGGCTGCATGTCAAGTTCGACTGGTATAAGATCGGCATCGTGGAGCTCACTCTTTTCTCCTGTGTGCCTTCTTCACTTCTCAACAAGCGGACTGTGTCACTCCTTTCTGGTCCCAGACCGTGTCCGATCTTTGACCGGTTTCAATGGCGCCCTCCGTTCGTTCCGCCCTCCTTGGGCTCCTCCCTCTGGTCTCGGCCGGTTGTCCTTATGCCGACGTCCACAAGCGCGACGGCCTTTCCGAGAGAGCAGACGGCTTCTCCATCGACACGCTCTCCACGTCGTTCGGCAAGTGCCCGAGCATCAGCGACGCAGCTGGCGGCGGCACCCGGAGCCACGACTGGTGGCCCTGCCAGCTAAAACTTGACGTGCTTCGTCAGTTCTCGCCCCAGCAGGATCCCTTTGGTGGCAACTTTGACTACGCTGCCGCCTTTGCTACCCTGGACTGTAAGTCTTGTTGAATCCCTAAAAGCCATTGACAGTAGGACTGATGTGTTCTCTTGCAGACAAGGCACTCAAGGCGGACCTCAAGGCTCTGTTGACCCAGTCCCAGCCTTGGTGGCCGGCTGACTTTGGCCACTATGGCGGCCTGTTCATCCGTCTGGCCTGGCACAGCGCCGGCACCTACCGTGCCATTGATGGACGTGGCGGCGGAGGCATGGTACGTCCACGGTCTCACCTCTTTCCCATCCTGACCCGACACTGGACAGCTAACCTCTGTTGCCCCTGAACAGGGCCAAATCCGCTTCGCCCCCCTGAACAGCTGGCCCGACAACGGCAACCTCGACAAGGCCCGCCGCCTGCTGTGGCCCATCAAGCAAAAGTACGGAAAGGCCATCTCGTGGGCCGACCTCTTTATCCTCGCCGGCAACGTGGCCCTCGAGGAGATGGGCTTCCCCGTCCTCGGCTTCGGCGCCGGCCGCCCCGACACCTGGCAGTCGGATGAGAGCGTCTACTGGGGCTCCGAGACGACCTGGGTGCCCAAGGGCAACGACGTGCGCTACAACGGCAGCACAGACTACGCTGGACGCTCCAGCCAGCTTGAGAAGCCCCTTGCTGCTGCCCACATGGGTCTCATCTACGTCAACCCACAGGGTCCTGATGGTAATCCTGACCCGAAGCTGTCTGCGTTGGATATCCGCACCACGTTTGGCCGCATGGGCATGAATGACTCGGAGACTGTCGCCTTGATTGCTGGTGGTCATGCCTTTGGCAAGGCCCATGGCGCGTCGAATGCTGGTGAGTGACACTCGTGCCCCTTAAAGGAAGAGATATGTTGACATCGATGTGCAGCTGTTGGTCCTGCCCCTGAAGGCGCGGCTCTCGAGGCACAGGGCTTCGGCTGGGCCAACCCCTTCGGCTCCGGCAACGCTGCCGACACCATCACGAGCGGTCTGGAAGTGATCTGGTCCAAGACGCCGACCAAGTGGAGCAACAGTAAGTCTTGAGCAAGAACGAACAAGAGACGCTGAACATGCCGTACTCACCGCTTTCAGACTTCTTGACAAGCCTGTTCAAGAACGAATGGACCCTGACCAAGAGCCCCGCCGGCGCCCACCAGTTCATCGCTCTCCAAGGCTCTCAGGACTACCCCGAGCCCTTCGACAACAAGACGTTCCGCCGCCCTACCATGCTGGTTAGCGACCTTGCCCTGCGCGAGGATCCCACCTACGGTGCCATTGCCCGCGCCTGGGTTGATGACTTCCCTGCCTTCACTCGTGCTTTTGCCGCCGCCTGGTGTAAGTCCTTGCCCCCTTTCTTGTCTTCTTGAAGATACAGTCTTGCTTACACGACGACAGTCAAGCTCACCCACCGTGACATGGGCCCCGTCGCGCGCTACCTCGGCCCTGAGGTTCCCAAGGAGCGCTTCATCTGGCAAGACCCCTTGCCTGCCGCCACGTCCCAGCCCATCAGCGACGGCGAGCAGGAGAAGCTGAAGGCGGATATCCTTGCTCTCCCCGGCATCACCATCTCGAGCCTGGTTTCCGTCGCCTGGGGCTCCGCCTCGACCTTCCGCGGCGGTGACAAGCGCGGCGGCGCCAACGGAGCCCGCATCGCCCTGCAACCCCAAGTCTCGTGGGAGGTCAACAACCCCAAGCAGCTGCAGACTGTCCTGGGCGCCGTACGCTCCCGTACCTCCTCATCCTTACAACCTTCAAGATCTAACTAACCCCTGCCAGTTAAACACCCTCAAAGAAACCTTCAACAAATCCCCCGGCGGCAAAAAACAAGTCTCCCTCGCCGACCTGATCGTCCTCGCCGGCAACGCCGCCATCGAGCACGCCGCCGCCGCCGCCGGCTACAAAACCACCCGCGTGCCCTTCACCCCGGGCCGCGTCGATGCCACCCAGTCCGACACCGACGTCGCCTCGTTCGAGTACCTCAACCCGCAGGCCGACGGCTTCCGCAACTTCCGCAACTTCTCCGGCTGGGCGCGTGCCCGCACCGAGGAGCTGCTCGTCGACAAGGCGCAGCAGTTGACTCTCACCCCGCCTGAGATGACTGTCCTCGTGGGCGGGATGAGGGCGCTGGGTGCGAACTATGACGGCTCCTCGACGGGGGTGTTGACGTCCCGCCCGGGGACGTTGAGCAATGATTTCTTTGCGAATTTGTTGGATGTTGGGACTGTGTGGACGGCGGAGGCTGCGAGTGGTGGGGAGGTGTTTACTGGGAAGGATAGGGCGACGGGTCAGAAGAAGTGGACGGCGAGCAGGGCGGATTTGGTGTTTGGGTCGCATGCGGAGCTGAGGGCGATTGCGGAGGTGTATGCGGAAGCGGGCGGGCAGGATAAGATGGTGGCGGACTTTGTGGCGGCGTGGGCGAAGGTTATGGATTTGGATCGGTTTGATGTGAAGAAGAAATAGGGCACGGGTGAGGGGTGAGACTGGGATGTGGTTGGGGTGTTGATATGTCAGGGGCCATTGCACAGGCATGCGGGCAAAAGGTGGGTAAGAAGTATTTTGCCCTGCCTTCTAGATTTGAGGTCCTCTTAGACTTTCTCTTCCAGATTTGTTTCACACTGACCTTGTTTACTAATATTTGAATCATGTACCAGACACGTAAGTTCTGCTTGCTTAAACAGCACATGATTATCTTAGTCTTCAAATTAACCCCTGGGCATGTTTTCGAGTGAAGTAAGATACGTCAACCATCCTCTTGACTTTCTCAGTTCTGCAACTCCAGTCACTTCAGAAAGTTAGTACACCAGCGCTCTATTCCCGTGAGCTCCTCCCGGTTCATGTTAAATCCTGTCTGTCACCGTAACCTCCTTCCCAACTCAGGGGATAAACTTCCTGCACCCCGCTCACCACAATTTACCCACAAGATCCTACTGGCGGAAATTCGTTAGGATCTGAAGATCTCAACTGACTGGCAACCGGGCCGACCGCCGATGCATCTTGAACACCCGGCTTGGCATTGCTCCTCAACGTCACCGAATAAGCGTGCCAATCGCGGTGAATGAACCTCACAGCAACTTCACCTACTTGTACGCCTCACGCCCAGACTTGGGCACTGCTTGAGGACACAGACATGGACCTTGTGAGACTCACTCCCTCACCATGAAGCTCACAGCCAGTCTAACGTTGGGACTGGCGGCTCAGGCCGCAGCCAAGAACTCAACCTACTACAACCCGGTCCTCCCCGGATGGCACTCGGATCCGTCATGCATCCACGTCGACGGCACCTTCTACTGCGTCACCTCAACCTTCATCTCCTTCCCGGGCCTGCCCATCTACGCCTCCAAGGACCTCATCAACTGGAAGCACGTCAGCCACGCATGGAACCGCGAGTCCCAGCTCCCCGGCTACAGCTGGATCACAGACAACCAGCAAGGCGGCATGTTCGCGGCCACGATCCGCTTCCACAACGGCACCTTCTACGTCATCTGCGAATACCTCGACGCCCCCGGCAAGGACTCGGGCGTGCTCTTCCGCACCACCAACCCCTTCGACGACGCCTCCTGGAGCGACGCCCTGATCTTCCCCACCACCAAGATCGACCCGGACCTCTTCTGGGACGACGACGGCAAGGTCTACGTCGCGACCCAGACCGTCCAACTCCAGGAATTCGACCTCACCACGGGCAAGATCGGCACTCCCGTTAACCTATGGAACGGCACAGGCGGCGTCTGGCCTGAGGGTCCACACCTCTACAAAAAAGACGGCTGGTACTACCTCCTGATCGCCGAGGGCGGCACGGCGACAGACCACGCCATCACCATGGCCCGTTCGCGAAACATCACGGGACCGTACGAGCCGTGTCCGTATAACCCCGTCCTCACCAACCGCGGCACGCAGGAGTACTTCCAAACCGTCGGCCACGGCGACTTGTTCCAGGACAAGAGCGGGAACTGGTGGGGGATGTGCCTCGCCACGCGGTCCGGGCCGGAGTGGAAGGTCTATCCGCTGGGTCGCGAGACGGTGTTGTTCCCCGTGACGTGGAAGGAGGGGGAGTGGCCAGTTCTGCAGCCGGTTAGGGGCAAGATGAGCGGGTGGCCGCTGCCGAAGAGGAACAGGGATGTGCCGGGGGATGGGCCGTTTAACTCGGATCCGGATGTTTACGACTTTGATAAGGCTGGGGAGAAGATTCCGAGGAATTTGGTGTATTGGCGGGTGCCGAGGGAGGGGGCGTTTACGGTGACGAAGAAGGGGTTGCAGGTTGTGCTGGGGAGGAATGATGTGGCTGGGTTGCCGGGCGGGACGGAGCCGGCGGCGAAGGCGATTTCGTTCATTGGGCGGCGGCAGACGGACAGTCTGTTTACGTTCAGTGTTGACTTGGACTTTGAGCCGAAGAGGAACGGAGAGGAGGCCGGAGTGGTGGCGTTCTTGACGCAGAAGGCGAATCTTCAGCTTGGGGTTGTGCTGCTGGACAACCAGCTGAGTTTCCGATTCAACGCTTCCGGCAAGATCACCACGACGGCGGTGCCGAAGAAGTGGGCGGGAGAGAAGATCCGGTTGGAGATCCAGATGAAGACGCCGACTGAGTACACCTTTGCTGCCTCGCCCGCGAAGCCCAAGAGTAACGAAAGGGTGGTTCTGGGCACGGCATCGGCAGAGCTGTTGAGCGGCGGGACAGGGTCGTTTGTTGGGACGCTGATTGGGGTGTATGGAACCTGCAACGGGGCTGGTGAGGGCTTGGACTGTCCGGCTGGGACGCCGAAGGCCTACTTCACCAAGTGGAGATACAACGGGGATGGCCAGTACATCTCAGCGACGGAGGTGATCAGGGGTTAGATCTTCTAAATAGTCAACGCTCAGATAAACCATCAGGTACCTGAAACGGCCGGCATCCCCAACCTCTCTACTCCATAATTAGCAGCCATAAATCAGAATTGACCCCCCCAAACCGTGCTGACGACGTGGTACCGGCACTATTGCTCTAACTGGTCTCCGGCTCTACCGCGGCGAGAAGCCAACAGAAGCTGGCAACGATCACGAAGCCAGCGCCGCTATGAAGAGCTGCAAAGCACCACGTGCTATCAACGCTGCCGGCCTCGGTGGCAATAACGAGCATGAGGTGCGCAGTAATCACCGTAGCACAGATGGCAACAGTCGCAAAGCCTGCCACGTGGAATGTGACACAGGAGACGACGCGGCTGCCGGCTGCGAAGACGCCGAGGAGCAACGCGACAGCGAGTGCCATGACGGAAATAATGGAGGCGGTCTCGGCCCAGCGGGTGTAGAGAATATACTCCAGCGGGAATGTAGGTCTTGGGCAGCGTTATCCTCTGGGCAGTCGCGCGGCCGATCCGGGCTTCGAGGGTGGACTTGTTCGTATCCAAAGCCGCTTCGGCCCAGTCGACGGCAGGCTTGGAGCACACTCGGGAACCATTCGGAGAAGTGTTGCAATAGCCCCATAAGCTCACGTTGTACAAGGCAGGTACGCCAAGGTCAGCCGCTGTGATTCTCGTCGACAGGTTGGCACCGAGGAACGTGTCGTCGAGTCCGTGATTTCCGCTCAACAGACTCCGTGCCCTAACCGCCGTCCTTTTCGAACTGCAAACCCCGGCGAAGTCGGAAAGGGTCGAGCCGTTAAGAGACAGGGCCGTTGCGTTGACCCGGAACAGGTACAGGTCTTTGTGTGCAACGCCAGGTAGAGTTGTACTGAGCATGGCAATGAGGGAGCTGAGAGTAAGGAACAGTGGTATCGCTACGCAAACGGCGCGGCAGGAAGTAGCCATGGCGAGAAGAGGCTTTGTAAAATCTTTGAGCTGTACGAGATGGACAGAGACTTCTGGGAGGTGATGAAATGGGAAAGGGGACTGGAAATGATGATGGCGTCGCGATCGCGAAGGGGCCAGGGGCGTATTGCATGGGGCATAATCCTGGGGTTAATCGGGTCTTGGTTGCACCGCGTCCGGAGTTCGCTCTGATGTCTTTCACAACTCAACATCTCACGCTACATGCCTTACCTACCAGGTACCTCAGCCGTGTCCATGTCACCTGGAATCTGCATTGCCCGATTCGTCTTTTCCAGCCGTTCCTGCGTCCTGGCTTGGGACACCCAACACTGGACCCTGGTCCCTGTCCTGGGCCGCATGCAACATGACGAGACGCCGTACAGACGAGACGCCAACTCAACCCCTGAAACTTCCCGATTAGGAAATCCTGATTAAGTGAGCCTCCAGATGAGCAATATCACCCATCAACACTTTGTCATCATGGCTACCCTTTTCTTCTTGACAGCAATATGTCTAAGTGACCGAAGGAATTTCTGCATCGTTTCCGAGGTTGTAATGAGACGTCCTTTCAACATAGCGATGCAACAAAAGACCAAGCGAAGTTTCGGCACTTCCTTCTGTCACTGAACTGTCTTCAGCTTCACGGGGCGGCTATGTTGATGTCGGAGAGAATGGATGGATATAAATGTTCCCTTCCGTTGACTCGAATCATGGATGTCTTGATACTGCAGTCCGCAGAACTGTCATCTTTGCTTCAATTTTCCTGCCAGCCACTCTTGCACGGCACACGAACTTCACGGAAAGATCCCTTTGGTCTTACACATCTCCTTATTCATTACATTTGTGGCCACACAATATGCGTCTTACTGCGCGTCCTTGTTTCCTTCTCGGGCTCTTCCTGTCCCTGACCCCAGCCGCCCTCGCCGCTCGAACCCCTGGAGTTGCTCGCCATGTCAAGCACACTGCCGTCGGAAAAGCAGTCTACTTCATCACCAACGAGGACACCAATGCCGTTGTTGCCCTGCCGATCGGCGCCGACGGCAAGCTCTCGCCCGGCACCGTGACCCCAACCGGCGGATCCGGCGCCGTGGCGCTGAACAGCAACAAGCAGCCCGCCACTCCCGACGCGCTGGTCAGCCAAGGAGCCCTGACCATTGCTGGCAATGTATGTTCCTCATACACCTACCCAAGCCCCTCTCTATCACATCACAAACTCACCTAAAGCTTTGTCACATAGACCATCTTCGCCGTCAACGCCGCCTCCAACACGCTCAGCATGCTCCGCATCTCCCCCTCCAACGCCACCAACCTCACCCTCATCGGCAAACCCGTCCCCGTGCCAGGCGACTTCCCCAACACAGTCGGCGCCTCGGCAAAGCACAACCTCGTCTGCGTCGGCACGACCGGCGCCCGCGCGGGCGTGGCATGCAGTCGTTTTTCTGTGGACCGCGGACTCGAACCCATGGATGAGCTGCGCCCTTTTGATCTGGGCCAGACGACGCCGCCTGTGGGACCGACGAATACTGTTTCGCAGGTTTTCTTTTCGGGGGATGAGGGGATGGTGTTTGCTACTGTGAAGGGGGATCCGGCGGTGAATAAGACGGGGTTTTTTGCTTCGTTTGCTGTTGAGGAAGGGCAGCCTGGGTCTTGCTCGTCTGCGAGGGGGAGGAAGGGAAGAGGAAAGGCTGTCGTGAACCGTCAGGGGAAACGGAGTACGCCCGAGGGCACGGCGGTGTTGTTTGGGTCGCAGCCTGTTCCCAACACCGACAATGTGTTTGTGACGGACGCGGCGTTTGGTGCGGTTGTGCTTACCGTGGATCCCGTCACCGGTCAAGCGAAGACTGTCGGCAAGGGCACCGTCGAGGGCCAGGTGGCTACTTGCTGGGCGACCATCTCGCAGGCGACAGGCACGGCGTTTGTCACGGACGTGAGGGTGAACCGGCTGGTGGAGATGAGTCTGAAGGATGCGAGTGTCTTGTCCAAGGTGGACCTGTCGGCGAACGGGGATCTGGGGCTGATTGACCTAAGGGCGGCCGGCGGGTTCATCTATGCCCTCTCGCCTGGGAATGGCACGGCTGCGGCTGCCATCAGCGTGGTGGATGTCTCGGGCGGGACGGGCTCGGCGAAGGCGGTTCAGCACTTTGAGTTGAGTGGTCTCGCGGGTTCAAGGGCCATGGGCATGGCGGTGCTTAACTGATGTTGTGTGCGTCTGTTGTTTCTTTCTGTTTGCAGCGTTGCGGTGCTGAGCTCGGGGAAATGGCACATCGAGGGGCCTGTCTTAGGAGCTTGCGGATGGTGCAGTGAGAGAATTGAGATCTAAGATTAAATTTCTTTTATTTCTTTCAAGTTACTTGCACGTAAGGAAACGTTATTAGTATCAATAGCCTCTTATTCACGTCCATCCCCGCGATCAGAGTGATCCCAAGCCTCTTCACGACAACCATCCCCCTGACTCCTGTACTTCTCAGGGGCGTTTCGTAAACACCAGCTGCGCCCCATCCTACACCACCCAGTCCAGTCAGCAACAACCCAAGCCAACAGATCACTCAGGGAACACTTACCATAGGAAAAAGCGTCGCAAACACCTTGATCTCCTCCGACCTCTCCGTCGGCACATGCCTCCACTCCAACTCCAACGCCGCCTTGCCAATCATCGCCGCCATAACAAGCGGGACATACCTCCTCGCCAGGCAATCATGCGCCCCGGCGCCAAACACAAGCCAATTCTTCGTCTGCTTCTCTGCATCACCCGTAATCCACCGGTCTGGGTCAAACACATCCGGATTCGGATACGCCTGCGGGTCGTGCAGTGCCGGGTAGCACGAGGGGATGACGAGGGAGCCCCTGGGGGCGGTGTACTCTGGTGTAATGGGGAAGGGTTTGGTTGCCAGGTAGGGGACGAAGATTACCGGTGGGCGGTAGCGGAGGAGTTCTTTGATGACGGCCGCCGTGTAAGTTAGGGACTCGAGCATGGGTAGGTCAAATGGTTTGGTCCTGTCCCCACCGCGCGCGGCGAGGTTCTCCTCGCGCAACCGCTCCAGCACGTCCGGGCGCTGGGCGAGGATCTGGAACAGCCAGGTGGTGGCGCTGCTGGAGGCGTCTTGGGAGGCAAACAGGAAAGTGAAGAGGGTTTCCGAAATTTCTTCGTTGGTGAACTCGCGGATGAGATTGGCAGGTTTCTCGACGTCCGTCTCACCTGCCGCGATACGTTCGCGGTAGCGGTTGGACTCGAACATGTGCCGCACCCAGTGATCGACGACGCAGGTCGGGATGGCGTCCGCCCTGGCCATGTTGCGCTTGCAGGCGGCGGCGCAGCGGGCAAACTCGGCGTGGACGGCGTCGGCGGTGCGCTTGCCGCGCCAGGGCTTGGTGAAGGGGATGTAGATGGAGAAGGGCACGTTGACGAGCTCGAGGGCGGCGGTGGCGTGGTAGAAGTCGTTGGCAATCCTTTCGACGGCGGCGGGGGAGATGTAGTCGCCAAAGAAAGCGCGGCAGGAGAGGGCGCAGTTGAGCTCCCGGAACAGGGTCATGAAGGCGAGCGGGCGGCCGTCGTTGGCGGCGCTGGCGGCGACGAACTTGTCGAAATACTCGGCGAGGACCTTTTCTTGGGCGGGGAGGTAGGTGGCCATGGCTTTGTTGGTGAAGAGGGGTGCCAGTCCACGACGGTACTCGGCGTGGGCCTTGCCCTGGAGGAAGACCCATGCCTTGTGGCCGAGGATGTCTTTTGCGAGTGGCACAATGCACGGTTCGGCGTATTGAGGGGATTTGAAGACCTTGTGGGCGAGGTCTCGGTCCGAAACGAGGACGACGAACCTGCGAGGAACAACGTCAGATTATGTTGGTGGGAAGAAGCGTCTTGGGGACCTACTTGTGAAAGATGGAGACACAGCTAAGAGGACCGCTCGCCCACTGTTTCAGGTAGGCTTCGAATTTGGGGTGCAATGCTTGGACGAATGGACCGGTGAGTGGAATCTTGAACCGCGGTCCGAGAATTGAGCTCTTGCGATGGAGATACATGACTGAATGGAGTCGTCAGCTTCATGTTCCTTAATGCTAAGCAAGAGACCTGATGCTTGGGCAGTTTGGGTGCTTACCTTGGTCATAAGCCACCAGACCAAGCAGGAACGTTAATACATACTGCCAGACAGACCATCCGGTAGGAAGTTGGCCGAAGATGTCTAGCAGCTGCTGTTGGGATGTCCCCGCCGTCCACCCCGAGGCGTTGTCGAGCAGTCCAGGCGGGGCGCTGGAGTTGTCCATCGTGCCTGTGCTCATTTTGAGATTTGCCTCGGTAGGAAGCTCCCATAAATTCTCTGGGAGCGACAGGTTGGCTCTTCATCCCTTTTTGACTTACGACTCTCCGTCCGGACTTGAAGGCCCGGGCTCGGCGCTCCGGACCGCCGGCAAAGCTCCACTTCTCCCTGCCAAATCAGGATTAGACTCCGCCGGCCCCTCCCGAGGAGATCCATTGGCGGAGACTAGTCCTAATTCAGTTAGACCGTCTCTCGTTGCTTCGGCACAATTGCATTTCAGGGGCTCGTTCTTTCCGGCGCTTCCATGACACGATTTCGAACTTGAACAGAATCGAACGAGCCGTGTGTTTTCCAAAATTTCACAATTTTTGTTGGCCAGAGCAGTACAGTGATTATTCCCTTAGGTTGAAGCCACAGTGTATCTAACCTGTTTTTCTCTGGTTGCACGCGTCCAAGATCGAAGCCGGGACTCGGGAGTCGGTTCCGTTTGACACGCAGACCAGGCCGGGACCAGGGGTCCCGAGTCACTCACTCCAGCTCACTGCGCGAGTTGACGCCCATCACCAATGCGCCACACACTTCGACGGTCCTGCGCTGCCTGCGCCCGGTCTAAACACAGCTGCGACCTCGGCACTCCCCGCTGCTCTCGCTGCGTCAAGCGCAAGGTGTCATGCGTCTATGCAAACGAGCCGTTGTCCGCACCCGTGCCCTCAGACAACTCCGGCGCCTCCGGCCCCTTGGCTGTCGGGTGCAGGTTCGCAGCTGTCGACCCCTTCGACTCGTATCCTCCCACAAGGCTGCCTCGGGACCATGTCCAGCGCCTCATTCACAGTTGTACGTCGTCGTGCTCTCCACTCGTTAACTGTCTAAGATTAACCCTTCGCCTAGTCCTCCATAAGATTGCGTTCCAGTACTACCCGCTGGATCTCAACCCAACAACGAACCCCTTTCTGGTCACTTGGTGGCCAATAGCACTGAGCGATCCGGCTCTCTTCCATGTCTCGCTGCAAACAGCATGTCTCGACGAGGAGCTGCTGGCCCAGAAGGGCTTCCACACTTCAGAACTCCTCATGGCCGACTCGGTGGCTCTGCTGAGACGCAAGGTCGAAGACACTTCGCTCGCCGTCCAGGACGGAACCATGAACTCTGTCATCACTCTGGCAACCATCGAGGTGAGACCCCGTTGCCCCATTGCGTTTCCGATTTATTGACACTTCCCAGTTTGGGAAAGGCAACATCGAGCTTGCCCAAATGCATGTCGATGGAGTCAAGAAAATGGTCGACATGAGGGGAGGGATCCGAGCAGTGAGGCAGACAAGTCCCCTGACCGCGAGGATGGTCAGCTGGTAAGTAAACCACGTCTCGTCACATCATAGTATGCCATCACTTACCGCCCCAGGGTGTCCATGCTCATCATGGGCCATCCGCAATTCGACACCCAAGACGACACCGGCAAGGGCCACGGCATACCTCCCATTCCCGAGTGGCAGCTGGACCCGATCGCTTCCTTCGACCATGTGCAGGTATCCGATCTCAGTAGTTTTGTTGTCGACTCCGATGTCTGGAACGTCTTCACACGGCTTCGCAGCGTCTTTCAGCGAGCCGGACGGGTACCCTTCCCGACCACGCGGCTTCACGACTTGACATGCTATGTCATACACCGCCTTCTTCTCACGGCCCCAGACGCGACAAGTCTCCAGTCATCACCACTCACCGAATGCGTACGCTACGCGACCGTACTCTACATGTTTATCATTCAAGGGCCAACTTACTTCTCCCATGCCTTCATCTTCAACCAGGTCCTGGATAAGCTCGTCAAATGTCTCCAGATGTTGAAGCCGCCAGCAAGCGACTCACCATCTCTTGGTATCTGGCTGCTTGCAGTCGGGATGGTCGCCTCGTCCGGCACACCTTATCACCAATGGTTCACGGAGAGAGCAGTAACTATGGCGGCTTATCTAAATCTCAGCACCTGGGACGATGTTGCCGCTCACATCAAGAGTGTCCTGTGGCTAGAGACACAGCAAGGGGAGCAACTCATTCGGCCGCATTGGGACGCTGTCTTCAGCGGTCAGCTAGAGCCGCCAGATCTGCCACTGGCAATTTATGCCTCCACAAGAAGCCGTAGTGTAGGATTCATATAATCCATCTTGTCCGTACTCCACGTCCTTTACGGCGACATTGATCCACACGAGTGAGTTGATATTGTGATTTTCAAGCGCACACCTAGCCAACTTTCACTTAAAATGCCCGTAGAAACCTCCGCCAGTCTTTCCCCTGAAACTCGGATGCCTCCCTGATATCCCCAGCGCCCTCCAACCTCGTGACCATGACTGTTGTCACTTCTCCATCCTGTCCCTCCATATCCACCGAGACGCGAAACTGAGTCTCCTCCTCCCCGTACAGCACCTTGCGATCCTCCACCCACTGGAACAAACACGACCCGCAGCCGCTCCGAACCCCAAACGTGTTCAGCTCTACAAGCGAACACAAATCCTTCTCCTCGTCATAAAACAGATCAAACGAGAACCCCTGCGCCAGCAACAACTTATCCTCTTCGCTCCCTCCCTTGGCCACCTCCTCCAAAATCAACCCCCTCACCTCCTCCGCCCCCTCAAGGACCCTCTTCACAACCCACTCCTGCTCCCTCTCTCCCAACCCCTCAAACCGCCACGGCTTATACCACCTGTACTGACTGACCGCACACACCCTGCCATCCCCAGGCCTGCAAAACACGCGGTACTCCCTATCGCTCGCCATGCGCGCATCAAACGGCAGGAAGAACAACTCAAAACCCCGCTTGTCCTCATCACCACCACCACCACCACCATTCTGACTCCCATTCTCACGTGCAGTTAAGAAGTGAACCAACGCATTCCGCGCCCTAACAGAGGTAACCACCTTCCTCAAAACATCCTCCACACTCCGCAACGCAACAGGTCCCTCGCCGTCTTTGGGCGAGCACTCGTCTAGTCTCAGAAACAATCCCTCCGGCGGGAAGATCAGCGTGGAATGTAAGAGAGGTGCGATCTCGTCGGCCAGGTCCTCGCGATACATGCGGTTGGGCTGGCGCAGCGGGAGGGAGGCTTCTGTTGCGGCGAGGAGGAGGCTTGTTTGCGATCGGGTGAGGGAGATTATTTGGAGTGGGTGGCAGGTTTCTTTTCTTTCTCGTTCTTTTCCTCCGGCTTTGGTTGTTGGTGGAGGTGAAGTTGTTGTAGGCGGGGGTTGAGTCGAAGGCGCGGTCTGTTGGCGGGTGCGGAGGATCAGCGGGAGCCAGCGCTTGAAGGAGTAGGGCTTGTCGGAGGGGCGGGTGAGGTCTGGCGCGGCGGACTCGGGGTGGAAGGACGTGTTGAAGGGGACCGGGGTGCCGGTTTGCTCGTGCTGTTGTAGGGCCGAGGCGATGAGGGCCGTGTTGAGCTTGACGAACTTCATTGCGGTGTTGGACACGGAAGATGCAGCGATGGGGTTATTTTTGGCTGGCTAGGAAGAATCAGATCGTTCAATTCATGATCAAGTTGAAAGGTGCTGATTTCAGGGTTGACGGCGGTACTAAGCGTATCTTTGTGCCACGCGATTGGGAAGTGGAAAGCTCCTCTTGCCAGTGCTCGCGAGAAGTTTGGTCCAGGTTGGTGCGTTGGCCAGTTTCTGTTTCGAACTTCCAGGTTCTCAGTGGCGGTCAGCCCTAGGCAGCAACCAACACTCCGTTGCCACTGCAGTTGGCGCTCATTCGTCCGTCGCCTTGCCAACAACGGAAGCTGTTGGGCCAGGTTCCACAGTGCAGTCTGGCAACAACCGATTTTCCACACGCAATTTCCCAAGACTATGGATTACACTAACATAACCCTCTGTGGAAGGACCAGACTCAGTCTTCTCCATCATCCATTAGTTATGGGATTAACAAGTGTTTAGATGTGAAGCCGGCACGTCTTATTCTTTGTTAAAAACCTCGAAACGCTGTCACTTGCAGCTTCCTGAACTGCTGCAGATAATACCTGGGACTGCCTGAGCTGTAAGGACCTACCTATTGTTTATCCCAAAGCTTAGGCAAGAACAAACAACGGCACCTTCCTTCTCATAGAGCTGTGGTAATTAGATGGGCTTTGCTCCTTCCTACAAAGAAAAAAAGTTCCAAAACTAGGCACCCTAGTATGGATAGCTCTATTTCTGACCCTATGCTACAGTTAGAGCAAAATAGATGCCCACCAACAGCAGCTACCTAAATCATTAGGAAAAGTCAAAAACAGTGAAGAAAACAGAGCAAAAGGTAAATTGAATGCCCAATAACAGGATTGAACTGTTGACCTTGGCATACCACATACTGGGGGTTAACCGGTATTAGTACCACGCTCTAACCAGCTGAGCTAATCGGGCAGGTGCAATACTGCTACAAGTTGTCACTTCTTAACCCCCTTGAAATACCAACTGCCGGACATTCCTTCCTTCTTACCCTTCTCTTTCCTTTCCTTTTAACTACCGAAGCTAGTATAGCATTTCGATAGTTTTAGAACACTATGATTGGAAGAGCATAAGCTTGCTTACTACCAAGGATAAGTAGAATGTGTGGACATTGCTCCAAATCTGAAAGATTTCTTACTAGCTAGAGCTACACATGCTTCTTAGATCGGTCGAGAGTTTACGTTCAGCGCTTAGTTTAGACTTGATGACTTACACAGTTATAGAATCAAACCAGGTAGATGCTGCGGTGAATCGATGTAGGTTAGTTAACTACAGTCAGTTTCGAGGCCAGGCGGCAGGAATTGCCACGAATACCTTAGGTATCGAACGAGCTCATTAGGACGCGTTGTTGTGGCCTGGCTAAATCTTGGATGCCCGAACCAAATTGAGCCTACAGGTAAAACTCAGTGGCAAGGCATCTTCTATGAGTTTCTTTGTATGAACCACCGCATGAGGAAAGAGCAACCCATAGAACTTTACTAGGGCAGGTGCGTCTGCCTGAGTCCTGAGGAAGATGACAGTCGATCCACGGAAGGCATTATTTTCTCGTCTGCCACAGGTCTTTTCTGTGCCAGATTTTTGACATTTCCACTTCGTCTGTTTCCCGCCAGCCCGGGTTCGGGTCACGCAACAAACATTCCGGCTGACGCCCTGGGACCGTCTGCCGGATAATATCGAGCCGCTCAATCTAACGGTCGAGGGCCTTCATCTGTTTCACCGGGAGAAGGGGCCACTGGGCGCATCTCTTGGCCAGTTACGGTAGCACCAGCACGCCGCCGTCAGGTCCCAACGAAGACTCATCGAAGATTCCAATGGATTGGATGGCGTGTTTCAAGGCGCCATGTTGGAATTGCGAGGCACACAATCACATGCACCTCCATGTCTCACGGCACGGTCTTTTGAGATGCGACTTGGCGAATGCCAGCATTGGCATGATGGATTCACGCCCACGGACTCGGAGGACGGCATTGTTCCCCGATGACAGCGCAGATCGTATTAAGCCTCGCATATTGCTTCCCGAGAAGCCGCCGACAAGTGACTCTGGCCGCGAACACTGCGCTCTTTTTGCCCTTGGCCAGCCGCGTTTCTCTCGACCATCTCGGCGCGCCAGGCGGCGCCACAAAAGCACTGCACCTCGAGATTAACCCTCCGCTGCCCCCAAGCACGTTTCAGCCTCCATTGCAGAGCCCCAGAAAGAGGACTCCCGGGATCAGCCGCTGCTCACCATTCTTGTCCCGAGGCCTCTTAAGGTTAATTAAGGCAAGGCCGGCAAAACGTTCAGTGATCCGATCAAGTGCTCCGCTGACTCCCGGCAAGATACTCACAGGACTGTTGGATATAAGGGTGGCCAGAGCGCCATACGATCTGCGACTTGAAATGGCGCCATTACCACTGTCTGTCGTTACTGTCTGTCCGTCGACGAGGGCGAGGGAGTGCCAGAACCACAAAGCCTCTGCGCGTCTCACGAACGAGTATATCTCGGCTCGCATTTCCCCAGACTTCTCCGCGATCTTTCCCCAGATCTCCACGAGCCGCAGCCCCTTAAGCGAGCGCCAACCGTCAAACCCCTCGCCTGTGTCACTAACGCTTAACCACCCCCCCATGCATCAGCTCGCCCCCCTGTTGGCCCTGCTGGGGCTGGCAGGTGCCTCATATGCATCTCCCTTCGACAAGGCCACCACACTCGCTGACTGCCTGACCAAGGCCGGTGTGCCAATCGACGAATCCGGGTCCCCCGAGTACAAGCTCGACGCCACGCCGTTCAACCTGCGCCTCAACTACACGCCGGTTGCCGTTGCTGCCGTCACGACGACAAAGCACGTGCAAGATGCCGTGGCCTGCGCAAGACAGCTGGGGATTAAGGCGAATGCCAAGTGCGGCGGGCACAGCTACGCCTCCTTTGGGCTCGGCGGAGAGGACGGGCACTTGGTCATTGAGATGAGCCGGATGAACAAGGTCGTTTTGGATAATACCACCGGAATTGCGACGGCTGAGGGCGGGACTCGGCTGGGGCACCTCGCGTGGGAGCTGTACAACCAGGGTAAGAGGGCGATTAGCCATGGGACGTGCCCGGGGTAAGCTACCTAGTCTCACGAAACCCTCCTGTTCTTCAGGTTGTGCTCGGTTGGCTGACCACTGCAGCGTCGGGGTCGGAGGCCACGTCCTGCACGGCGGCTATGGCGTGAGCTCTCACACTAAAGGCCTCGCCCTGGACTGGATGATCGGCGCAACCGTCGTCCTGGCGAACTCGACCATCGTCAACTGCTCCGAAACCGAGAACGCGGACCTCTTCTGGGCGCTGCGCGGCGCCGGGGCCTCCATGGGCATCGTGACCGAGTTCCGTTTTAAGACGTTCGAGGTCCCCGACAAGCTGACCTACTTCGCCGCACCCGTGCAATGGCCCACCGAGGCGCGAGCTCTCGTCGGCTTGAGTGCGGTGCAGGAGTTTGCCCAGACCATGCCGGCGGAGTTGAACATGCGGCTCTTCATTGCCAAGCGCTTCGTCAATCTCGAAGGACTCTACTACGGTGACAAGGATGGGTTGCAGGCTGCTCTGGCGCCCCTGATGAAGAAGACGAACGCAACGCTGGCATTGGCGCAAACTGGGGGCTGGCTCGACCAAGTCAAGCATTTCGGGGGCTCCAACATTGATCAGGGGCACGGTCACGAGGAGGTGAGAACAACCAGCCCTTGCAGGGATCACAAGCTAACTGGTCCCAGCACGAAACCTTCTACTCAACCAGCCTGTACACCAAGGCTCTCGACGACAAGCAGCTCCAGACGTTTGTGAGCTACTGGTTCAAGCAGGCCAAGAACAACACCAGAGACTGGTACGTACAGATCGACCTGCACGGCGGCGAGAACTCGGCCGTGTCCAAACCCTCCGTGGACTCGACCTCGTACGCCCACCGCGACTTTCTCCTCATGTACCTGCTCTACGACCGCGTCGACAAGGGCGTCTACCCCGTTGACGGGCACGCTATCATGGAGAACTTTGCCTCCAACATCACCCAGGGCATGGCCAAGGATGACTGGGGGATGTACATCAACTATCCGGATTCAGGGCTCAACCAGCAGGATGCCCAGGTCAACTACTGGGGAGATCACCTGCCCAGGCTGCAGGCTATTAAGAAGGCGGTTGACCCGGATGATTTGTTTCACTATCCGCAGGGAATCCTGCCTGCACAGGGTCCCGCCCCGGAAAAGCCTATTGACTGCTGTCGCGGTTAGACGAAGGATACATCGGAATTAGACGCTAGAAGCTGGATCAGGTATGGGGCAGCCAGCATTTAGGTGTTTAAGAACATCGATGTCATTTGGACACCTGCCCTGAAGGACTTGCCACTCCCCTGTGCAAGACCAGCTCCCAGATTACGCCGTCGTCTATCAGTCACGTCCATCCAGTCTACTCATACACATGTTTCCCTAACGCCACCCTTATTCTCACCTCCTCTGCCCTCATGAGAAAACCAATACGATGACAGCCACCGCAGACCAAACCAAGCCAGCCATCCCGCCCACAACCACCGACGCCTCATTCACCGCAGCCGCCGTCGATCCACCAGCCGCAACCTCAGCGGAAGGACGCGCAGTCGAATTCGACGTCGTCGACCCGGATCCAGACCCAGAACCACTTCCACTCGCCGCCGCCGAAGCAGCCCCCTTCAACAACTCCACAACCGCCTCATAAGCCGGCTTCCGCTGATAATCCTTCGTAAACAAACACGCATCCCCTTTCCCCGGAAACGTACTCGGCACCCAACTAAACTTGTCCGTAAACTGCCACACCGTCACGCCCACACACCCCTTGACGTCCAAACACGACCCGACGGCCGCGACATAGTCTTTTGCCTGCTGCGCGCGGTCGGCGTCGCTTGCCGGGAGGGAAGTATGCGCGATATCCAGCTCCGTGTAGGCCACCTCCACCCCCAACGCGGTAAACCTGTTAAGAGTAGCAGCGAGCGACGAGCGAGAAGGCGTCTGCCCGACGTTGAGATGAGCTTGAAACCCGACACCATCAATCTTGACCCCCGCCTTCTGCACCAGCTGGACGATCTTGACCGCGGCGTCGGCCTTGGCGGGGGCGGTTTCGAGGTTGAAGTCGTTGTAGTAGAGCTTTGCGGAGGGGTCGACGGATGCCGCGACGCGGAAGGAGAGCGGGATGTAGTCTGACCCCAAGGTCTTGAAGAAGACGGATTGGCGGAAGGTGCCGTCGTCGTTGAGCGCTTCGTTGACCACGTCCCAGGCGTAGCATTGGCCGGAGTAGTGGGTCATGACGTTGGTGATGTGGGCTGTGATGATGGCGGTGAGGGTTGTCGGGGTGAATGTGCCGGAGGAGACTAACAGACGTCAGCTTCTGGAGTGGGAAATAGAAATGGGAGGAAACGAACCGAACGATGGAAGCTGAGAATGCCAGACGAGGGTGTGACAGCGCAGGAGCTGGCCGTTGGATTTTGCTTTCGCGGCGACCTGGTCGGCATTGGTGAAGACGAACTGGCCTTGCTTCGGCTCCGTCACTTCCCATTTCTGCGAGTTCTCGGGCGTGAACATGCCAAACTCGTTCTTGTTGGTCGAGATGGCCTGGTACGCGGCGTCGTTGAAGTTGTTGGTTTCGGTGGCCGTGCCAAAGTAGAGCTTGCCAGCGGCAACCATCAGTGAGTGCAGGCCCTCGCCTTGGGTCTGGTTCTGCGCTGCGGCGCCTGACGCCAGGCTGGATGCCAGCAACAAGGCGTGTGTTAGTCGCGCCATCTTGGGCGTTGTTGGTTCTCCCTAAGTTTCGCTCTTGAAATGGCTTTTAGACTCGAATTGGTGGTGGAGGATCACCTCGTATGACTGTTTCTTCCAGCTCTTTTTAAGGGGCAAATACGGTCTATTTGTGTCCTAAGGTCCTCGCGCTAGTATCCCCTGGCTCCGGGTGGGTAATCAGCCCCGCGTCGACCAGTTTTAACTTTTGGGTATGCCGGTTAGGCACGTGGGACGACGGCGCCATACCGTTCCGTGCCCCTGGGCTCTGATGGTGTTGAGACGATCGGATCTGGTATTGGCGATCATGCACGTTTCACAGCCGGGTTGTTCCCCCTGAACCACACCATCACCACTCAACCTCATTGTGAAAGCGCCTCAGGTCAATGCGACTCATGCCTTGTCGCCAGAGGAAGTCGTCAGCCTATTTATCCTTTTATCCACGCATTCCCGCTTGCCGCCTTATCATGCGAGTGGTTTCCTATACCTGCTGCTTTCCGTGGTGTTGACAGATCAGGGCGTTTCTTGAAACCGGGTTCGGTTCGAGTTTAGGGTTTGGACAGCAAGGATCCAGTGCAACAGCATGCAGATCAAGGCCTTCTAGAAGGCGAGGACCGTTCTCTCACCATCCAAGGTTCCGAGATGGCGTCTGCATGACTTCGGATGTTAGTAACTTTGAGTTTGAACCTCAAGTCAAGGAGACAAGAACCTCAACTGGAATGATATACCATGCAAGAACTGCTCAAGTAAACACCGATGCCAGCAATCCACTAACACCAAGCAATGCAAAAACATCCCATCCCATCCACAAGTCCACCATCCACCCCACTCCATCACAACCCAAACAACCCCTTCAGCACCTCCTTCGCCTCAAAAGCCGGCCCCAACCACTCCCTCACCCCTTTCCTTTCCCCTTCATCTTCCACTTCCTCTTCCTTTTTCCCTTCACACCGCACCTCCCCTCCTTCTACCCCTCCTCCCGAACTCTTCCTTAAACGAACCTCCCCGTCCGCCCCCTAAGCAAACCGAACCTCATCAAACAACCCCGCCCTAACCTGCACCAAGCTAGCCAACTCCAACAAGAAAGCCTGCAGCACAATAGCATTCGTCAAAACATGCGACACCGACACCGTCCTATCCTCTCCACCCCTCGGTGTGCCAGGCTCCCCATCACCACCATCACCACCACCACCACCGCTCTCCTCATTCTCTGTATCTTCCCCATCCTCCGATGGCGCAAGCAACGCATCCTCCCCTCCTCCTTCCTCCGTTTTCGCCTCCTCCTCGTCCGCGGCCAGCTTTTCTTCTGCGTCGGACAGTAACATGCCGCCTGCCGTGCGCAGGCGGGTGTCGAAGCTGAGGGCTATTGGCTCGACGGGTTTCTCGGTACTGGAGGAGGCGGGCCTGGCGCGGGGGATGCCGACGCGCCGGGCGAGAATGCTCTGGTCGATGGCTTGGAAGGCGCGAGCCTGGCTTGCGAAGGCGTCGGGTCTGTTACTGTTACTGCTGGCTGTGGTCGTTTCCCAGGGCGGGGTAGAAGACGAAGGAGGGGGTGCAGGGCTGGTGCCTGGGGAGAAGGATCGGTTGTTGCTGGAGGGTGGTGCGGGTGGACGCAAGGGAGAGTCGGTGGAGCGGTCGGAGACGGTCCGTTTTGCCTCCTTGCGACCGCGCGGACTGCCTGAGCGGGTGGGTGTGCCGAGTTCGGAGAGGATGCGCTGGGCGAAGCCTTCGAGACCGGAGGGGCGCTCGCGGGATGTGTTGCGGCTTTCGTCGGAAAAGAGGGTACCACGTTCGGTGCTTGGGGTAGCTGTGATGGTTGCGGAGGATTGCGAGACTGGGGTTCGAGTGCGTGGCGGGTGGAGCGGAAGTGGTTGGCTGGCGCTGTCTGCTATCTGGAATGCCTCGCGGCGCTGCTGGAGGAGGTCGTCGAAGCGGGGGATGGTCTCCCGGTACGCGGCGACCTGGTCGGAGAGGGATTGAAGAACCTTGAGCAGCCGAGTGAGACCCGAGTGCATCCACCTCGGCCGCCGGCGCGACTCCCTCATCGACTGCATCTGCTTGTACTCGATGTACTCCTGCGATTCGGGGTCCAGCGGCGGTTCGGGCAAAGGAGGGCTGTCGTCCTCCTCCTCGTAAACGTAGTTCATCGGGCTTCGTAGGAACCAGCCCTCCAGGTGCATGAATCCACAGACAGCGAGGTCGAATATGGCCTCGGTAAGCGCCAGGTTGGTGTCGACGGGGTTGAGAAAAAAGGTCTCGAGCCGGTCCAGCACGATGTTGAGCAATGGGTCGCTCGGGTGTAGAGTGTGGGACCGCACATCTCTTGGTGCGCCCGGAAGGGTGCCGGGAACGGCGGGAAGCTTGTGGTTGTGGGTGGAGGTCCTCGGGGTCACCAGCTTGATGGAGCACGGATGGTTTTCCAGCCGCACCAGCGTGTCCTTTAGAATGTTATCGTAGACTTCGTCAAAGTTATCCTGTCCCCCAACACTCCCGGCCAGGGACATCAGATACTCAACCTCTTGTTGATGAGCGCCTGATGTCCGATGATGCGAGTCGCCGAGCACGCCCTCCGTGTAGAGGAGAGTGATGACTGCGTATCGATGGTGCCTCTTAAGGATCACGGATACCAGCTGAAGAGTGACATAGACGGTCTGGTTGTTCTGGGACCGCAGGCAGGCCAGAATAAGGTCGACAAGGTTGAAGAGCAGGGGGTCGGCGGCAGCCTCCCCTTTGGAGGCCATCATGGTGGCCAGGTCCAGCGACTTGCGCTTGCGAGCGGCGCTGACAACGTCTTTTGAGTCGAAGCTCACAGAACCCACAATGTCGGGCAGGCCAAGCAGGTAGTGTAGGATCAGGTTGACCATATCAGGGTGATCCAGAGATTCCAAGATGCGGCGCAGGTAGGTCAAGACAGCGACAGATGAGCCGCCGTCAACATCAGAAGACTCGAGTAGGGAGGGGTATCTGCGACAGTGAGCAAGCGGAAGTAAGGGCGCATCAGGGGTTACGTACAATAATTGTTGCAAGAAAATAACCTGAAAGTGCTCCAGCAGGGTCGACTTGACCTCGACCGACTTGCAGTGGTTCAACACGTCCTGCCAGAAAAGGAGGTGGGAGAGGAACGTGTCCAGATGGGACTGGAACTGGAAGGAACAAGAGCTGACGACGTCGTAGCTGGACTTGGGGTGCTGATAGTCGGAGAATGCGAGGATTGGAGGTAGTTCGTTTGGCGGATGGTCAATCACCAGCTTGCGGCTCAGCTGACTATACAGAGCCCCTAAGCCGGTGGCCATCAGCGTCGACAGGTCGCTCTCGACGATCCACTGCTCCAGCAGGACTGAGCGTGACGCTGCTTCGATGATGTAGAGCAGGCCGGTCCTGGCAAAGTCGCCGACCTTGCCCTCGTGGTGGATGTAGTCCATGAGCAGGTAGAACAGCGGGAAGTCCTGCTTCTGCGTCCTCCCTGCGAACTTCTCGCGGTGGTCCAGCTGCCTCGCGTCCGAGACATTTCGTGGAGACTTGAACCAGGCAGCCAGGATGTCCGGATTGAGGCGAATTTTTGTGGTAATGTTGAAGGCCAGCTCGACGATGCGGGCTTCGGTGTCGGCGCCGAGACGGATGCTATTGGCGCCAGTAATGCGGACCAGCAGGTTCGTCAGGCTGGCGGCAAAGGTCTCGTTCTCGACAAAGGCCTCCTCCTCGCTCTCAATCAGGCTCGCAAAGAATAGCACCGCCTCTTTGATGATCCACTCATTGAGGGAGCTCGTCGCGATCTTGGCGACGGGGATGTAGACCTGCTTCGTCGCGGCAAAGGCAATGCACGGATGCGGCAGGGGGCGTCGGGACTCGTCGCTCAGTAGGTTCGTCAGCTCCTGAAGGCGGATCTCGATGTTCTCGGCGGCCAGGTCGTCGCGGGCGAGGTTGGACGAGTTGCGCCATGTGTGCTGGCCAGGTCAGCTCAGGGCGCCGGGCTCAGCGAGTCGGGCCATGCTCACCAGCAGCTGGCTGTATTCCTTCTCGAATCGGTACAAGCGACGGGCGGGATCCTTTGCAAAGTCCTTGCGGGAACTTGCCGACGACAGCGGCGTGTGGGCTAAGAGGCGCGACCACTGCAGCGACACCCAGACATTAGCGGGCTGGATTGGTCAGATTAGACAATTGGGGGGTAACTCACAAAATCCATTTTGTCTGTGGATGCATCTCGGAGACGATACCAAGCAGTTCAGAACCCAGATCTGCTGTGGAGGACCTCCGGCGCGTTAGCATGAACCGGCGTGTTCCAGGTGTCGCGAAATTGTTCAGCCGTTTGAAGGTCGCTGACCTTGGCGCCCCTCCATGCCGTGGTTCCCTCGGCCGGCAGTGCCCGGCAGCTGCGTTGGGAAGCACGGGCCCTGGCAGGGTCCAGCAGCCTAGCGTGAAGTGGGGCTACCATAGTGCCCCACACCATCCAATTCGGTCATTAGCCCACAATTCTTCTCGAAAAAGAGGTTTCGAGTTTCGACATCTTCGGCAAACATGCTCAGACATGTCACCAAATCCACCACAGGAAACGGACATAAGTGATAGCATCGACAGACGGTTTCCCAAATTTGGGCTTCCATGCCCGAACCGCAGTCGTTTGCCCACCGTCACTAAGGTAGCCGACTGTCTGCAGTCGGCCGCCTGCAGTTGAGGAGCAATTCGAACTTCCAAGCGGCAATCCTCTCGGAGCATGGCCGTCAAGTACCTACCGGAAGCTCCCCCGATCAAAGTGCGCAGGCTCGGCGGTTAGCTCTGGGAGAGCAATGGCACTTCGGGCACCTCTCATGCGGTTTGGATTGCAGATGTCAACTGGACCCGGCACTCGGCTGGTGCTCGTCTGCAGAGCCGCCACCACGGGTCGTGATTCGAGGCGCAGCCGTTCCACGGGAGCGAATGGGAGCACACAGCCGCCCTTTGACCGGGATGCCGAGTCACCTTGGCTGCAGGAACGCAGCAAGGCTTCCCCACGGGCATGGCGCAACAGACCTCAAAGACCGGCCGGGTCGCTTCTGAACGGACGTCGACCTTCTTTGCTTGTTAACTGCCCTGTCCTGTAGGCCTCGCACCAGCACTTCCCTCAGGTAATTCCTGCGTCATCTTTTTGAGCCTCTTCAATATCTGAGCACTCTCTCCCCTCTTCCCCTCGTCTCCCTCTGCGGCACAAGAGTACTTCTCTCAGCAGAGAACTGGTGATTCATCCATGTCAACTCCAAACCGGCGTCGACATGGCCTTCTTCGGCAGTTTCAAGAAGGTCAAGAAGAACTCACCAACACCCCAGCCCAAGGCTCAAAAGAGGCGGACCCCTCCACAGCCCGGACCACGGGCACCGACTCAAATACCACAAGCCTGGCCGCCTGGTAGTTCTTACCAACAGCCGGCCGCCCTCCAACCGGTCCCGTTCCAGCCGGCCGGCCTACTCCCCCCACCTCCCGGCTGGAATGGGGCACCGCAACCCCCAGCTTTATATCCCCAACAAGGAGCATATCCGCCCATCGTCGTGAACCAACACCACTACTATCTCAATGGCCCGTCTCCCCAGCCTCCCCAGGTGCCGCCACGTCCGTCCCCTTCCAACATCCCGTTGGACAAACTAAATCTCGGGGCTGCGGTAGACCTGGCGAAGGAAGTGTGTCGAGGGGCTCACATTCCGCGCTTTGCGGGCAACGTGCTTCCACCTCCACCATGGCACAGCCAGCAAGGCAACAGCCTGGTGGATGAGATATTTCACCGCCTCGATAACGTCTTGACCACGATTGACCAAGGCGGCTACAACGGGAAGGAGCACGACATCTTTGCCTGGCAGCCGACGCAAGCCCCGATGCCGCCACCACCCCAACTAGGGGCGCCGGTCAGCCAAAAGGGTCTGTTCAAGGCAAGCAAAAAAAGCCATCAGAATGACCATCCGAAGGGACAGACAACAGCAGCGGCAGCAGTCGTATCGGGGAGCTTCTTTGCCAAGGTGGACTACTACGCAAACTCACGGCTGCCCATGAACTTGCCGCCCCTCAAGCTGTACGTCTCAGTGCGGCCTGCTTTTCAACCCCTTGTTTTTAACGAGATGCAGGTACATTCCCACATACCCCTTGCTCTGTCTCGCAGCCCAATATTCCGAGCGGGTGTATGAGCCGCCCACGGGACGCGCCGAGCGGGATGCCCACGTCGAAGCTGACTGGCGGACGGGTACCAAGGCCATGGTGATCAAGTCTGTCCCCATGGACTACATGAACACCATCGTCTTTGCCATCCGTGGGACAGCCAACTTCACGGACTGGGCCGTCAACCTTGATACGACGCCAACATCACCCGCAGGCTTCTTGGTAGGTCGCATCTTTCCCCACCTGCTGAAGGATCCGATACTGACTCAATCAGGACGACCCGTATAACCTCTGCCACGCCGGATTCCTGTCCGTCGCCCGCAAGATGGTGGCTCCGGTCGCCCGCCGCCTGCGCCAGCTGCTGGAAGAAGACCCTGGACGAGCGTCCTACTCACTTCTCATCACGGGGCACAGCGCAGGCGGGGCAGTCGCCGCCCTCCTCTACAGCCACATGCTCGCGACATCCAAGGCGGCCGAAAGCGAGCTGAACGCCGTCTCGGGCTGCTTCAAGCGCATCCACTGCATCACCTTCGGCACACCACCTGTCAGCCTGATACCCCTGGCCAAGCCAGACGACTACGTTCGATGCCCACAAGCACGCAAGAGTGTGTTCCTCAGCTTCGTCAACGAAGGCGACCCCGTCGCACGAGCCGACAAGGCCTATGTCAAGAGTTTACTCGAGCTGTTTGCAACGCCGAAACCGCGGCTCGATTTGCCCAAGGCGCCGTATCCCACGAACGCTCCTTCTCCAGCCTCCAAGAAAACGAAATCACGACGGAGCGACAAACCTACCAAACATCCCCCCACCAAAACATTACGATCATCACCATCAACGGTCCCCTCCCCGACCCTGAAACCAACCCTCTCCAACTGGCCAATCCCGCCCTGCACCCTCAGCTGCGCAGGCCGCATCGTCGTTCTAAGGTCAGGCGATCCCAAGGCGGCCCGCACAAAGAAGACGACAACGGTGGAGGAAAGGCTGCACGAGGGGGTTGTCGCGCAGATTGTCACGGACGAGCAGCTAAGGGGTGTCGTGTGGGGTGACCCGGTTGCGCATATGATGCGGTTGTATGCGGGACGGGTGGAGGTGCTTGCTGTTGGGGCTGTTACGGGGATGGGGGGCTGAATTTTTGAGACTGTGAGGGTGAGGAGGAGGAGGAGGGAGGAAGGAAGGTTAGGAGGGAGGTTGGGAGGGAGGCTGGGAGGGAGGCTGGGAGGGAGATTGGGGTTGGTTTGCTTGGGCTAGGGGCGGAGAGTTGATGGAGTTGTGGCTGGATGATTACTCGGTTGGGCATTGGGATGATGGGAAGGTCCTGGGTATGGTCAAGGTTGGATGAGGACGCGGTTGTCTCTATAATCAAGCAGACTGCACCCAATGTGTCCGGAGAGCATGACGCGAAATTCATGGTCGTGGACTCGACGATCAACAGGGGCATGCTTGAACCCTGAGTTGAGGCGACGGGACGGCGGAACTTGAACAGGACAAGGAAAGCCGGACGTATTCAGACTGCTTTGGCACCGTGCTAATAATACTCCCATTTCCTGAATTTAAGAAAAAGGCCAAATTGACTACGGGTAAGGAGTCTTTCCTTGTGAAGCTGTCGTTGTTGTTGTTGAGCGCCGGAGTGATCATCGCCGAGCCCCGATATCGCCATTGCCCCTCCAAGCTACCCCGCCAAAACACCAAGAGCTCGAATCCTCCGTCAAGCAAACATCACCACCGAGAACGACTGAGATCCGTTAAGATGGAGCTCGACCCCAAGCTTCGTGTGTACACCATCTTGATGCCCTCTCCGCATTCCTGGCTAACGCGCATCTCCAGCGCCCTACTCGACGGGCGATCCGACGTCGTTCGCCTACCCGACCGCCCGCGAGCGGTGGCCCATCATCCTCGTACGTTTCCAACACTACCCGAATAACCCCAACAACATTTGCTGATATCTGTCTAGACTCAAGCGATTGATGATGTCTACCGGGCTGTGGCCTCCAGCGACGACAACGACAAGTGCGCAGAGGGCAAGAAGATCCTCGCCGAGCTGGCCCAGCTCAAGTACGAGGTGCAGCACGACCGCGCCCTGACGTGCGTCCCCTTCCCGAGACAGGAAGAACGAGCAAATACTGAGAGTAGTGTTGCCGCAGGCCAATCCGTGACGATGGACACCCCGACGTGGCCGGCTACAACAAGGAGCTGGAGCAGCTGGGCACCCTCACCTGGCTGAAGGCTCCCTGGCTCTTCACCGAGTGCTATCTCTTCCGGTACTTCCCATCCACCTCTCAGAATCCCAATACACCACACTGACATATCTCTCCCACCAGCCGCATGTCCACCTCCTTCACCCTCTCCACCCACTGGAAATCCTACGACGTCTTCGCCCGCCAAAAGATCAACACCTTCCGCTCCTCGCGCCCGGCCGTCCTCGAGCTCGCCGCCCGCTACAAGGACCTCGTCACGCAGCTCCGCTCCCCCTCCTCCACCCACCACGACCCGGAGGCCGACCGCCTCCTCTTCACCGAAATGTGCGAGGTCTGCCTCTGGGGCAACGCCACCGACCTCTCGCTACTGACCAGCCTGACCTACGACGACATCCAGAAGCTCCAAGGCTCCAAGGCCCGCCAGGCGGCCGAGCAGAATATCCTCGTCAATGACCTCCCTCAAGTCTACGCCCACTTACTCGAAGCCAAAAACGACCCGTCAAAGAAGGATAGGCGCGTGGACATCGTCCTCGACAACGCCGGCTTCGAGCTGTTTGTCGACCTCATCCTGGCCGGCTACCTGCTCTCCACAGGTCTGGCAACGACGGTCGTCCTCCACCCCAAATCCATCCCCTGGTTCGTCTCGGACGTGCTGCCGAGCGACTTTGCCGCGCTGCTCAACGCGCTGGCGGATCCGCGCCGGTTCTATGAGACGGCCACCGACGAGGATGAGCTGCAGGGCCGCGTGCCCGAGAAGTTGACTGAGAAGGAGGTGGATGAGCTCGCGTTTTTGTTTTCCGAGTGGAGCCGGTTCCATGCCGAGGGGCAGCTTGTGCTGAGGCCGAATCGGGTGTGGACGGGCCCGGGCAGCTTTTGGCGGTTACCCGGGGAAGAGAAGGGGTTGGTGGAGGATTTGAGGGAGGGGGTGTTGGCTGTGTTTAAGGGGGACCTGAATTATCGGAAGTTGGTGGGCGACGTTGCGTGGGATCCGACGACGTCGTTTACGGAGGCCATTGGGCCGCTTGGGCCGGGCTCGGGGCTGAATATCCTTGCGCTTAGGACGTGCAAGGCGGATGTGGTGGTTGGGTTGAAGCCTGGGGAGGATGAGAGGCTGAAGCAGATGGAGGGCGGGGGAGGGGATTCGGGGGCGCGGAAGTGGGCTTGGAATGGGAAGTGGGCGGTTGTGTCCTTTTCCAAGGGGACGTGAGAGGGTGTGGTGCAGGTGTCGAGGTAACTAGGAGTGTTGGATCAGGAGCAATGAATACCTGGTAGACTGCTGGGTGGCTCTGGTTCCTGACCTCGTACGGTGCAGGCCATGGGTATCACCGGCGTTTCGGCGGTGAAAGGGCTGAGTCTTATGTCCGAGACATGGAACCGTCAAGTCTGGAAGCAGTGTCCCTTGGATAAGGAATGTTTGCGAGGCTCAATACTATGTCACGTATGACGAGAGTGTTTCAAGTCCTCAGGTGACAGCACTGTTGTCTCTCTCACAAAACCACCTCGGTTTTGATAGAGACGGGCTGATGTAATGTCGGGTGCTTAGTTCACTTGCTGCACGCACCTCTTAATCGTCACTGTTGATCCTATACCATTCAGGTGAAACAAACGGACAGCAGATAGGTCTTAGGTACCTGCAAGGTAGATCTGCTCTTTTGCCCTCGAGTCACTTCGAAGTCGGGCACTCACTTGTCTCAGGGCAGCTGGCATGCAGAAATGGTCCGCTTGGCCGACAACTGCTCTGGTTCAGCCGTGAAGATCAGTCGGAGAAGGGCGGTTCTGGACCGGCCTCTGGCACATCGGCACAGAGTATGGGTGCTGGCCATTGGCTTCTTGGACTGTGTAGACTGATTTGCATTGGATTGTCCCAGGACAACTTCTCAAGTCGGAAACAACGAGCTGAATCATTACCTTGGTGAGCCAAGTATAAGTCAGTCAGGTCTCCCATCAGTCACGCCCCCCCGCTTGTTCTCCCACCATCATCCCCTTCTCCCTTATGGTTCTTGTCGGTAACTCACGCATACTGATCCCTGAGCGTCATCCGCCACCTTCACAATGCGTCTTTCGACCGTTGTCCTTTCCGCCACGGCCCTGCTCAGCCAGGCAGCCTCGGGCTTCTACCTCCTCTCGAGCACCCACGCGAATCTCTCTGCCTACGGCTACGCCAAGGTCAGCTTTGAATCGGGGGTGCCCGGGCAGGCTGTTGGCGGATTTACTGCGTTGAGCTCGAGCCCGTATATGACCATCAACATGGATGCCGACGGCGACATTGGCTCCGGCTGGCTCCTCCGACCCGACCCAAACGTCAGTGGCATCTGGAAGCTGCTCTCCCGAGCCTCCGCCTCGGTTATGGTGCGTTTATCTTCCAGGTTCCTTTTCCCCGTCTACCCATATCACTGCCAATGGTGGTCCGAGTCATCGAGTCTCAGTTAGGACCCTGAGCTGATGAAACCCTGTTAACTATTGTTGCAAACCACTGCAGCCGGACGACATCACCCGCCCGTTCGCCGTCACCTCGGACAACCAGTTCGTGTACAAGGGCGCCGACGGCTGGGTGTGGAACGTCTGCATTGAAAACAGGTCCCGCCAGCCTGAACACCTTTACCTGAGTACGAAGCCGATGCAGGCCGTCGCCCTCCTGGGCATACCCACTTACTGCTATGGCAATGTGCCTCTTGTTGCCACCGAGCTCAAGGGTGTTGGTGGGATTGTGGTGAAAGATGCTTGAGATTCTGGTACAAGTATCTGGCCGTGTATTACCGCCATGTCTAGCGGGCTCTCCAAGGTCAACTACATGTATTAATAACCTGAAATGCTGGGTCAAGTCTGGAGCAGATGACATGGCCTGGCCGGTGCTGGAATCGGGTTCAACTACACGCAGTCAGAGCAGAAACACTTTTCCCTTTTCAGTCCTTGACCAAGCATCACCACTCGAGTTGGCTGCCGTTGCAAATTAAAGTCCTCCGCACCGAAGGATACTGTGGCCTCTCAGGACTTCCAGTCGGCATGTTGGCAAAGGGGCGGGCTGCGTGCTTAAAGTGCACGTGTGGACGCCGTGAATTGCATGATCTGATTAGTAGATCCCGGAGAAGATACTAAGATGAGTATTGTTGCAAGATCTCCTGGCACCGGACATGGGGCGCAGGTGGAAGTTGTAACAACCTCCAAGCTGTCCACGGTGTTTGCCAGGGGGTTGCCTGGACTGGAGCGTACCGCGACATGTTTCGTTTCGATCTTCGAGCCAAGACCGGTCAGTGAAACGCGGAGAGATGTCAGAACTTGGTGACCGAGCGCAGAGCGTATCTAAATGCAAAGACAAATCGTATTGTCTAATTGCTTGTTTCGTTCCCTATCTTCGACTTCCTCGACCGCGTGGGAAACCGGCGGGAGGAACCGGGGCAAGTCACGCTTGAGGTATCATGCCCCGGCTATTGAAGTTTCAGTCAGCGTCTGCAAGTGAAGTAGCACTTCTCCGACGTTCGCTGCTTCGAGATGGAGCCCGGAGAGCTGTGGTACGTCAGCATCATCATCAACAATGGCGGGCCGCACGTGCGGTGTGTGAAGTCGGATCCTGGTTCCCATGAGGACTTCGTCCCAGACTTCCAGTTCAGTTTATGGCCGGCTTGGCAAGTATGAGGTGGATTGCTAAGTACCTGAACTACATATAAGCATTTGGGGTTTAATAACCACGGTTCAAGCTTTTTCTGGAAGGTTTGACGGGTTCCTGATCGACGGAAGCGCCACGCCATGGACAATGCTTGTTGTCCATGCATCTTAGCTCGGCCACTGCGCCGCAGATCTGGCCTGGGCGATCAACGCTGACGTAGATCTTTTGATGTCAAACTCAAGAAGATCCCTGTCAAAGATGTCAAACTCAGAACAAGGGTCAGTATGGGGGTGGCTGTGTCACTGTGTGGTGTAAGAGCCGCTTCACAACCCACAATGCCATCAAGTTTCCAGCCGTTGTGAGAATGTAAGGCAGCTTGAAGGTAATACACGTGCATACATTGTTCCAGAGACGGCATTTCGCCGCTTGATTGCCCCTGGACAGAGACTCAGGGGTATCACCAACATGCATAGAATCACCACGACGTGACCAACCGGTAGCTGTGGCTAGCGGTGTCTTAGTATGCTCCCTTGTTGGCTTTCATCGTTGCTGCTGTAAATCGTGATGGGGTGGCTCGTTGCTTCACACAAGGTTTGATTTCTTTTGCCCTTATGCCCGTCAATGTTTCGATGTAAGGAGTTGGGGTTCGGCAGGTTACAACCTATCGGGTACTGTAGGCGGCTTCAGCTGTAACAAGGCAGCCTTAGGATATTAATAGATTCCTTCTGTTTGGAATGTCCGGGGAGCTGATCGACACAAGGGCTCTGAGTGTTACTCCCCAGTCCCCAGTGTAAGGCGATAAGGCGATGGGGCTGAACCGAGACAACCGCCGCCAGAAGAACAAAAGAATGAAACGTAGCAAGCCCATCCTTGCCAGAGAGAACATTTAGCGTCAGCTAAACAGCCCTTTTTGAGTTATTTTCGTCGTTGTGTTCCATCCATGCCACCGCGGGGGTGAAAGACAAGCCTCGTCTCAGATTCGTGTCACTCCTGTCTCGAGCCCACGACCGCGCTAGACCACGTTTCCACCATGCCCCGGCGGCAGGGGAACAGCACAGATAGCCGCAACACTACGTGAAGTTGCGTCCAAGTCCCACAAGAGCGGTCAATGATGGGGTTCAGCCCAGCCGCGACACCTTGGGGGTCCCCGAATCCCCAGCATTGCCGTGGCCAGCGATGACGAATGCGCCGTCGTCTCCCCATGGGCCCGGCCACGGCACTCCAAAACGGCACAATGCCAAGGTTTCGGCTGTGAGCTTTGGCACCGCTCGAGGGGAACTTGGTCATGTCGAGACCCAGTCGCCTCGCCGGAGGAGGAGGGGTAGAAGCCACCGCTGACCACTCGTCTCGAGTCGTCTGCCGATATCGAGGAGTTTGACACCATGACACCATGTCTTGGATGACGAAGTCGACCCTCAGCACGCTCCGTCCGTGCCAGCAGTCCTACGTCTGTCCGCCGCTGACTGGATGATATAAGGAGGTGGTGTTGCTGGATGGTTGATGGAGCACCACGCGGGAACACCTCTTTCTACCAGAGTCTCATCGAGAAGCCAGCCGTCATCTTGGGGTAGACTCATCGTCGGTCCTGTCGTCCGTTCCGGTCAACCTCATCCTCGGCCCGACGGTCCCTTAGCTCCCAGTTCCCGTGTTCTCGCCACCCACTTGGCTCACTTCCACTCCATCGCCAACAACTTGGTCGTCAAGCCCGCACTCCGACACTCGTCCGCCCCCGAGAGATTCTACCAGATACCCTTACACGCCCTGAGAGTCACAGGCGTGTAGCAGAGCATCACTCGATACTCCCTCACCAAAACCTCCGTCACTCTTCCCCAGACAGACAGGGAAAGGAACTACACCAAGAGAGAGGAACGTGGCACGACAGGAGTCTGGAGACATACATACCTCTCGGCAAAAACAAATATCAGGAAGATCGAGGAAGAAGTAAGAAAGAAAGGGAGCAGAACCAGTATCAGAGGATTCGGAAGCAAAGCCCAGACAAGATGTGTCGATGGAGTTACTCCCACCACCACCGTACGTCCCTTCAACACTCTCATTTCCCCTTACCCCTTAATTGGCCTTCCCCCTTTGCGGCTGGCTCCGAGACCCGGGTCACGTCTCTGCTGCCGAGCAAATCTAGGCCCAAACGCGGCCGGAGCTTAAGCCAACCGTTTAATAATAGCCAGACACACTAACTGACAACCCCCGTAGATCTGCCAGGCTGCCCGCGCCCCATCGACATCATCGTCAACTACACGTACGAAGACTGCGCCATCATCGACCCACACACCGGCGAGATGCGGCCGTGCGAGCACGCCTACTTTGACGGGCTCATGAACCAGATCGATTACAATGACCCATGGTATGTACTGTCAAGATCCCCTTCGATATCCTTTAAAACAAAGGAAGAGCACCGGGTGAGACATGGCTAACCTCCGGTGTTACCTACCCAAACAGCGCGACAGGCGGCTGCCTCATGTCCCCCGACTGCGAATCTGGCGCCTGCCGACTTGCCCTCCTCGGCGGCCGATGGGTGTGCTGCCAGTGCGGGGGGCGAGGGAACGATTTGACATGGTGTAAGTGCATGCGCCTGAGTTGCTCAACCTACCTAAGGTATCCTGGAAGATGGCTGACGCGGAGGCTTTGTTGTTCAACACCAGGTCAGCACCGGCTGCGAACGAGCCCAGACACCTTCTGCTACCACAGGTGTTGTTACGAATGCACTGCTGACTCAGGGGGCTCGTCGTCGTCTGGTGGTTCAGGCTCGGGTTTGAACCGGAAAGGGAAGAGGTGAAAGATATCAACAGTGGTGGGCGGCGGGTGGTGATGCTGGACTCGGAGGAGGACCGGTTGGCGAGCTCGAGTTGTGAACGACGGGTCTGAGGGTGCGCTCCTTGCGCAGGTGACACACACCCAATGGTGTTCTGCCGGTTTCCTTCCGGATCGTCGTCGTCAACAAGCGGATGGGTTTAGCGCGGAATTGTCGGTCAGGGGTTGGGGGCGAGGCCGACGCTTATCGGACACCTTTTGTGTCTCTTTTGTTCCTTCATCTTCTGTTTCCCCTTTTTGGTTCTTCTTTTTCTCAAAATGCAGAGCGCTTGATATCCGAACTCTCGTCTTTTGCCTTCGTGATGTGCCCCGCAAGCCATTGAATACTTACCTAGGTACCTAGGTAGTGTGCTGATCAGGTCAGGAATCAGACAGTCTCCAACAATGTCTTAGACACCGGCTGGATACCCTCGTTTCCCCGGAAACTTTCTTGCATTTGCAGCTGTCCATCGCGGGGTGTTGGTTGGTGTCAAGCCCTGCTGAACAACGATGCTCGACCCTGAGTTGAGCCCCCAGCCATCACCCAACTCTTGCGCCTTTCCACAATCTGGTGCTTGGTTGTGTCTCGAGACTCGTCATATCATGACTTGGGATCGAGGGCACGGCAACACCCCAAGCTCAAGGCTCTGCAACAGCTCTCGAAACCAGCGTCCTAAAACCCAGGTTGAAATTCAAACATCTCGCGGAAACCTCTTGCTGCATCCGAGTTCTTGGAATTGGCATAACCTCCAAACTAGCGGCTTGAGGCTGAGACATCTCCCCACCAATCCATGAGCTGGGCTCCCGCATACCCTCGACTGGTTGGGTCGCCCGCTCCGGCCCACACGCCTCGGGAAAGCGCCGTGTTTGCTGCGGGTGGACCGTGGTCGGCTCAGGCTGGAACGAGAGTTCTCAACACCCCCTATGTCGGCCCGAAGGAACAATCCTTCCACGACGGGAGGGCATCTAGAAGCATCCAGCCGCAAGCCTCTCATGCCACGATGCCTCCCGATTACGAATGCCAAACGGACCGCCACTTGGAAGTGACAGACTTTCCACAATAGGAGCCTGAGGCGCCGGAGGGGCATCCCAACACGGCAAACGAAGAACTGATATCACACCATTCAGCCTTTGGAGTCGAGCAGATGTGGAAGGTGGCTGCCAAGTACCAAGGCTGATTGATGCATGAGAGCCACAACCACCATCCCTAGCACATACGCAAACGAAGCCGGTGATGTCGGATCACGCACCACTCCCCGCGGGCTTGTCGAGTCACACCAATTGACCATGCGGCCAGCGCTGCAGGCAACCGTGTATCGAAGCAGAGTTCCCGGGTTCAGTTCCCGTTGGGCGGTTGAGAAACTGTCAGGGCCTTTGTAGCCACCCCCGAATGGCTGCTGGAGCTAACGCGGAAACCAAGCCATGTTTCTCATGCGGACAGTCGGACCACTTCCAGGAGCTGGCCCAGAAGCGAATCTGCCCTGTTCCAGCCACGCCAGGCCTGGCCCAGCAAGGAACGAGGCTCCGTCCACACGTCATCCTCACCAGCTCGTATGGCGATGGCCGTGTGGCAGCTCCTCCCCGTTTCGGTTCCGGATATCTGGAAGCGCGTCGGTTCCAGTTCGTGGGGATCCGCAGTTACCGAAAGCATCGGCCCGCTGCCGGGTGCTTGAAAGAGATACTCAACCATGAAGGGAGAGCATGGGATGAACCGCTTGTCTCACCCGTGGCCGTTTCGATGCAGGAGTCCGGGGTTGGCGCACCGTTCTCGAGTCTCGAGTACAAGCTGGTGTAACCAAGCAGCAGGTAGCCAGCCACATGTGATTGTTGCCCACTCCCACCAGGCACGTTCTCGCCAATGACGGCGATAAGCGGTGTGAGCACCTGAGACATACCTGCGCCACAAAAACATGTGGGGAGAACTCTGGTGCACTGTCTGAAGACGCATCGGGCTTTGTGAACGCCGCCATGCAAACCAGGAATGGTGAAATGTGGTATCCTCATGCTTCCTCGTTCCGTCGAAGACCCAAGGGGCGTTCCAGGTACCCAACCCTCCCATGAACTCAAGGTGTCGAGAGCCGAACCCATCAGCTTGGGACGGAACCCAGGCATGGGACAGGGCATGGAGCGGCAGAACCAGTTTCCCGGGTTGCGTGCGGCTGATCTCGGTCGCGGATAAGGCAACGTCATTTCGGCTCCCTGGTACCAGTCCCGTGGTAAGCATACCCTGCCGATGTGTTTCTGAACCCGCCCGATCTTGTGTTGCAGGCCTGCACCTGAAGATCATGCTGTGGTGCCGGGGTCGGGTCATTTTGTGCGCAGTGTGGCTTGACTGAGAAACCGGAATGGGAGGAGAATGCTTGCCCAAAGGAGAAATCAGCTCTGGTCATCCTGTGTCGATCCTTTGGGAGTGCATCTCCCGAGAGCTGAGCGTCGGGAAGGCGTGTTGCTTTTGATGAAAATGACGGCAAGATGGGCTGCGAGGGGGTGGGTGGTTGAAATTGCTTTGCCCGCGGCAACACCCCAGCCGTGCAGCGTACCAATGTAGCGGTGATCAGCCCAGCAGATGCAGGAATCCCAATCTGGCTGGGTGCCGAGCCGTCGGGGCCCAGGGATCTGGCACTGGTGGTGCCGGAATGTTTCTTCCAGGGACTTGATTTGTCGATTGCAATGTGACCGCCCAGGTTCAGTCGGCTGGGTCGCCAAACCATGATCCATCCAAGACAGGCAAGTGAAGTGACCGGGGTGCAGGCCGGACAAGGATGGATCGAGGGCAAGAGAATGGATTGTGGTGCTTTGCCGTATGATTGCGAGTTCTCGCGGCCGATGCCGTGGTCTCCGGGAACCCGGTAGCCTATCAGCAGTATCAGTTTTGCCCGTCGCCTGTCAGGTGAGGGTGCATCGAGCGCAGATCGGTTGCTGGATGGGAGAGTCCGGACGGGACTTGCCTTTCCCCGTCAATGGTTTGGTGCGAGCCACCCCTGACCTCAAGCGTCCCAAGAGCGGTAGCTGAAGAACGGTGGCTCCATTAGCTCGGCCTTGGTGACGGCAGCGGGAGCGGTCCGGGAGGGTTGAGGGGTGTGGTGGAGAGATGGCAGTCGTATAAATGATTCCCGCTGGGCTGTCGTCGCTTGGGTGGGTGTACTTGTATTGTACAAATCATCAGCTCAGGTTCCCACCGTCGACTTGATCAGGGAGGGCCTACTCACTTTCAGTCTTACCCAAAGGCTTCTCAACCACCCCGTTTATCCACGCTTCGCCCACTTCCGCTCAACTCACTTCACCGAACCGGCGATGTGTCACGGGCACCCCCATTCCCATGCTTGTGGCCACCAATCCGTGACATGGCACTACTGCCCGTCGGCGGTCATCGACCTGGAAACGGGCTATGAGACGCCGTGCCCCAATATCACGTTTGCCGCGTCCCAGCCGTCAACAGCAAACTGTCCCCTGGCCAATTGCGACTTTCGGAGTGCGGGGGGCGGCGGTTGGACGTGTTGCAAATGCGGCGGGCGGAATAACAGCGGGTGGTGCGAGAACACGTCGCCAAATCCGAGATGGGAGAGAAACACCATCACCAACGAGTGGGAGTGGATCGAGAGGTGCGACCACGGGTGTTGCCGCAGCTGCATCAAGGATCGTAAGTCAGACCGCTTGCCGCCGGCCTCGAAGTCCAGCGATAACTGACATGTGCCCAGCTCAGAGCAACACGGGCGAGTCCAGCCGCAAGGATGGCAGGAAAGTGAAAGATTCGCGAAAGCATCGTCAGCAACCCTCGGAGAGCGATTCCGGTGCTTCATACAACATCATGCTGGACTACAGCAAAGACGGGAAGCGCAGGAAAAAGTAGGACAGACCTGGCGAGAACGGGGGACCATTGACGGCGAAAGGTAGAGCAGGGCGAGCCCAAATGCTGTGTTACTCGCATGGCTTCGAGAGCTCGAGACAGCCGAGAGAGCTGTCTTGGCCGATGCCTCGAGGAGAAGGGTGAGACAAGGAGAACGGGGGAGATTGCCTGTGCTTACTTGTTTTCAAATGATCAGGATCAATGTAGTGATCAGAAGGTGGGCAAGTCTCGCAGGGGTCTGGGGGAGGAAGTCGACGATGACCGGAAGTTGTTTGCGTCTCTCCCACTCCCTCGCGGCCAACGTCTGTATGTCTTTCATGAATCGCGGCACGGTGGCGACCGTTAATATAATGCCTAATAATCAATGCGATGGATGAATCTGTGATGTCGAGCTTCGGGGTCTGAGTCTCTAACTTTTGAATCCGAAGACACGCTTGCGCCTGCGCCAGCCAGACGTTGAAAATGAGGTGAAAGGACGTTCAAGGTCGGTTGTGGGGGCAGAATTGAGTGTGCCTGCGGAATGTCGAGAGGGCGCCGCCGAAAATTGAAACTTGAGCGGCCCCAGTTGTTTGTTGGGCAAGTGAAAAATTTGGGGCCCGAAGGTGCCTGCCAGGTTTGGTTTGATGAGCGCCCAGGCGGGTTGTAACTGATTATGAGCAAAGGGAGGGAGCAAACGAGCTTAAGAGTTGGGTAAGGTAGTTGCCCGGGTAAAGAATGGATGAGGTGGTTTAAACCCCAGAAGTGATCTGCTGTCTCGCCATCGAGTCTGTCACATCAGTACCATCATTCGTTATTACCTTAGCTGTCTCAGATACCGTGATGAAATCCATGATCCTCAACGCTGATGCGCCAGGTTCGTCCCGACTGGGCGGTCTACGACTGCAGTGACTAGCCGCCCTGCCGCCGAGACTCGCAAAGTTTGCAGATCATCGCGGGACGGACCAGTGGTTGAAATCTTTCGGGCCGGTGTGATGTCTCAGTTGCAGATCGGAGACGGCAGAGTTCAGTTGGGCGTAATCATGTACTCCGAGTCAACTTCCATGATGAAGCCGTGCTGAGCCACGAATCGAGAACCCCTTATGCAACTGGCACGCACGTAAATGGGGTTAGGTACCCCTTGTTATGTTGGAGTTCATGGACTCACCCAATGTGATGAACTTGCCCGAACTGTAGGTAATTATGCGGTCTCACCGTGATTAAGTCAGCGAAACTGAATATCCGTAGAACAGCGCGTTCCATCTGCAGTGATCAAAGACAAAGGCCAACAACGATCAACCAGTCACTGTGGCCTTGGCGGTTGCATCCAGTAATGCTCGGAGGTCCGTGGCTCTTGGCTCGAGGATCTGACCTGTCAGTCCGGCACATCGTGAGATTGCCATGTGCGTTTGCCGGCGCCTGCAGCCAGCCGCTGCGGCCCGCAGGCTCACTTGGTCAACCACCAGGTGGCTGGTTACCGACACAGCAAGGGCAAAGGTGAAAATCAGAAACTGAATGCTTGCAATCCCTATCGTATTTATAGCGCCTTTGCCGACAATGGCCGTCCACGGTCAAGGAGACAAGTGACGGCATCCGGTCCAATGGATGGATCGGGGGGAAATCCGTGGAGTCATCGGACTTGTTGCAAGCGCGGCAGACGCCCATATTAGCGCGTGTTCGGCGGACCTTCCTTTGAGGTCGAGATCGATGCCATGGGAGCAGCTTTATCAGACAATCCGTGCCTGGTTGTCGGGTGATGGATGATGAATCCATCTCGAAATGGGGTGCTGCATCTGCAGACCGACGGAGTCGGCAAGGGCATGATGATCTGCTCAGAGACCCCGGCAAGCCCCTGAGACCCACTTTTCGTGCCTGATGGCAGAAGCCCATTGGAGGATGTGTCACGGGCGGGCTGCGCACCTGCAGCATTTCCACAATCCACATGGCCGCCCGCAGCAGACGGGAGTTGAGCCGGCCTCGTGTTTCTCCAGGTTCTGCCTGTGTTGGTGCAACCTTCATTCGCAGTCTTCCCGCCCGATTTCCTCCCCCGATCGCCCGGAATCCACACATCCATTGTCCATTTCATCTCAACTTCCAGCGGAGTGACATACACGACAAATTGCCCGAAGAGCAGCAGCGCCGACCATTTCCAGGCAATCACCGACTCTCCGGCGGGGATTCTTCGAGCCCGGATCCGCGCGACCGAACCTTACAATCCCGGCCAACATCGCTGTCGACATTCCTTGCCCTGTCTGCCCAGCGTTTCAAGTTGTGACAGCGTCATCAGCCACGCTGCCACCGTAAACAAAGCCGGCGGAGAAAGAGTAAAAAAAAGAGAAGACGCTCGTGCCACTTGAAAAATGCCCGCCTCGCTGGACTCCTCTCGCCCGATCATGGCGCCCTCTGTACGTCTTGCCGATCTCCAACCCCATCTACCTTAACTCCATCCAATTCCCCATCAACACAACCCGCGATCGCACCCTGAGAAATCTCAATTCCACTAACCAACATCGTCGCCTTAAACAGAACCGCGCCTCCGTCCGCTACTCGACATACAGCATGAACGCGCCCTCGGTGACGCCGACGGTCCTCTCGACGGACAGCGTGACGGCCGAGATCCGCCCCATCGTCGACGGGCTCGAGCGCCTCAAGAACCCGCCCCTGGCCGACCAGCGCGTCTACCTCAACGAAGAGAAGGCGGCCAACTTTGCGCGACTCGCGCTCGGCGCCAAGCTCGACCGCGCCCTCGGCCGCCGCCTGACGGGCCAGGACGCCGTCATGCGCCCGCGCAAGCCGTCGGTCGTTGAGGTCACGTCGGAGAAGGTTTAAATTGGATAGGGCGATGAGGGACACGTTGAGGGAGGATGGCTTCCGGGGATGACACATGACGGATGACTCTGGCCTGGAGAACCGTGATTGTGACAGTGGAAGTGGAAGTGTATTTGCTGGTTTGGGATGCGGCACGAAGCTGATCGGCGGTATGTGAGCCGTCGGGTGGGGGATGGGGATAGGGAATGATTCATTGGCATGCTCCTGTTTTTCCTTTTGTTTTTCTTGTTCGTTTATGGGGTTCATTTTTCGGCATTGTCATGAAGACTTGAGTTTCGGCATGGGAATTCTGACGGAGGACTAAATGGGCAAAGGGTACCACGGAAGTACGATTTCGAAGATTTGAGGACATGGTTGGGAGAGGGGACGCCCTTTCGGAACCAGATTTCGTTGGTGTTTGATGACAGCAGTTCCAAGCTGAAATGGCACATTTGCACATTCCACTCCAAGGATGGCCATTCCCGTTTTCTTGAGAAAAGCGACCGTTTATTCCCATGTGCCAAAGAAAGTCCCTTAACGCCTAGCCAGAAATGAAACGACCCATGGTAACCCGGAATAATCTCGCTCTCTACCCTCATCTACCTCGCTCCCCTCGCAATATCACCCCCCCTTGTCAGCTTCTACCACCACCTCCTCCAGCGGACCTCACGCATCCCTTCTCCCCTTCTCCTCCTCCAACTTCCCCTCCACCTCCCTCAACAACTCAATCAGCTCCTTCTCCTCCCCCTCAAACTCCAGCCCGCGCGCAACCCACTCCCTCGCCTCCGCCAACCTCCCCATCTCAAGCAGACACCTCCCCCGCCTAAACCAAGCCTTGGCATTCCCCTGCCTCTTGGCCTCCACACTCGCCTCGGCGTCGACAGCCGCCTCGGGCCAGTTGCCCAGCTGCATGTGCGCCTGCGCGCGGTTGCTGTACAGCGCGTGCACCTCCTCGCGCACGAGCTGGCTCGGCTCCCAGGCCGGCCTCGTCAGCGCCATCTGCAAGCCCAAAGTGTAAAACTTGATGGCCTCGGCGTAGCGCTGCTTGCGGTACTCTGCGTTGCCCGATTCGCGGAGCTTGTTGATGTTGGCGCTGCGCTTCGGGTTGACGGGCACGGGCGGGGGCGGGACGATGTGCGGCGCCTCGAGGGCGTGCAGGGAGCGGTGCAGGGCGTTGAGCGCGGCCAGCTCGTTCTCGAGGGCGCGGGAGGTGGGGGAGGCGGCGGCGCTGATGGCTTTGGATTTGGGGTCGATTTGGAGGGGGATGAAGTCAAAGCTTTCGAGGTCTGACATTGTGGCGGTGCGATTGTGGGAGGGTTCTGTCGTCTTGGTCTCGGTGGTCTCAGTCTTGGGTTGAAGAAGTGCGAGAAGCGCGGACGGCAGTGGGCGTTGTGGCACGAAGGATCTTCAGGAGGGAATCGGTGCCACGATGGATGATTGTGAAATGATTATTGTTGTCTCCTCATGTGCCGTGGCTGAACAAGGAGATTCGACGTCCAGATGTCTGGCTCGAAGCGTGTGGTGCGTTTGTTGGGCTGGATCGAAACAATGGCCAGCAGCGGTTCCTGTCTGGTTGCCAGAAAAGGACAGCTGTGAGTTGACCAAGGCGCCTGGTCCCCTGCAGATTCGTTATCTTATCGGGAAGCCAAGTCGGATGACTAAGCTGACCCATGACCCCTATTTTACCCCTATTTGTCTGTCAACAAACAACCGCGCCCACAGCAATTGGCAGCCACGAAGTGCTGAAAGTGGGTGTTGACGCTTTTCGTTTAGCATTTCAAACTGACAGTTCTTGCTACTGCTGGGTAGTGCCCTCTGGTGAAGACCTCTGAACTCCCGCTCGACACCGTGCTCCGCGACACGACAGAAAAACGTCCTGAATCATGACTCTGCTGCGCTCCACGACGCCTTGATTCATTTTATCCGTCTCGATCTTACCCCACACAAGCAGCAGTCCGGACCAGAACTTCAACCGAATCAAACTCCCTTTTCACCAGTCCATTCCTGACCAACACTCTCCCAACACTGGGCTTGGCCCGCGTGAACGTCTCCGGCGGCGTCCAATGGGCCTTCCGCGACGGCTCCGAAACGAACATCTTGGAAACCCAAAACAGCTCATGCTCCCAACAGCCTCCCTCCGGCGTGGCAGGAATGTCGGGCACTGTGAGACGGGAGGTTAGCATGGACTCTGCTGTATCATCGCACGTGAACAGGCAAAGCTGGAGAGAGAACCTACACTTAATCTTGATACCCTCCACGGTGCTTCGAACGAGAGCAACTTGGTCTGGCTCAAGATACATCAAGGGCGAGTTCCCGATATCCTTCCAGTTGAAGCTCATGAGGTCGCAGCGCTTGAAGTAGTGCCAGTGCGCAAGGAGAATGATGGCGCCGTGGTGGACGTCCTCGACAAAGCCCGTGAGCGGGTCCTGGAGGTTTCCGTACCGAGTGTCCTGCGAAGGAAACGGTTAGCTGGTACCCCAAAACGCGTGTATATAACACAGCGAACGTACGAGCTGTCTGCCGTTCGAGTTATGCTGCGCGTGGCGGAAGCGGTCCTTTGAGGTGTGTGCAACTTGGTGGAGGAGCAAAAAGGTAGCCAAAAAGACGGTGAACCAGGCCTCTTTGTTGCAAGATGTAAGGAAGGCGTCGACGGTCCTGAGCACTTCTGGAGCGAGCTTCTTGTAGATCCGCTCGTGCCGTATGCTGTCAAATTGGGCGACGATCATCCGCGGCACGATGGTCCGCTTGTGAAGAGGATGGTCGGAGCCCAGGTGCCCTTCTCCGCGCAGCCATGCTGTGCCCGTTCCATGTCCTGGATATCAAGCAGTGAGTGATGTGGATAGGGTTCTGAGAGGTGCCCGTCACTTACGTATTGCAAACCAAAGGCGAGCAGTCTTCCGTAGGAAGTCCCCCTGCGCCTGATGCCTGTTCGCATTCTTCTTGTCATCATCGTCTTCGGTCTTGATGGTGACCTGGTAATAGACCCTTAGCAAGCACACGGGAACCACGACGGGATGTTACCTACAGATGCCGAGTGACAATGCGCTGCAATCATCTCGAAAACCCTCTCGACTAACTCATCTGAAGCCTTTCCCGCCAGTTCCAGCCCGTCAAGGTAGTTGTTGTCGATGTATTGGGCAAAATACCGGGCTGTCTGTTCGACGTCGGAAAGACAATAAGGCTCAGTCCTCTTTTTCGTCTCGTGTCCGTCCTCGTCCGTGTGCGTCCACTCCAATCTGTCGGTTTCCTTCGGTGTAAAGTTCCGAACACGAAGGCGCAGTGGGCAACGACAGAGCCCCTGCTCAACCTCAATGTCGTAGACAGCTTTGCTCCCCATGACATCCACCACCTTGGTGTGAGAGAAGCGCTTGGTAAGGCCCAGGCCGCCGGGACGATATATGGTCATCGACGTCACCTTGAAGCGGAAGCAAGGGATGTTGTGGATCGTCTTCTTGGAATCTCTCCGCACCATGAGGCATGTCTCGCAGGGCGCAAAGGGGTTTCTGCTGTCCTGCTGGTTGGGGATACACTTGGCCATGTCAGTTCCCACTCTCTGGCACTGTCATAAGCGGCTCAGGGGAGATAGGATCACTTACACGGACTTTTTGGTTGTGGCACCGCAAGCAGGCGCCCATGCTCCGCGTGTCCGAAGTCTCCTTCCGCAAACATTCATCGAACTGAGTGCGCTTTTTCCGGTCGCGGGATGCCTTGCCGTCCGACTTTTGTGATTTTGACGATTTGGCCACCAGCGGATGGTCCAATGGGGTTGGACCTGGCAGAGATTGCCTCCTACCGTTCTCGGCCATGGCTGACTGCTCGTTCTTCAACCGGCCGCCATTGCCCAGCGGCTTCTCATCCAGGCAATACGGGCTGCTCAGCCCGAACTCTGAGAGCGGCGATACCGCAGGGGTGTGGCCGTCTGGCAAAGAACATGGGAGGGTGGTCGGTGGGTGGTATGCGCCCGATACAGAACTGGCCGCATGCCACGCTCCAAATTTGACAGACTCGGGCGTCGGAATGTTGACAAAGGAGAGCTGCTCTGACCGCCCATGTGGTAGGTGTGCGGAGTTGGAGTGAACGTCCAACGTTCCGGGTCCATATCCTGGGTATCCTGCCATGAACGCAGCTCCGCCAAGACCAAGCGCAGGCCCATCATAGGGCTGAGGTTCATGCCCGGTGGAAGGTGGCGAGGTGGGGAGCGGAGTCAGGGGGTTATAAGCAGCGGTAGCTGAAAGCTGGCCGTATGGGTCCAGGCCGCCAAGCGGTGAGTGCGTGACGGGTGCCCACTGAGACCAATGGTAGGGTACGGAACTGGCGGTGACCACCTGATCGACCGGTGAGAGAGAACCGTGACCCCACCAGTGATGGCCTGCGGCTGATGTCGTGTTCGTCCCCGGCAGGACCTGAGGTTCTGCAACAAATCCCGACGCGCTAGACGCCCAGCTCCCGGGCCACGGTTCGATTAGGTTGAAGCTTGGTGGTTCCGTGGGCTGAATCAGCTCCTGGCCGCCTCGGGGACCCAGAGCTTGGCTTGATGAGGGAGCTCGCCCTGGGACTTCGTCGACGCTATACGTCACTTGTGGGCCGGGACCGAGACTGATGCCTGGATGGAAGATACCGATTCTCGCCTGATGGGTGTGTTGAGCAGGGCTGGCATCTGTCGGAAGGGCGCTTGTTGCTGCAGGCCCCATGCTCTCCTGCGCACGGCGCTTCTTTGATGGGCGGTTGTCTGCATTCGCAGGGCTACTTGGGAGCACAGTTAGGGCGACCTGGTCCGAACGGCTTGTCAATCAGGGTTCATGACTGCTTTCCTAACATGGGAACAGCAACAACGAGGGAACTGGGGGCTATTTACGAATGGGTATGGCGGCCATGGCGGAGTGATGGAATCCGCCTCCATTGCTGACGTTGGTGCCGCGGCAGAATCCACAGCAGCCCGGTGTAACCATCCACGCTTGTGGCCCGGCGTCAGAACTCTAAACCCAGCCTGCGCGTGGCAGCAGCAAGGCACGGTACGGTGGCCGCGTGTTCCCAGTACCGTGGCCCTGGATCGATGCGAGTTCCCGTTTCCAATTGGCAGATGGAGGCAAGCTCCAACCAAGTCGTCGAGCGTTGCGGCCGGTGTGCTCGGGTCGGGCTCGAGGGCGGTGTGGGTGGCACAGCGGGGACAGGGCGGCAGACCGGGCAGCCAAATGCGGCGAAGGAGTCCGAGTCAGCCCTGGCGATTGCCCCGATGAGGAAAGGCTGCGCGAATCGCGGAGCGGTTTGCGTGTTTGGGTGCCGTGTGCGACCAGCTTCCAGTACTGTGACTTGCGGAGGGAAGAGCTTCAGAGATGAGACCGGGAGGACAAGCCAGGCGGCACGCACTGCCAGCGTGGTATCCAACAAAAATCTGAGATTGATGAAGGCGGGGAGAAAGACAGCGAGGAAAGGCTCTGGGGAGTCGGAAGACTGGTCAATGAAGATCGCGCCAAGCGTCGAACATGGCCAGAAATGCGCCACGAAAAGCAACAAGCCTGTCACACCCCGGCACGGCAACCCAACCCGACCCCTGGCCACTTTATCGAGTTCAGCTCGACGGTGATGGTTCCGATCTCTTTGCCCTCCAGGACCAAGCAGAATGTTTTTAAGTCGGTTGATGAATGGATTCGATGGAGTAACTTGACGACCTGAAAAGGCGAGGAAGGATCAGTATTCGGTGCTCGCCGGACGCGGAATGAAGGCTTACCTGGTCGGTACTTTCCTGGTCTGGAACCGAACCTGTTGGAAGAGATCGCGTCGAGAAACGGCAGGAGCCGGTGCCTGCCAGCCTGGGGTCCAACCGGTGAATCTGCAAGCGGCTGCATTGGGTTGGTCCTGTTAGACAGGGGGCAAGAACTGCCAGGTGCCTACCACCTCAACGCTGCCATGATAACGCAACCAACTGAATCCATCATCCATGGCCTCAACTCGCCCGTCTTGAAGTTGCCGTCTCAATTGCGAATCAGGTTTTCGAGTTTTCGAGTCTCCCCACGACTCATGCTCAAAACACAAGACAGCAACGCCATGTGCTGCTTGCAGCCGCCGCCTTCCTTCAGGGGTTCCGAGTTGCATGCTCGACGCAAGGTGTGTTGTTGTGTAACGTTGAGTGCAGGAAAAAGAACAGAAGAACAAAGAATTGACATTTTTTTCCCCTCAGGTCGCGCATGGCCCGCTGCCTTGGCGCCGCTCCCGTGGGAATCATGGGCCTGGGAGTTCATCTGATGTTGCACAAAAAGGATGCTCGGATACTCGCCCGGCTCAAGTCTTCCATTGGAACCACAGTTCCAAATCTGGAGCACCTCGAGGTACCTAGGCGAGCAGGCGAGCTAGGTCGTCAAGGCGACTGTTGTTTCCGTCGATGTTGCTCTCCGGTGGAGCCGTTGACCCAATGGATTTGCATCGGAGGAAGGCGACCGCATGAAGGTGGCTAGCTGGGCGTCACCCAACTGTGACCAAACACCTAGTCGCGCACCAGCCGATGATCATATGACAAGGTACAAGCTATTCGTGCCTCAGCTGCATCCCAAGGCGGAAGGACGGCAGGGTTCAAGCCATTGCTCTTCAAGATGCGGTCGGTCTGCTGACATGAAGCGCTGGACGTGGCCGGCGGTCCGCTCCGATCCGGCAAGATCCCCCGCCATTGTCCTTCTCCGGCAAGGTCCATCCCTGTGACGGACGACACGCTACGAGTCGACGAGAAGACGCTATATTCTCGGCTTCCTTCCCCGGCCGGCCAGTCCACGGTTCTGCCGGGACCACGGTTCGATGAGATGGGCCCGCGCGGGGTGAATACGTGGGGGGAGAAATGTTGCGACCCTGGGCACATTCACATCGAAACTGGGCGGCCGATGGGACGTGAATGAGCGATAGCCCGGCGGAAGCAATCCTGGGCGATGCGCGAGGAGCATCTCGGCATCCCTGCACGGGAGCTCCAGTGGACTCGATACCCTTGGGGCAACAGTCGGGGCCTCATGTCGTCACTGTGAGGTATCCGTTGGCTTCCTCTCCTTCCCGAAGCTTAAGGTACCGTGTGCCTGCTGCCCGGGTGGTAGCCGAGTACCTGAGCTTGCCAGGCCTGGCCAATCCTCCTTGGCGGTGCCGTCCTGTCACCCCCGGTTCCCTGGCAGCCCTGGAGTTGTCCAGCGTGCTGACTGCTTCATCTCTATGCGAGGCTCCCCTCAACAATAATAACTAGGCCCAATGGCGTCGTCAGCAGCAATGACTAAACCGGAGAGCCGGTGGCCTGCGCCATGGACGCGACCCCCTCCCGTCCACGAAACAAGCAACAACTCCTCGACGAATGATGAAAGGACGACCGAAACCGAACCAACTGCAGAAACTCGACCGCTGGGGCATCCACCCACTCCACCTTTGCGTTCCGCCTTCTTCGCCAGCGAGTCCTCCCGAGGACAGCCAGGCCAGTCACTGCCGCCAGTGCCATTAAGCCAACCAAATTCCGTCACCATTCCCTTTCCCTTCTTCGATGTCCCCGCATAAATCCTACGAGAGAGGATGTATTTGAGCCCGGCGGCTCCCATCGGTGTCATGCCGTCACCCCGCCTGTGCTGCCAGGGTGTCGTCTTCAGCTCCAGACTCGCAGACATCCGCTAGCGGCTGCGCGAAAGCATCCTCGCCTACAGACACTGCTCAAGTCTGACACCGTTTGGGATACCAGGAGCTCAAGGCACCATGCAGTCAATGGAGGAGCAACTCCCCGGCCATCCGATGGCATGGACACCCGCTGACCTGGTTCTGCCCGTCGTTGAAGTCGACGACCACGGCGTGGCGGAGGTGGAAGAGGCATTGAGAGGTTTCAAGAGTTCGTCCACACCCGCTTGACTGGAAGATTCACATCAGCTGACCTAAGAAAAGAGCGTGGCCTAGGCGCACACGACGTGACACGCGAGAATTTCCGACTTCCCACCATCCAAGCCCAGCTCGCCCATGCTTCTCTTGCTGTCCACCAAGGCCCGGGGCTCGCCATCGTCAGGGGACTCGACCCTCACAAGTGCGCCGCGGAGGACAACGTGACCGTCTTCTTGGGCATTGCCAACTACATTGGTGAGCAGAGGGGCGTGCAGGATAAAAAAGGGTCCATGTTGAGTACTGCTCCCCCTTCTCCCCTGCCTGCCTTGCGCAAGTCTAACCTCCCGTCTGTTAGCCCATGTCACGGACTCCAAGGTCTGGACCACGCCTCCCGAGATGCGCCATGGGATTCACACAACCACCAGTTTGGTATGTTGCCCCTGGAAGTACGCTCGGCTCGTCGCGCTGATCGAACATGGCTCTCCAGGCTTGGCACTGCGACATGGGAACCGACGTTCTCGCCCTTCACGTCCGGTCCCTGGCGGAAACTGGTGGGAGCACCTTCGTGTCATCGTCGTGGACCATATACAAGGAACTCGCGGCCTCGTATCCCAAAGTTCTGAAGACACTGTGCGATCCAAGCTGGCCCATCCAAGTGTAAGTCGAGCCTGTGTTCTCCCATAATTAATTGATTTTCGCTTGCTCTACACCCCGAGTTCCACCTTGTACCGTCGCTAATGTTGAGTTACCAGGTCCGGCGACCCTCCACGATACATTCTCGCGCCTCTGCTGCACGTTTCCGAGGACAAGATCATCATCAGTGTTGACCCGGGGCGTCTGGGGCTCCACCCTGCAACAGCCAAGACCGGCCGCGAGACCCCCGTTCCCGCCCTCAGCTCGGTCCAGCTCGAGGCCCTCGAAGTTCTCTCGGCATTGGCGTCCAAGTACCGTCACAGGCTAGACACAAAGCGCGGCGACATGGTGTTCATCAACAACCTCGCTCTTCTGCACGCCCGCGACTCCTACGTCGATCCCAAGGACGGACCTGGGCGTCACTTTGTCCGGCTCTGGCTCCGTAACCCTGAGCTGGCTTGGAACATTCCCCAGTCCATGCGGGTGCCTTGGGAGGCTGCGTTTGGACCTGACGGGAACGGTTTTCCCGGGCTTGAGAAGCGGTACCCCGTCCTGCCGGCTCTGGAGTACAAACCGCCCAGGTACACGGCCGGCTCTGCGGCCTTCGTCCTCGAGGACAGCGAAGACGTCAATGGCGAGGGTTCAGTTTAGATCAGCAATTCCATCGTTTTCCGGCAGCAAGCCTCGGCGCCAGTTACGATTCATGACAGCTCTTTTTCCGCTTTATTTCGCCCTACTCTTCCTCACCAAATTGCATCTTCGGTTCATTGGCACCACTTTCCTCGGCACAGGCCAGTCTCAGGCGATCGGTCAAGACTCTGGGCACACGGAGGAATACCGAGGCCCTGCGTTTCAGAATTCTCAAGAAATCACAGGGTGCTGCTGGTTCCCCAGCGCCCGGCCATTCATTAGTTACAACCCATGAGCTAGCTTGCTATTGACGACCCTTTCAATGCTTTTCTTCATTCGTCACCAGTCATGTCAGACTTCGTGAGCCTCCGCCCGTCCCCCTTCTCGATGGGAAATGCGGCTGACTAGGTCGGAAAGGAGAACCATTGGCGGCGTGGCCCAGCCTCGAGCTTCGGAACTTGGAAGTTCACCCTCCAACAAACACACTCCCGATATCAGTTGCCGGCTTTTCCAGAGGATGACTGCCGAAGGGCCGACCATCCTGTCAGAGTCCCGCCTGCGTTCATCCTACCCAATCCTCTCACCCGCGGGCAAGCATTCGGCCCGTCAACCTGCGCATCTGACACTATGCTGGCCATAGGCGAACCAAGACTTGGTTTCTCTCAGGAACTGCCGCACTAGCGTCTTCCCCAAACGGGCCAGAGGCATATGTCTCTTGTGTGGGCAGCCAGTATTACCAAGACACGTTCAACTCTTCGCCGGCCCATGGAACGGCACCGAAAGGGACTGTTCCCTCGGAAACCTGGTCTGCACAACCGACGAAGCATACGACTAAGCTTGACACCCACAACTCCCGCGTTCCCCCTCCACGACCGGACACCCTCTTTGGGTGAGGTTATGGCCAAAGGGGTGCGCAGAGTCGGATTCTTTTGCGAGATCATGAGTCGGTCACAAGGTATGAAGACTTGATACCCGACTGCGGTGGAGCAGGGCCCAAGCAGCCTGCTCTGGTCCGTGTTGAGGCAGGGGGTAAGGAGTGCTGCAATACCCTGAAGGAGCTGCACTGATCTGGTGTTCGCTGTGATTGTACAAGTACCTTTCGACTTCTTCACGGTCTCGTTGCTAGCGACTTTGTAGCACGATGGGCATCCTGATCAAGATCGAACGATGTACCCATCTCGACTGTACTGTCTGAGACAAGCAACAAGACAGCAACTTCCCCTCCGACCTGAATCCCCTACCCGTTGGGCACCGCCTCGAAAGGCGCTGACGAGGAAAGCTCCTGCGTCCCGGCCTAGTGCTGACCTGACAAAACTTGACTTCCTGAGTCTCCCGTCAACTCCGAAAAGCTTCGGCCCGATAGCGAAAGGGACGGCCCATACTCGTCCCGTGCCAGCATCCTATGCTCGGCTAGCCAATGCCTACACACGAAACAGACGCAGGTCGGTCTGACCGGCGTTGTCTCAGCAGGTCTATCCCATTTAGGCAGTCTCGCCATGTTTTGGTGTAAGAGCGGTCCTTCAGCCAACCAACAGCATATCACCGCTTAGGACGGTTCCTTCTATTCCCGCGGTTCGGCATACCGAACTCGGCAGCCTGCTCGTCAGCAGTCAGCACCCGAGCTGGTGGAGCTCACTGCTCAGCGGCAGAGGGTGATAGCCGTCCATGTTCCCATGTCTCCCTTCAAAGTTGTCTCCCGCCTTCCGTCTTTCCCGTTCCGCCTTGAGCTGCCGATGTTGGCACGCCTATCCACTTAGGCGGGCTCCTTTCGGCCACGTTCTTGTCAGCTGGCACATGAACCCGGGCATTGCCGATGTTGAGCATCGAGACAACGCTGCCCGGATGATGACAGCAAAGGATAGCTGTGGACAGAGCCGCACTCGATCTGCACATTCGGGACCGACGGCGAGGCATGGCATCGACGAAGCCCCTACTGGCCGGCCGGCATTCCGTAAAAGCGAGGTCCTGCATAGCGTCGATGGCTGAAGGACTCTCGATCAGCACTCGGCCATGAGCAGACGAGCCCCTTCCTGCCAAAGGATCCAGCAGCGAGTGCCACGTTGCACTGCTGTTCCTGGGAACATCTGCCCCAGGTGAAGATCGCCATCATCAAGCAGGATTCATCTCGCAGCTTCCACGATCATGCAGCCCAAGGGTGCATTACAACCCAAACACTGCTTCTTCGGGACCGTTGCTGACCACCGAAGACATCAATAACAACCTCTGAGCTTGTCCGACCACGGAAGCCCTTCCAGTTGCGTGGTGCCGCTCATTGGCACGGTAAGGATGGTTATGCCGTCCGAGCCGTTCTTGCACATTCGGATGTAGACTTCGCTCTGGTATCCGATAGCCTTCATTCAGGCCCCTCCAGAGAAATTCCATTGGGAACACAATCTGATATCCAGAGAACATCGTCGAGGCCGGTTGTAGTGCAATCGTGCATCTGGTGTGATGCTGGCTGGCCTGGTTGGCTCCAGTCTGCTGAAGGCGGCAACTCTCTTCTTTCTCCTTCCTTCCGAATCTGATTCTCCTTACTTCATGCAAGCGCATCAACCACTCGTGCTAGCCCACGAGCATCACCAGCCATGCTTGGCTCTCTCACACCCTCTCCTCCTCCTCCTCTCGAAACGCCCACGTTCAGCGCCTCGCATTCACCCCCGTTCCTCAGACCGCCAGCAGGTTCATCACCCTCCCAGCCCCTCTTCACGCTACGCTCCGCCCCGCTTGCTCCGGCGCAGATCCTCTCGCCGTAACGGCCACGGACACAGATGGGACCAACGGCAGTCCAGCTTGGTGCTCGGGAGCCCGACAAGGGTTTCGACGAAGGTTGTTGCCTACCGTAAGGAACCTTCGACTGCTGTCAGCAGACTGAGATCGGACTTCTCACTTCCAATCAAACCACATCTTCCTCTCCAGGCCTTCCCATTCAAGAAAAGGGTTCCTCAACCCAGTGACGCACCTCACCCTGAACTGCAGCACGCCTCTACCTCAAACCCCACTCAAAACCAGCACTTCCCCCTGTGGTCCCAAACATCAAATAACCCAACCCCTCTCCTCTGAATCCCTAGATATTCCGCTAGCCCGTTGAAACCGAGGTAAGTACCAACTGAATAAGACACTCACCACAAGATCATTACTTCCCCCCTTGACCATCTCCCCCCTCAAACAGGCTGCCCAGGATGTGAAGCATAGGTAGCCCGGTTAGAGGAGAGGGAGCTGTTCGTTGTGGAGAAGAAGGGGGCGAGTAAGATGAGATGCTCGATTCTCTGAGTATGACTAGAATGTTTGAGAAAGCATAATTACTGATTTTGAAGACAGGTGGAAGTTGGGGATGGGGGTGGGGAGCAAGGGGTCGACGGGCCTGGAGTGTTAAGGGGGCCGGATACTTTTCAGGGAGGCAAGGTATGCCCGTGGAAGGATGTTTGGATTCTGCGTCCTTCATGCCGTTTCTTGTCCGTAACCCATTGCTTCGCATTAAAACGCTACAAGAGAGGATCAATGCTGAAAAGGATATACCGAAACCGCAACGTCACCCTTGTCCCAACCCGCCATTCCCAGCCAAACGCCAATCCAAAGTATAAGCCAGTGGTACCTGTTGCCGCAGTTCCAGCAATACCAATCCAAATGTCCATTCTAGCACGCTCGCCCGCTACCAAACGAGAAACGCCAATGCTCATTACCGCCATGAATCGTCCTTGTAATCGTAGTCCATGTGCTGAGAGGAGGGGGGTATCATGTCCCAGAAACGCCGAAGCTTCAGTCAGGAAAACACCGAGAGAAACCGATTGCAGGTCTTGAGCAGGAAGTTGACGACCAAGCCGAAAGCACCCAGCACGCTGAAGATCTGGAGGAACTCCCACGGGTACCGCGTTCGGACCTCAGTCTCGAGGAAACCCTCGTAGGCCTGATCTGGGGCGCTGGCAGGGCTCTCGGGAAAACGACCGGTGGAGACGTACTGCTCCATGAGGGCGTCCTTCTCGTACCAGCGCTCGCGCAGCCAGACGTCGAATTCCTCTTGGTTGTCCAGCGGGATGTCGGCGACGCGGAATCGGCGCCAGTAGAAGTTGACCGACTTTGGCGGCTGGCCGCGGATGTAGGTGCTCGAGAGGGTGAAGATCTTCTCGCCGAATTTGCCCCGGCTGTGAAACTGGTTAGCGGACGGCTCTACAAAAGGCTGGCAGTGAAACATACCCGACTCCCTCGTACGCAACTGTGCAGTCGTAAACGTAGTCGACCGTGCCCTTGAGCTCGTTGAGGCAGAAGTAGATGCCTGTGCTTCGCGGCAGCAGCACGTGCTCTGGGTCCTTGACGCCAATCTTGGCCGCCCACTTCGCAGACTTGTTCCTGCCATTCTGAGAGGCATTCGTGCCCTCGGGAAACAGAAGCAGCCACATGGGGTCGAGGTACCTTTTCCCGTCGGGCGCCGTGTGGGTTGTCTTGAGCTTCCCGAGCCGGTATGCCAGCCGGGGTTGGTCGACGGCCATCTTGCGGGACATGAAGATGAAGCCGTAGAACATCATCCCGGGGCCTACTATGGGGATGTACTTGAGCGACTCCTTCAAAATGATGTAGAGCGAGCCGTGCATCTTAGGCGCGTTTGCATAGCCGACCCACCAGAGATACAGCCAGTCGGTGTAAATCTGCAACAGTCAGCCCAAGGCCCGTCCGACGCGCATCTCCTGTATCCGGTACCTGGTGGTTCGCAATCATGACCATGCGCTCGGGAAACGAAAACTCGACCAGGCCGTCCTTCGTCTTCCGAATCTGGCCGGCCACTGAGGCATCCCCGCTAATGCGTATTGTGGTCGGACCCCACCACTGGGTCATGGTGGTGATGAGCAGCCCGAAGGACTGCTTGGTGAGGGACATGTAGGCATAGTAGAGCTCGCGGTTGATCCAGTAGAGGGGTGCGCCGATGAGCTGGGTCGCATGGATTCTGTTGCGCGCGAACTGTTAGCTTCTTGGCCAAGACCTCAAGTACGACTGGAGAGTGGGCGCATACGCAACGGCACAGGCCGCGAAGTAGACGGCAAACGACACGGCGCGGAGCACCTGCACCAGCCTGCCGTGCTTCTCGCGGCCGGAAGGGTGGGCAATCACCGTCGGCACCGGCGCGGCCGACTTGGCTTCGGCCGCCATTTGACTCGGCGCGCGATGACGCAGATCCGGCAGTCGGTGATGCCAAGACTTCGGGGTCGTGGGCCGAGGGAGGGGGAGGGATGCACAAGCGAGGGTCGGTCGGCGTCGCAAACGAGGAAGAGATCAAAACTTGGTTGTTTGAGAATCGAGAGGAGGAAGAGTCTGCCTGCGGATCGTTTTTGAGCGGGTTCAGCGAGGTTGACGGCAAGGCAGGCAGCGGCGGATGCAGCGCGACGTGCTGCAGGGTCATCCGCCAGTTCCGAGGCGAGGGACCCTCCACTGACGGAAGCTTAAAAGGCTCCCGCGGACACCACGTCGCAGACTGGCACCAACGGCGCAATCGTGCAACAAAAGGGGCCCAACAGCGTCTGTGGCACAGCTGTTGACGAGGGCATCGAGGGCGACGTCTCGCCGAACCAAACAAGGACCAACAACCCAAAAAGCAGCGTTGAGCAAGGCAGATCAGATGGACATGTGCGCCGCTGCTCTTCCTGTCAGGCAACGGCGGGACTGATGGGGAATTGGGGATGCATGTGGAAGTGGGCCATTGCAACACCAGTTCGGATGCACCTGCAGATGCCCCACCATCTGCTTGAAGGGCCCACTGAGACGCTCTGGAACATTTGAAATTGCCGGCTCCGATGAGCTTGGCACCAAGTGCCCGAGAAGCTCAGACCACCCATGACGACGTGTGCCGAATTCCAGCCGCTCCCATTGGCCGGCCCGTCCAGCGTGGATACCTTCAACTGACAGAGCTGCACGCACTTGATCGGAGCTTCCATCCTCTGACATTCTCGCAGACCCGAGCCATCAAAAGCCATGGGCCCTTGAGCCTCTCGAGCTGCCGAGCTATCACCATAGAGCATAGCAACCCAGAGCTCAACCCCGCCGAACGCAAACTCGAGGGCAGGCTGCGATCATCGCCATGTCGGCATGCCGGGACCGTCATTTCTGGCTCGAAACCGCCACTCCCGCCTTGTCACCTCCTCAACCTTGAACTCCGCCAACATGGCCGCCCTGGCGCGCAGCCATAATCGGTTTGGAGCACGAGGAGTAGCCCGAGGGCTCCGCTGCTTCTCTGTATCGGCCGCCCACCGGACGATCCTCGATGCGGCGACCCTCCCCGACCGGACAGTGCCTCACTACCAGCAGACGAAAACCTCGTCGCTGCTCTCACTGCACTGGCCCCAGCCGCCGCGGAACATCCTCCTCATGCCCAAGCTGCACGCCCCGCGCGTCACCGTCAAGGCCATCGAGTTTGCCAAGCACATCTACAACAACTACCCGGGGCTCAACGTCGTGTTCGAGAATCACATCGCCAACGACATCCACGAGACGCTTCCGTTCCCCGTCTACACGACGGACCCGAGCCAGGCCCCGACGCTCTTCGCCAAGAAGATTGACCTAGTCACGACCATGGGCGGCGACGGCACCATTCTGCGCGCCGCGAGTCTGTTCTCGATGCACAACAGCGTGCCCCCAATCTTGTCCTTCAGCATGGGCACCCTCGGCTTCCTGGGAGAATGGAAGTTTGACGAGTACAAGCGTGCCTGGCGGGAGTGCTACATGAGCGGGTGCTCCGTGACGGTCGAAGACCTCGTCGACCCGCACACGCGCGCGGCCGTAGCAGGCGCGCAGCAGCACCAGTCGCCGGGCGACAACAACATCAACCCTGACTTCGTCCCCCTCTCAGCCTGGGACAACGTCCGCGGCAACGGGCAGTGCATGGGCCTAAGCCGGACCTCCAAGATCCTCCTCCGCAACCGCCTCCGCGTAGGCATCTACGACAGCCAAGGGCGCAACATCAACGAACAGCTCCTCCCCACATCCGTCGCCGAGCCCGACCTCGGCCCACCCACCACCCACCCCAAGCCACAACCCCCCTACCTGCACGCCATCAACGAAGTCTCCATCGACCGTGGCTCGCACCCCCACCTAGCCATCATCGACATCTACGTCAACGGCCACTTCCTGACCGAGGCCGTCGCCGACGGCATCCTCATCAGCACCCCCACGGGATCCACCGCCTACTCGCTCAGCGCGGGCGGCTCCATCGTCCACCCGCTCGTCAAGTCGCTGCTCATCACGCCCATCAGCCCGCGCAGCCTAAGCTTTCGTCCGCTAGTGCTGCCGCTGCACACAAAGGTGGTGCTCAAGCTGAGCAAGCGCAACAGAGGGCGGGAGCTGCCCGTCAGCATCGACGGCAAGCGGCGCGTCGGCGTGACCATTGGCATGGAGGTGCGCGTCGAAGGGGAGAGGCTGGAGAAGGGTGTTGATGGCTGGCGTGGTGGGGTGCCGTGCGTTATTCGGGCTTCGTCCACGAGGGGTGGTGGAGAGCCCGAGGACGATGACTCGTGGGTTGGCGGGCTGAATGGGTTGTTGAAGTTTAACTATCCGTTTGGGGAGCCCGTGGAGGAGCCCTAGGGTGGCTTCGTAACCCGGGACATGCATGAGGATGAGATGGGTTTTGGAGTACTTGCTGGATTGGCATGGAGGAATTTGATACCCTGGAATAAAGATGTTTCTACACCCGCTGGCTGGTTTATGCTGGTTCTGGGATGCCGTGAGTGCTCATCGCGTTGACGAAACTCCGCCTGCCGCTGAGGGCTACGGCATCTGGCTGGCATTCGAAAGACGGCAGTTTGGTCATGACAACCGGAGAGCTGACTGAATGTCACAGCCGTCACGTCTCAACACTGAACAGCACGTTGTTTCGGCCAAGCCATCATACACGTCCATTCATTACGCCGCATTAAGTACTACATACATACAGCACAGGGCAATGATATCCTCCCAAGGCAGGTAGTCGATCAACACCTGCTGACCGAACCAGCACCCACCCACTAGCAACCATACAACTATAAAACAACCCCTTTTGCCGGAAACACCATACTGCCGAAGGCCTCACCAAACCCTTTCAACAACCCTCCCTCATTCAGAGATTGATATCGAGCGATAGACTCAGAGCGCCGCAACAGCACCCAAAAGCACCATCCCCCAACCCCCCACAACCGCCGCCGGCACCGCCCCAGCAGTCTGCACCGTCGACGAAGTGGGCTTGGACGACGTCGCAGTCGGCGAGGGAGGGAAGCTGCTACCACCGCCGCCGGTGCTGGTGGGCTTGGACGTGGCGAACGACGAGCCGTACGAGCTGCTCGAGCTGGGCTCATCAGTCGAAGTTGGCTGGGGGGCTGCCGAGGACGACGCAGCGGGCGGTGCGCTGCTGCTGCTGCTTGCGGGAGCGGGGGAGGAGGAGGAAGAGCCGGAGCCGACTTGGGAGCAGAATTTCTCGGTGGCGGGGAGGACTTGGTCTGTTTTATTTCTCCTGTTAATATCTCAAGATGGGTCGGAAGGGGGGGAGCGAGGTGTGGGTGGAGGGGGTGGACGGGGCGTACTCAGGGCAACGTCGGCGCCGCATTTTTCGACGACGCACGAGGTGGCTGCGGCCTTGACGGCGTCCATGTGGGCGCAGACGCAGGCAAAGTCGGTCGCGGAGCAGGTCGTGGACTTGCTGACGGCGTCGGTGATGCAGGGGAGGGAGCACGAGGGGAAGATGCTGATGTCCTGGGCCGAGGCGGCGGCGGCGGCCAGGGCGAGGAGGGCGGCGGTGTACTTCATTGTGACGGGTGTGTGTTAGGTGTTGTGGAGGGTGGGTTGGGCGAAACAACGAGTGTCTGGCTGGTTGGTCTGGTCACTGAACGAGTGTGATGTGGGAGAAAGAGAGGAGGAGGAGAGGAGTTTGGGAAAACGGAGGGTCCTTTATACGACGATGCCGTGCCTGCTTCCTGTCTGGGGATCAAGAAGGGAAGCTACGGTACACATGCCATGGCAGATCAGGCACTTCAGTTGGTCAAGCTCCTCGGGGGGAGGAGTGGGGACTTGCGGTTCGTCCCTCACCAAGTTTCTTGGAGATGGGTTCAAGTTGCGAGCATGGATGCAAGAACCAACAGGAACAGCCTTCATTGGCCTCGATCTGGAACACTGCATGCACCAGGCAGACTGGCAGAGTTGGACGGGGATAGGACTCGATTCCCTGTTCTGGGCGCAGTTAGTCCGGATGGTGCGCCATAGAATGTCTGCGAAAGCGACGGGCATCGAGTCCGGGGAAGTGGGACGTTGCACATGATGGTTTACGACGAGGAAAACCTCGGCCCCAGGACCTTGATGAGGTTGGTGGTCCGAACCAACTGCTGTGTTCCCCGAGCGGCCTCGCCAACTGCCTTGGCCGGAGTGTTGGTTGTCGACCTTACCTAATTGTCATTTTGCCCTGACCGGAGTCGACCAACAAGCCATCCATCGGCCACGCTCCCTCACCTCGATGAACCGGGCATGGTCATCACGGAGTACAGAGAGAGTCACTTCTCCCCTGGCTGGCAAGCTTCCCGAGAGGAGACGAAGTTGGGTTTAGCGTGCCGGAACTCGCCCCAACTTTTCGATTGATGTTCCTGAACAAACCCGACCTCCCAGCCAGGAACCGTGCCTGGCATTCCCAAACCGTTGGTCTGATCGCAGAAGCGAAGAAGCAAAGTCCAACCCCAACCCCTGCCTCCAACGCGGGCTGTTCATTACCCCTGCATTTGCGGGGAACCTGGAAGCGGATCCGCGATCGTTGGCGCCTTTCCCCTTCCCTTTTTCTTCACCTTCCTTCCCCAGACCCGACCTGCCCCCCCGTCACGGGCGTCGATCCTTTTGCGACGACGCGCTGATGCCGAGGCCGAGACGACGACATGTGCCAAGGAGCATATGATTACCTTCAGCAAGCATGTTGTCCCGCGCATTCGGGAACATGCCGAACCATCAGGCTCTCTCGTTTTTGGGATCTCTCAGGGAGGTTGGGACCTGATGAGGAGGGTAAGCGATTCAGCGAGGATTGTTTCCCTGATTCGTCTCCCTCATGTGTCGAGTGTGTACTTGCATCTGCGGATGGTTGGTCTGCCGTGTGTGTTGATGCTGCCTAATGGGACAGTTGTCAAGGGGCGAGTGTAATGTGTGGGTTGAAAGAGACAAGGAGGGTGAAAGGGAAGAAAAAAAGGTCAAAAAAATTGGAGCTTCGGCGACTTTGTGGGAGGAGGGAGATTTGGTACTTACTTGAAACCTTTCGAACCTTCGAGCTACCCAACCGATATCCTGTTTTTTGTTTTTGTCAGTTTTGACCTTTTTTTTGTGGATTTTGTTGTCCCTGCCTCCGAAGAAGCCAGCCTCGAAACCAGGAACGATCAGTGACTGTGGATTGAACGGTCAGCCTCGAGGTCCGATGTGAAGGGGCTTGGGGCGATCTCCACGCCACTAGGCCGCCGACGCTCTTTTCTGTGTTGGAATTGGCTTGCTGAATTCGCCTCTATAAACCCGCCGAGCACGAGGGAGAAGGGATGGAGGGACGAGGACAGGTGTCGATGCCGAGATGAAGGCGAAACTGGGCGGCACAAAACGTGGACGGCGCCGGCTGTCTCGGCGCGGGAGGCTCAGGGGGACGGGAGGAGGAGACGGCACAGGGAGTCCTGTCTTCTTCCCTCCAGCAGCACCACGGACAGTTCAGGTTGGTGGAATGGAGGTGCTGCTCCCTGCGTGGATGGGACGGACTGTGTCAACACCAGGAAATATCCTGTGGCATCCATGTCTGGAGGAACAGGACTCGAAAGGAAGGCTCCTGGGCGTGTGACCACAGACGGCTCTGTGCTGCCATCGTCTTGGACTCAGAGGGCAGCCATGGTGATGGCAGAACACATGGCGAGCCAAGCCGGAACATGCATCAAGGCGAAGCCACTGACGACAGATACTGCTGATGTGCTGGTGGAAATGAAGAAAAGAAGAGCGAGGTGACTAAAGCTGCTTAACAAAAGGGGTGGAATGGGGCAATCACAGTTCAGAAGTAGTTGGCCAAAGTGGAACGAAAGCAATGATCAAAATGCTACTGCATGGGTGTGCTTGGAGCAGCCTCAACTCTGTTGTCCTGCTTGCATTGCCACAGAAGCTAGGCGATGTGAGCAAAAGCAAGGAGATAAGGATGGATGAAGGTCACTCATTACCCACACAAGGACCGCAAGCAAGCCATCAAAGGCAGGGACAACACCAGGAGAGGTCAAGACATTGACCCCAGAGACAATTAAAAGTCAACACCTCCAAAAGACAAGCCAACAAACTTTTAGCATTTGACCAACGCTACATAATCCAAAGCGTCTATGGATGGATCGCTCAGCCCAGCGGCAAGACCAGGTAGAGACACGCTGCCTCAACCCCAGCCAGGGCTCAGGACGACACGAGTTGACGCCATCCCATCCACTCCCAGACAAGTCCCAGGACAGCGCAACCTTCCGCCAACCAGGCAAGCGAAACCCACAGCCAGGCCCAGACATGCAGCCAGCCAGACAAACAGCACAAGAGAACACAACCCAGCCCCAAGCAACAAGCCAGACTCCTTCAAACAGGACTGATCGGCCCGCCGAGACTCGCCCCGCTGCCGCTGCCCGAGCGCACGCTACTGCGCCCAGACCCCGACCCGCCGAATCCCGAGCCCGACGATCCCGCCGACCCGGACGCGGCCGACCCAACCCCTCTATTGTTACTGTTGTGGTTGTTGTCATTGTTGTTGGGGATGGGAAGGCGAAGGTTGGGGAGGTTGAACCCGGGCGGGGGCCCGCGGAGCGTGGCCGTTCCGGCTGGGGTTGAGTGGGCGCTGCTGAGGTTCCCGCCGCTGCGATGGGCATAATGATGGGGATGATGATGATGCTGGTATGCGGCTCCGGTAACGGCGTTTGGGTTGGCATTGGCGTTGTTCAGGCTCCCGCTATCGTGCTCGTCCTCGTCCGTCGACTGTGTAAAGCCCGAGATGTTACTGAGCATGGACGAGGAGCGGCCGCGGGTGCGGTGGGCCGGGGGAGGCGTGTTGGTGATCTGCAGCGGCGTGGAGAAGGTCGAGAGCTGGACGGGCGCCATGAGCGGGGTGGTCTGCGCGGGCATGGTCGTCACGGGCGGCCAGGCGGACTGGGCGGCGTTGAACTGGGTCGCTGGTGCCGGGGCCGTCGCCCAGGGTCCGGCTGCTGTTGCGGCGACTGCGTAGGGGTTCGCCGCTTGGGCGGCGGCCATGTCGTATGCCGCCGTCTCGTCCTGGAAGCTGGCCAAGTACTCCTGCAGATGCGCGGCCATGGCGTGGATCTGTGCCTGCTTGGAGGCGTTCGCGGCCCGCAAGTTCTGGAGCCGATCCCTAAGGTTCTGCTCGGCTCTGGCCAGCTCAGCCGCGAGGTTGGCACGCTCCTGCCGGCGTCGCTCCGCCTCGTTCAAGCCCCGCGCGTTCGCGTCGGTTATGCGGGCATGCTCGTCGTCGACCTTGGCGATGCGGGCGGCGATCTTGTTCCTCTTCGCCTGCAGGCTGGCTTTTTCCTCGTCCAGCGACTTGATCTGCTTGTCGATTGACGCCTTGAAGCTCTTAAACGAGGCGCGCGCCTGGTCGAACTTGGCCTTCTCCGACGTCCACTCGGAGTGCTTGGCGCGGTGGTCGTTGAGCAGCTCCTCGGGTACCGCCTCGAGCTCCCTCAGCTGAGCCTCCAGCTCGCACGTCGACTCCTCGGCCCGCTTCTCCTGGATCTTGTTCTGCGCAATCTTCTGCCGCAGCTTCTCGTCGTCGCCTCCCGCGGACTGAACGGCTGCCGTGAGCTTCTCAATCTCCTTGCGCGCGGCGTTCAGCTTGCGGTTGTTGTCCTTGCGCACGGCCTTGAGGCGAGCCTTCTCGTCGGCCAGCTTGACCTCGGCAGCGGCAATTGACGCGCGCAGCGTCGTCGCCGGGGAGTCGTGCCGCGCATGGGACCGCGGGTTGGCCGCGCTCTTCGGGGTCGCCTCAGGGTCCTTGCTCTTGGCCGGCACGGTCCTAACGCTTGTGGAGAAGATGACCTCGCCCGTGCGCGTGCTGACAAACTCGCACTCGTAGTTGGACAGCGGGGTGAGCCCGTAAATGTCGCCGGTCCATCGCGTGCCTTGGTAGTTTTCCTCCTCGGGGTTCTCGATTGGGATGATGCGCGTTGGTTGCCAAATGGCCTTGTTGACCCGCACGTAGAACGGCTTCGAAACGTCAATGCCCAGTTTGCTGTCCTCCTGAGGAGCGTCGTCCTCTCCCACATCCGGAAAGTGGCTGGTGCTGAAGCAGACCTCGTCGCAGCCGACGTAGCAGATCCAAATCTGCTCGGGCTGCGAGTTGAAAGGCGCATTGCCGAGGTTGTGAATGTCGGTAGCATTGGAACCGGCCGACTCGCTGGCTGCGTGCGACAGCTCGTACTCCTTGACCATGACGATCTTGGTGCTGGCAAGAGCCGCCCAAAGAGGCTGCTTTATCCTGACCTGTGCGCTTTGTTTCCGCTTCTTCTTGCCCGAAAGGTTGGCTGCGCTGGTCTGCAGGTGGGCGTCGCTATCTGCTGCCATGAGGGCAACGTCGGAGCAGCCCTCGGCCGGCAGAGACACCGACCTGCCCGACTCCGGATCCAGCAGGCCCTGCGACTGCAAATCCCGCCTTTCCCTGCGCAGATACCACTCCCGGATATACCGAACGAGACCCTGAGTAAGAATGTGAATAGCCAAGACGCTCCTAACCCAACCGTAAGGCCCCTTCTTGTCGAACAAGCGTATGCTTGGTTCCGCGTCGGAAGAGAAGAAACGGTTCCAACCAAAGATCGAGCTCAAACGAGAGAGTCCATTCCACTTCTGAATCCAATGCGATGCTCCCACGATACCAACACACAGCACAATGTTGGGCGTCGTCCCCTGCCTCGAAGTGCCTCCGCCGCCGAGGGTGAACGAGACGACGACCTGAGCCAGATCCAGTATGAACTGCTGCATCGGGGCCCAGAGAAACAACCAGACGAGGAGCATGATGCCATCCATCCACACCAGCGTCCACAGCGAAGGGGTGCCCTGGCTGCCGTCAAAGATCTCGGTGATGCTGAGGCCGGAGCTGGTGGTCACGGGCGGGACAAAGGTGAGGACGGTGAAGAGCATGTAGATGGTGGCCAGCACGGCGGGCGACAGCTGCATGAGGATGATCAAAATGGCAATGGTGTCGGCGAGGGGGCAGGACCGCAGCACGGTGATGGCAAGGTCGACGGGGCCCGGGTCGCGGTGCACATTGGTATTCTTGGCATCGTTGACGTCGATCCGACGATGGGGCTCTTCGGCGACGGCGGCGGCACGCGAGGACGAGGCGGCGGGGGCGAGCGAATCGGTCGACGAGGACTCGGAGTAGGTGCCTAGCGAGCCGCGCCGCAGCAGCTCGGTCGCCCGGTGCTCGGGGGCCATGTCGTCGGGATGGGCGGGGGAACCATTCGCAGTCGTCGGCAAGGGGGGTACTGGCGGCACCGATGCGCTGTCGACGGCGGGCTTGGGCCCGTCATCGAGCTGGGACTGGCTCTTTCGCTTGACGACGCGCTTGCCGGGGCCTACCAGGCCGTTCTCATGGCGGGTATCGCGCTGGCTGTTCGCTCCCTGCTGTCGCTTGGCTGAGCTTGATGCGCGAGGCATGCGCATCCGCTGACCCAGAAGCTTGTTCTGAGCCAGCCCAGCACGGCGGTTGAGGGTGAGGGGAGGCGAGGCGGGTTGGATTCCCAGACTCCGGGCGGCCGCAACCTTGCCTCGTCAAATGGCGGCCCGGGAAGTTGTGTGAGCGGAAATGTCGCACCGGTCCGAGTGCACCTGACCGTCGTTTCGAGGGTGTAAGGGTTTCAACAGCCGCCGTTGTTGCGACGGCAGTCCTAGGGATACGGAATAGGTATGAGGGTCCCGGTTCGGATTGACGCAGGTTGGTGTTTGAAAGGAGAAAAGCGGATTTTTGGAAGTCGGCGGCTGAGGCGGCGCACAGTGCGCCGGGCGCTGTGGTGGGTATTTTCGAGTCGCTCCAGCGCCGGGCCGTGGCGACCAGCTACGGCGTCCCCACCAACTCGGCAATCCCATCCCACACTGTGCCGCTATGCAAGGGACATCGTGGGACTCTCCCGGGATGCATCACAGATGACTCAGGCCCAGAACAACGGAAGCAACGCGGATAGGGACCATCAGGAGCCTTCTTAAGCACGAACATTGACTGCTCTTGTTCCCCAGATGCGATATCTTCGACACTGCAAACGCGTCTTGCATTTCCGAGCCCCGAGACGGGATGGAGGACCCTCACCCATGCAGGGCTGGGCTTTTGCAGAACTGGGGCGGATCCGCCGTTGAAGTTGCTGGTGGATCGTGAAAACGACGGCTCGACGGATTTCCTTCCACTCCAATCTCCGGCTGGAGAACGCTAAGGCAAGGGCAGAGCAAGCAATCAAGGAAGTGTCAAAAATGAAGTTGTAACCATTACCCAACCCTCAAACTGGGCAGGAATCCCCAATCTCTGTCTGATACCTACTCTGATCATTATCTCACCCGGCAGACAAGCACGTCAACAAGCTCACAACCACGGCGGGAGATGCGGGGATGCAACACTTCACCCTGCATGTCGATCACTGCTTGATACCGCGCCCCCAAGGCCATCAAGCTTCGTTGGTATGGAGCACCCATAGCCACACGACTCCTTCTGATCCCATGTGCGGCAACTGTGCCGGACCTCTGGGTCCTACACTGTGGACGTTGACGATGTTGGACTCCACCCCGAAAACCCTACGCCAGGCAACGCCGGTCCAAGACTCCAACACCTTCATCATCTTCAAGAGTCAAGACGTTTTGTTCCGCACTCTCCGACGACACTGTCGCACGAGGGCACGCCTCCCCCTCCCCCGCAACGAGAAACAGAGTCAAGCATTCGCCGGCAGCCTGCAGACGCTGATCGCCGGCATTTGCACGGACGCCCGGCCGCCCGGATTGGCCAGACCGCCGCCCCCCGGCCCACCCGTACCGGTAGTCGTCAGTGACCACCTTCCCTTCCGGCGCAAGCGCCGATGCAATCGCAGGAGGCAATCAATGCGGGCTGCGGCAGCAGCAAAGACCACTTGCGGTTCGAGTTGCGTTTGCTTCTCTCACCGCCCGACCAAAGAGGAGAGAGAGAACTGGTGACTGGTTTGTTGTCCCCGCATGTCCTGCAGATGGAAGTCGCTGGAGAGATGCGAGGTCGATCATCTCTTGGCCAACCCCGACGACGACGGGACGTTGCATGCTCGGCTGCCGAATCACCGGTTCTTGATTGGATCTCGGCGTTTGCAATGTTGGGTTCGGCGCGGGATGGCATTGCTTGTGCGAGCCAGTTTTCGTTCTTCAGGTTGCAGCCCGCGAGACGCCGAATCAATTGCAAGTCGGTGTCTTCTTGCGCGAGACGACGCTCTGCTGTTTGTCTCAGACACGGCGCCAAATTTCCCCCTCTTCTTGACAGTGTCTTGGGCAAGCCGTTCTTTGTGTGACTCGGCAATGTGGGTGATCGCGTGCTCGAGCATCATGAGGGGTTGTAAGCCATCCCTGGGCTATATCGAGCGCAGCTAAGAGTTGCTGTCGATGCCAGACTCAGCAACGGTCAACCGTTCCAATCATGGCGTGCGCTGACGCTCTGTGAGGTCCCAATCACCGGCCACTGGCCATTGCTCTTCTCGCCCGTTACGACGAGAGCTGTTCCGCGGGTTTTGCTCGCGGCTCGACCTTGACGTTACACCGCTCGGACAGGTCGTTGTGCTGCCATGCGCTTCTTTTATCCGGCTGGAATGCCCGGGGTCCGACACGTGGTTGACTGTTTCAATGTGCCGGCTGCAATCCGAGAGCCTGGTTCCCCGTTGTGCCTTCAGCAGCCAGGACGGTCGACCTGGTGCAACGCTGCAACGCGCTCTGGAATATGGGGAATGCCCCAACACTGTGCGGCGGCTTCGTCGCGGCGACCATTATCATGAAGTTTATACAGCCCAAAAGGCGCTCTATCTTCTATCCAAGAGCACACGCCGTCTACTCGCGAAACAGTCAGACTCAACAAGCCTCTAGAGGGGCGAGACGCCGCCCTCATGACGTACCACTGCCCCTTGCACCCCCCATATCCTCCACAGCGTCCGGCCTATTCCACGTCTCGTTCTCCAACCTCTCAACAGCCCCATGCAGCGCGGCAATCCGGCTCCTCGCGCGGAGCGTCTCCTGCTCCTGGAGCTCCCACGTCTGCTCAAACATGTCGAGCATGAAGCCCGGCATGCTCGTCTTGCCGGCCTTCTTGTAGTCGTAGATGACAATGTCCTCCTCCAGGCGGCATGAAATCCGCCTGTGCTGGTGAGAGAGCACGATGCAGTCCAGGTAGAAGGAGCTCGGGGCCGGGTCCCCTTCGGGTTTTGTCCGTAGTCGGTGATAGACTGAGATCTTGTCGGGGTAGACCATGGGCTGGTGTTGCACACATGGTTAGCTCTCTTCGGGCCCCAAGTACCTCCCATATGGTGGAAACATACAAACTTGAAATCCGCCTTCAGACTCCGCATAATCAACCCCGTTGACTTTGGCGTCATCAGCTCCCGCCACTGCCGGCGATGGCTTGGGTCGACGTGGACGGCAAAGTTGGTAATCCAGTTGACCCTAGCCGACTCGGCGTAGCGGTAGTAGTTGACGTTATTGACGTGTTGCTGGTTCCATGAACAATCCATGTCAGCACCATATCCTTCGCAGCGTCACCGGGGGTTTGCGCCTTACAAAAGAGTCCATCTCTCCCCAGGCAATCTGCCTCCCCTCCAAGCCCCTCCTCCCCCCGGTCAGGAACCCCTCGCTGCCGGCCAGCAGTTCCCTCCACTCGGTCGCTATGGCGCGCAGAACGGCGCCGGCCTGCGAGATCTGTTGCGGGTTGCAGCCAAAAGAAAGGCACTTGCCGATGCGCGCGGGCAGGTCGGTGATCCAGCGGGGCGGGGGCGGCGAGGAGAGGTCGGTTGCGTGGTTTGACGGCTCGGGTATGGTTTGGCTGGATTCCGCACGGGCTGCTGAGGCGGAAAAAGGGCGGCGCATGGAGAGACGGTGTGCTGATGCGACGCGGCGGCATGCGCTCCCGACGAGCGTCATGGCCGGGCGCGGCGCCGGGAGAAGGGACGGCATTCTTGCTGATGATGGTCGCGAGGGGTTGATGGCTCGGATTATCAACACGATATTGTGCACACAGGACGGTGTATCATACGCGACTTCAATTGTTTGTCGTAGAAGGCTCGAGGAGTCTGTTGTCCGGCTACTTTTCAGATCCGGGTGTGGTCGCATGTCGACATCGACTCGGGCTTCGGCACGGCGGGGAGCGAGGACAGGGTGGGGCTTCTGCGGCCCTCTGGCCGACGCCAGCCGGGTCACGTCAACCGAGGCCTGCCATGCGGTTGTGGGCAAGAGGAAAGGTGGAAGCTGTGGATTATCTTGAGGTGCCTCTTGATGAAGATGGCGAGATAAATGTTGAAATACAACATGATGGGGGTTTGTGCTCAAGACAGAGTGACAAAGGGAAGCCATCGCGTAGTCCCGATAAGATAAGGTAAGCAATTCAGTTGAACTGCATGTCGTCACAGCCGGCGTCGGTTGTTCGATTCAACACCAACAAAACAAACAAGCAACCAAACTATCATCCGCCGAGCTTCCCAGGCCAGGAACAACGCAGCCCCAGACCATGATCGAAATATAGCACGAGAAGCGCATTCCCATATCGAATTCGCCACAATGCCCCCGGCTCCCAACCCGGAGCTGAGGAGGCAGGTCATTGCCATCTACAAACGCAAGTCCTCCACTCACTCAGGGGCAGCCAACGAGGACCGAATAGCACGCATGCCACTTACACCAGCCTCATCCTCGCAGAGCTTCTTTACCTCGGTCGAGACTATCCACAGGGCTACGACTACTTCAGGCAAAGGTTGCACCGTGCCTTCATGGCCAAGGCAAACCTTAGCAACGAAGACGAGATCAAGCGAGGCATTGCACACGCCGACTTTGTGAGGAAAGGTAAGTAACGTCGCTGTTTTGTCGTGTGGCATTGATAGGGCAAGGCAGGCTGTCGGTGGACTACTTGGGACATGCTGGAGCTAACTCTGATTCTACAAACAACAGAGATTGAAGCGCTGTAAGTCGCATCTGTTTTGTCTACTGCTGCCCATCCTTTTGATGCACCATTACGTCGAGACACAAGAACTCCATATCGCATTCATCGTCAACGTGACCACTTTGTAGTCCTTAGGATGCTGCTTCACGTTCAAAGGAATGTGTTCCAAGCTATATAATCCGCGCCGTTCCCCGGGGAGTATGATACAGAAATATCCCGTATAGAACCAGCATCAGCTCTCATACAACTCACCCCCCAAGAAAAGCATCCCTCTTGCTGCTCTCTCCTGTCATGCGTTGCTTGCAAGAAACTAACCACACACGCGAGCCCAGGTACTACCTCAAACGCTACCGGACGCTGAGGAAGAGATACGACGGAGCATAGGACCGGACAGCAACCAGAGAAGAAAAGCCACATGTACCTTACGAATGAAGTGTAGATAGCAAGCAATCCCCGTCATTGAAGAGACATCCAAAATATCCGAATCCTCGTACAAAGAAACCTCATCGCCTTCGCTCTCCAGGAGCTATAATATAGCCAACGCTCACACCCGGTTCGAAGACACTCAGAATCACCTCTTCCTCGCCCACCACGCCCCCACCTCCAGACACTCCCCCCAGCTGGTCCCATTCTCCCTCACCAAATCATTCATCATCTTGCCCACCCACGCATCCCACTCATCCTGGCTCTTTCCACTCGCCTCCCTCAACACAGGCTCCAAGCTCTGGATCTTGCCCACCACAATCATCAGCGCCGTCCTCCTCAGCGCAGCAGCCGCTGGATCCAGCCCCCCTCCTCCTCCCCCTCCACTCATAACCGGGACCGCATCCCCCTTCCCACCCTTCCTAACAACCTTACTACTCTCAATATAACTCTTCCCATCCTTCGTCACCACACCACCAACCCCTTCCTTCTCCCACCGAATCTCCGAAAGCGGCACGGCCAGCCTTCGCGACCCCACACCCGTCAGCACATCAGCCTCCTGGATTAGGAGGGGGCCGATGACGGTGCAGGGCATGGCGCACAGCGCGCGGGCCTCAAGGGCGCGCGACACCCACGCGTTGTACTCGACCAGGAAATTGTTGAGGGGCGTGCTGAGGGGCGTGTTGGGCGTCATTACGTAGGCGCCGCCTATTGTTTGCCCGCCGCTTGCGGTGGGATCTTCGTTGTTGGTGGGGTCTTGTTGTTGAAGAGGAGCATCGTCTTGGTCTGTCGGGCCCGACGTGGTCGCGCACTCGGGGACGTGCGGGCGGAGCATGCGCAGCAGGTGGTCCGTCTCCCAGATCTCGATGGTGCCGCCGGGGGTGAGGATGCGGATGTACTCCTCGATGAGCGTCTGCTGCATCGCCATGGAGGTGGTCAGGCTGGCGTCCTTGACCATGACGAAGTCGAAGCTGTTGTCGGGGAAGGGGAAGGGGACCTTGCGCATGTCGTGCTGCACAAAGCGCCAGTTCATGCCCTTGTCGGGCCGCGTGTCGGCCGAGGCGTCGACACTCCCCGAAGAATTGGGAGGCAGCGGGACGATGTCGATGCCCGTGAACGACATGTCCTTGTGCAGGCCGCGCGCCTCGTAGTACTTGTAGCACATCATGCTCCAGAAGCCGGTGCCGCAGCCGACCTCGAGTATCCTGGGTGGCGGCTTGTGCGCAAAGGCGGGCGCGCAGATGGGGCGGCCGTAGAGCTGCATCAGGAGCATCGTCTGCAGGCTCTGGCGGTGCAGCTCTTCCAGGTCGACGGGTAATGGGTATGGTAGGGTCGGATCGGCGAGGTATGTGCGCCCGTTGCGGACGACGAACGGCCGGAGCTGGTGCGCCGAATCGGGTGTGTGCTCGCTCGAGTGCATCGTGCGGTTGCTCGTCGTCGTGGCGCCCGAGACGCTGGATATGCTCTCGGCGCGGGGGCCGCCGGTCCCGGACATCTTGCCGGGACCGGCGTCGGTATACTGGAACATGGCGGGGTGATTCTGTATCATGCGGCGATCGGGGAGAGTGACAGGCGGGACGAGAGAGCCGGGGCCACCAAAGACAGCCGCAGAGACAGCGCTCGCGGAGGCTGGCGTGCGGGCCGAAGCCGGTTCGGAATGGCTGCCGGCGCCGGGATGTCTCGAGCTGGCGTCAGTGTTGAGCCGGGGTGTTGATGGCAGCTGCTTGTCCTGGATGTATTTCAGCGAAGACGACGTGCGCTCCCACTCCCGGTGCGAGTTGCGCCGCGCCCTGCGGTGGTGGTGATGGTCCGAAGTCGAATCCGCACGGTCTCCCGCACTCGACGTCACAGCTGCGCCAGAGGTGTCGGCACTGGCTCCGCTGGCTTCGGGAGCGCCCGCTGACTGCTGCAGGAACCCAGGGCTGCTGGCATGCGGCGATGCCGGGTGCTCAGTGCGCCCGCCGCCGCTGCTGCTGGTGCTCGCACTGTTTGTCCTGGCGTGGCCCGGGATGCGCGATCGCTTCTTCGAGGTCGTCGTCCCAGACGTCGAGTTGGAGCGGGCCGGTTTCGAGCGCGAACGGTGCGAGCCCTCGACTTCATAAACGAGGTAGGGGGCCTTGGCGGCTGCGTATCCCGAGAGGAACTCCATTTTGAATCTGAATCCAAGCGAACTTTTTTCCTCAGTCAGCAAGGGGGTGCCGCGCCGGGACGGGGGTCAGGAGTCGGCAGCCCCGCCAGCTGCCCGCGGGGGCGTGTTCCGGTGCGTCGGGCGCTGCAGCTACAGTGGCTGGGGCCGCTAAAAAGACGTTCGGGTCCCGCCGACAGCTCAGCTGGGTGTGTGGAAGCAGCCTCCGAACCGTTCCCGTCCTTGTTTGGGGTTGCGCTCCCACGCAAAGGAGCTTGCCGAAATTGCTCAGGCCGATGGCTTCCTCTCCTTTTCGACTCGGCCCTTCCCAGGTGCCACGGCAGTGGTGAAAATCCTCAACAGTCGCCGGCTGTCCCCTGGTCAGTTTCGAAACCCACAAGAGTCGATCAACGGGGCTTCCACCTTTAGGCGGAATTTCGGAAATGCCGACCAGGACACCGCCCCTTTCTAGAAGCCTTCCACACCACGTCCGGGTCGGTTTCGTGTTCCTGATGCGTTCCCTGACGCTCAACCGGTGAACTAGCGGGTTAGAAATGCGATAATTCGCTCGCCTTCTGCTCAACTCGGCCCCGGTCGCAGACGACTCCCGTTGTCGAGATGACAAGTCGCGCCAGCCAGGTGTGACTGGGGACTGACAAAAGCAACTGGCGGCCACAGTGATTGATGGGCGGATGGCGGAGGGCGTCCGAAAAGCTGTGCCTGCTGCGTGCCGTGGTGGGGGGTCGATCGCCCGACTTGGACAAATTGTCCCGCGTGTAAGTCGTTTCCGGACTCGGTGTTCTCAACGTCTCTACCTATTGGCAATCGAGAGATGTCCTCGGCGCCTGGGGACGGCGAGATGGTCGCAGGAGGCCGCCGCGCATGGCTCGGGACACGGCGCCTTGGGGTTTTATCATTCGTGAGGACCTGGACCAGACCAAGACCTCGCAGCCACAGCCGGCTCTCTGGCTCCGCGGTAGACTTAAAAGAGACGACGGCGAAGGGACGGAAAGTTGGTGACGCGGTCACTGGGCCGTTTTCCGTGTGGGGCTCACTCGGCCGCAGTGCTCCGAGGCAGTGGAAGAAAACTTCACAATGTCCCGAGGGGGCTGTTGGCTGCAATCGCGCGTTATTTTTGGAGGGAAGATTCGAGAGTCGAAATGAAGGGATGACAAGAAAAGACCGCAGCGCCTGGCAGTCGGACAGAGGCTTGTTGGACCGTTGGTAGGACAGGTCCAAGAATGGTTCCCGGGCTGAGGGGACGCCAGCATCCATCCACATATGTAATAGTCGCCGATTGCACGGCCTCTCCTCTGCTTGATTCCTTGTCTATTGCGCTCAAGAGAGCCCCGGTTATGGTCTCCTCGCCTCCCCCAGATTCTCCCCGGTCCTGGCCGCCAGCTTCACCTGGCCTCCCTTTTGTGGTGCAAGTGGTGTGGAGCAATTCGGTGGTAGCCTTCTTCGGTGCTTCCCCGCATTGGCGTTCCCCTCGAAGATTGGCTCTTCCGCAAGGCCATGCGGTGCTCCCCTGTTCGGCGCCGGGTCTGGGGCGCTGGGCAGGGCGTCATGCAGGCTTGCCATTGGCTTCGTTGGCCGCGCACATGCTGCTGATGAGGGGCAAGGTCAAGGCTCTGGCAGGCCATCATGGGCATGTTGCTGGCCTTTTTCACCCCGAGTGTCTGACCGGTCGAGCTGCTGGGGTGGCCTGATGCCACAGCGCTGCGAGCCTTACTGCTTTCGAGGCTAGGCGACAGCGACTCTGCAGTTGACAATCCTTCGGCGCTGTCGTCCATGGCCGACTTGCGCCTGGATGCGCTAGCTCGGTGTTACCTAAAAAGAGAAGAGAGAGGGAATGGGATGCTGTCGGCTATTTCCATGGCCTAGAGCCAAGTCGGAAGTCCTGCCGAGTGTCCCAACACCAAAGCATTGCCAGCGTGCGTCATCCTTGGAATGCCGGCCCTACTTTGCGATGGAAAGATGGTTGAAGGATAAATCGAGGCCGCTGTTGGGTGTTGGGAGACACGGCTTGCCACTATATGGCTTCATGCATGGCGGAGACCGGTCTAGACGGCCAGACCTAGGATTCATGGTGAGATCCGGGAGCCTGGAGCAACGACAATGAGTGTCCTCTGGTAAGTACGTCTCTGTAGGTGTTAGCGACAATGCAATCCATTGTTTCTGACGGGTCCCCTTGCTAAACAATGCAAGGAATGCGGATTGTCGGGTGAGACTGGAACAGTGCTGCAAGAAACTGGCAATGCACCGTGGACTAAAGAACTCAACGCGACAAACGAAGCTTGAAGGATCACGATCAAAGTTTGGTAGCTGAGTCCAACAGCAACATGCTCCCGTCTCTTGTTCTGGTGGGGTTGTTGAATGGGAACTCGGTCGCAACTCGCAAGGCTGGCAATTTTTGGAGAAGCCCAGCAAGCGCACGGACTGCATTTTGTGGGTCAGAGTCAGGCACCTGAGACGCGAGGCTGAGAGCCGAAGCTGAGAAGGGTCACGTGAGGGTTAGTAAGTTCCCCAGCCTGCGCCCAGTTTCACACTGCAACAGTCAACTCCATCGAAAGCGGGCCACAACGAGCGGCGGCTGACCTGTTGACACGCCCGACACTATCCACCGTCAACCCATTGCGCAGACCATATCCTTCCTCTAGAGTATCCATTGGCAGGCTCCCATATTATTGCCACAAAGGTTGTTGCATATCCTTTCTTTTTTGCTTCATAGGTGAGACCTGACGGCGCAGGGTTGGGACAGATACACAGGGCCAGTTTTCGGCGTTGCCGCTGTTGCAACTTGTTGCAGCCCTTTGTCACCATCGAGCCCAGGGCCCACACTTGCTTCCCCCCTCTCCCATCTCTCATCACCAAACCTCCACCACTTCCATAACCACTGCTGGTATTCGCTATCTCAGGTCCATGCGCTGACAACCTGCTTCCGCTGCCAGACTTGTCGCCAAACGACCGCAGACAAAGAAAACAGAAAAATAGAAAAACCCACTCTCAGCGAGCATCCTTTCGTTCTCCCAAGCACCGAGTGCGCCCCTCGCAAGACTCTCGGGGAACGAGCGATACCCAGCGAACCCCGACCGGCGCTGCAATTTGCTATCCACGTCTTTCGACGTGCTGGTGAATGGCCCTCTTTTGAGCGAGCCACCTTCACCGTCACCCGGCTGCGGCAAGACGACTAGCACTCTGCATCCATGCCCGACGAACATCTTGCTGTGCCCCATGCGAACCTTGCTGCTCACACCTCTGCGCCTCCGGATTCACGACGTTTCCCGAGCTTACCTTCCGACCATCCCTCCTCGAGCCCCGCCGACGCCGCCTCTCTCGTAGATGGCAGATGGTCACCGCCATCTGCTACCCGCCTTCTCGAACCCGCTTTTACCCAACGGCCTCTCTAACGACGAAATTGCCAACGGGCTCTTTCTGAACTCCCTCCTCACCGATCTCGTCGCGTCCCAGCCGTCGGCCCTCAAGACCACCACCACCGCTCCCGGCTCGGCGAGCCAGAACACGCGCGGCATGTACGGCCAGAACCACCAGCAGGGGCACAACACCCGCATCAATGGCGCCCCGGGCCGCCAGCAGGCCATGCCCATGCTGTACAACTTCCAGCAGCAGCCGACACACCCACACCAGGCCCATGCGCAGCACCACCAGAGCATGCAGCAGGACCATGGCGGCGCAAGCATCATGGGCCATTCGGCCTTCTCGAGCGGTGTCCTATCCAACGCAAGTCCCTTCTCTGCGAGCAACCTGCAAAACGGCCACGCGTCGACTTCCCGGCCCGGCCAGACACAACAATTTACCGAGCATTGGGCGGAGCAGCTGCGGCTACACAAAGAGGCGGAGAGGGCGCATGCCACTATGACTGAGCAGCACCAACCTCACTTTTATGCAAGGCTTAAGGCTGCCGAGAATAGGGGAATTGGCGGTGCTGCTGGCACCGGGGGCGATTCTGGTCCCTCGGTCGATGGCGAGGACGACAGGAGACGCCCGTGGAGCTTGGAGAAGACAAATAAGCGGCAGGACTGGTACAATCTCGACATGAGCGGCCAGGGCCTGCGCGTCCTGGCTCCGCCGCTGTTCGCCTATGAGTTTCTGCAGGAGCTCTACATCGCGTCCAACCGGTTGACGTACCTCCCTGCCGAGATTGGCAGGTTGCGCCATCTTCGCCATCTGGACGTCTCCAACAACCTCATCTCGGAACTGCCGCCCGAGATCGGCATGTGCACCAATCTCAAGTCGCTCTACCTCTTCAACAACCAGATCCGCGATCTGCCCACGGAGCTGGGGTCCCTGTACCTCTTGGATATGCTCGGCATCGAAGGGAATCCCCTTGACCCGTCTCTCAAGCAGGAGATTATGTCAGGCGACACAAAGAGCTTGGTCAACAAGCTGCTTCTCAAAGCACCAGGTTAGCATGCGTTCTTGTAAGGGGGAATTCTCCATGGTTTGCTGACGTTGTGGTCACAGTACCCATCCCTCCCGCAGAGAGAAAGCCGATTGTCGTGCAAGAAGACGTGTCGCCAAACCTCGAACGGGTCAAGATCCTCACATGGAATATCCTCTGCGACAAGTTTGCGACACCAACCCTCTACGGCTACACACCGCCCACGGCGCTGTCGTGGGACTACCGGAAGCAGAGGATCATTCAAGAGCTTCACGAGAGGGACGCGGACATCTTGTGTCTCCAGGAGATCGCCACCGACGTTTTCCGCGACTTCTTCAGCCCCGAGCTCGCCCAGGACGGATACAAGGGTGTGCACTGGCCGAGGCCCAAGGCAAAGACCATGTCGGAGAAGGACGCCCAGTCGGTCGACGGCTGCGCCGTCTTCTACAAGGCCAGCAAGTGGATCCTGCTCGACAAGCAGCTCCTCGACTACGCAAACATTGCCATCAACCGCCCGGACATGAAGAACCAGCACGACATCTTCAACCGGGTCATGCCCAAGGACAACATTGGCATCATCTGCTTCTTCGAGAGCCGGCAGACGGGCGCGCGCATGATCGTGGCCAACACGCACCTGGCCTGGGAGCCGACCCTGGCCGACGTCAAGCTCGTGCAGACGGCCATCATGATGGAGAACATCACCAAGCTGGCCGAGAAGTACGCGCGGTGGCCGCCGCTCAAGGACAAGAAGATGATCCAGCTGCCGCTCGAGGAAGGCGAGACGCGCGTCGAACTGCCCGAGCCGGCACCGTCGCAGGAGTACCGCAGCAACACCGACATCCCGCTGCTCGTGTGCGGCGACTACAACTCGACCTACGACAGCAGCGTGTACGAGCTGCTGTCGATGGGCCGCGTCGGGCCCAACCACAACGACTTTGGCGACCACCAGTACGGCAGCTTCACGCGCGACGGCGTCGAGCACCCCTTCAGCATGCGCTCCGCCTACGTCCACCTCAACGGCACCCCGGACGAGCTGACCTTCACCAACTACGTCCCCGGCTTCGCCGAGGTCATTGACTATATCTGGTACTCGACCAACACGCTCGAGGTCGTCAGCCTGCTGGGCCCGCCCGACCGCGACCACCTGAAGCGGGTGCCCGGGTTCCCCAACTACCATTTTCCGGCGGACCATATTCAGATCATGGCGGAGCTGGTTATCAAGGCGAGGAAGGACAAGAAGATGGTGCAGGAGCCGGATTTTGGGTCGGGGAGCGGTGATCGCAGGGGTTGATGACCACGTCGTCTCCTCGACGTCCTCTTCCTTACAATCTTCCTGGGTCTGATTTGGTCGGTTTGGTTCGAGCGCATTTGGTTGGTTGGTAGGGTTTGGCGAGCAAAGGAGCGCGCTTCTATGGCACATGGCTCGGTCGGTTCGGTTTTGGGTTGACCGGGCGAGTTTGGCTGGGAGGAGAGGAAAGAAAGAAAGGGGGCGGGAAACTGGTTCGGTGGGCAGGCTTGGTCACTTAGGCTTGGCAACACGGAACGGTACGTTGGGAGGGGAAAGGGGGAAAGGTGCAATGTTGGGACGTGGGTTTTGGGGCAATCATGTAGGAATATATCGCCGTTGTCTTTGTCGTTTGTTGCATGTTGTGTTTGCTGCTCCCGCTGCATGCGTGTTGTTTGGTCGTCGGCGTTTGTCATCCCTGACTTTCTGGTTCATGGGTTCTCTGTGGGGTCGTTTGCATAAAGTATGGTAGAGTAGAAGGCTAGAGAGTGTTACAGGTTGTCAAAAAGCATTGCTGCTCAGTGGTGTCTTTGGGTGGGAAAGTTCCGGACGCCCCGTCTCGCGTTTTATGTGGGAAAGAGACCGCAGATAGCATGTGGTCCATTCACAGAAGATGGTTCTGAAGATGACGCCCATAAGATGGCAATATCAGCCAGCTACCATCGCCATTCAAGCGGGATGGCGCACCAAACGCCTTCCGAGAAGATGGGGAGCCATGGAAGGAGAGAAAACATCTGGAATAACAGAAAAAGGTAGAGCAACTGTTCCGCTCCTCACAGCTCAATCAACTCCATCCCTTCCTCCTCGTCCAGGACCATCCCAAACCCACAACCTTCTTGATACGGCGCCGTCTTCAGTTCCAGCTCACAGAAATCCCCAACCGGAAAATACAGGTTCGAAATGCTCCCAACGCCAATCATCAACACCTCCCACCACTCCTTCTTTTCCTTTTCCTTCTTCTGGCCCTCCTCATCCTCTTCATCCCCATCCCCTTCCCCTTTAATGACAGAATACCCCCTCCGCCACCCCATCAAGATCACCGCAGACCCTCTCCTGTACCACTTGGCCTTGACATTCCACTCCGGCTCCCTCTCCCCGCCGGCTCGGAAAAGAAAGAACGACGTCCGGAAACTGCTCTTCATACCGCGGAACCAAGAAGACGTGTTGGATTTGACCCGCTCCAGCCCCAGCTCGTGCTCCTGCCCTCCTTCTTCTTCTTCTTGCGACTCCAGTGAGACTCGCGTGACAGCATCGTCGCCACCATCAGTTGTCGAGGAACTTTGAGTCGAAGAGTGTCGGGTAGTGCTGCGGCTGGTACTTCTGCTGCTGCTGTTGAGGTCGCTGCTGCTGCTGCTGCTGAGGCTGCGCCGCCCACATTCGCTGCTCGGGCTTCCGCTGCGGCTGCTGCTGCGGATGCTGCTGCTGCTGGGGTCGAGGTTGGGGTTAAGTTGGTCGCTGGGGCTGCGGCGCCCACAGTCTCTGGTTGTCGTGTCGCGGGTCTGCTTGCTGCTGCTGCTGGTGTTGCTGCTGGTGTGGCGGCTTATCCTTATTTTCCAGCCCAGCAGCGGCAACCGCAGCGGCCATCTTTTTGCGAAAAACCTTCGCAATGACGTCCGGGTTGGGGCCGAACGAGCCCGCGGCGAAGACATCGCGCTTCTGGCACTTGATGAACTGCACCGGAACGCCAGTGGCAGAGGCAGAGGATGCGGCGGAGGAGGCGGAGGCGGAGGAGGCGGCTACTTGGGCATTGCCGCTTCCGCTGGCGCTGGCACTGGCACTTGAACTGCTGCTCTGATCGTAGGGTGGTGGTGGTGATGGCGCTGCTGCGGATGCTGCTGCTACGGAGGCGACCTTGTCGACCACGTCGGTGACGGCGTTGACGATGGCCTGGTACTCGTCGTCGGAGAACTTGCCGCCGAAGAAGACGGCCTGGGGGATCTTTCCGATGTGGGACTTGGGACGCTCGAGGTTATAGAATGTCTGATCGAACCGGTGGCTGGTCAGGTTGTTGGTGGCGGGGTTGAAGAGGGGAGGGATCTCGCGGAGGGCGGATGAGAGGTCGTGGCAGGCGTGGACGACTTTGGTTATCGGTTGTTAGTTTTTGTTCCGAGTTCAAGTTTGCTCAGTGAGTTCCGTCGGAGTCATGGGACGGAAATCGGGTTGAAGTCTTAAACGGAATGCACCATAGCAACGGAACTGGTCCCCCGTGATGGACGTGGGAGGGGAGAAGGAAGGAGGGATGTCACCCACCTTCAAAGTCCGGGAGCAGTTTATCACTAACCGCTTTGGCAATCTTTGGGTCCTTGCCAAAGAGAACTACCGGGATTGGGGCTGCGGGTGAGTTGTCCATGGTGGTGGGTGGAACAAATGTATAATAAACCTGGAAGGGAGAGAGTAAGAATAAGACGGAAGGATATGGCCACTTGCACTAAGGACAACGGAAGGGGACACAACAGGATCCTCCTTGGGGATTCTCAGCTTCTCGATCTGGAATGAAGGAATAGAGTGATCATTCCTGGGGAATCCTTCCGGTCCAGACTCAAATAGTGAGTTGTCCTCACGGACAGTGACGTCTTTCTTCGTCGAGCATCTGAGGCCTCCATTCTGCTGCCACGACAACAGCACCGAGTGCTCCAAGAGGTGTGTTGTGTTTGAACCCATCACTGACAGACTTAAGTCTGAGAGGCCATGGTGAGAGCCCGAGCCATGCTCCCCCTCACAAGACACGCCGGGACAAGCCGCGTCATCATGATCGAGTGCAGTGCGACCTGGAGTTTTCCGAATCAGCTGCGGCTCGACGCAAGAGGGGATGCAAAGGTTGGCCAACCAGCAGTACGCTGAGAGCGTTGAGGGTGGACTGTCTGTCAGGTGAGATGGGACGTTGGGGCTTGTTGTTGGGGAAGCCCGAATCTCCACCATGTGTGTTTGCTTTGACCTGCGCTTCCTTGATTAGTAGCCATTCCTTTCTTACACCGCTCTGGCCGTTCGAGCCGTTGTACACTCCTGGTCACCAATTACTGGCAGGCGATGGAGCGATGGAGGGGCCGAGGATGTCGTGCACAAGCAACTGTGCTCCCGGTTCTGTAATTCCGGGGTCAATGCGCCTCGATGGAATTGTCAGAGAGCACATAGCCTGCCGTGCCACCATGTTCGATGCGGCTGATGCCGGATGTCCGGTCGGCCCGTCATCTATTTACACTTCTGTCCCCCCTCACTCAGCCTGCCTTGTCAGACTAATGGATAGTGAAGAAGTTAGGGGTGGCGAAGGCGGACACTTACACCAAGGGGCCAGGGTCAGCTGACAAAGGTACCTCAACTTCGAGGATCAGACGACCCGTCGCAATGGTACCGAGGCTGAAGAGTGAGAAACCCGTGATAAACCAAAATACAAGTCTATTGTTACATCAGCCAGAGCCGCTCTTATCAGACTCCAGCCGCTATAAGATATCCAAGGCACAGCCATGAACTCCCTCGCTGCATGTGCCCAACAACACAACCCCCAAATTATCCGACAATCATCATCGCCCCCAATGACACCTCAAAATATTCTCCAACCCCTTAACAAGCACCCCAAACACCCGCCTTGCTTTCCGAGCAGGCCAAGAATTCTTTACCCCCAAGATTACCCCCCAAATAGACCAAAACCTGAAAACCCAACTGCCAAGGACAAAAGAAAAAGTGCTGCTATGCTGCGAGGTTGTGCCCAATCTGGCTGGTGCTGTTTCCGCTCCCCAGGGAATTCGTCCACTCATAGGTACTTCAGGATGTCCAAGACGAAACCCAACCCCGACACAACGAGAAAGGAAAGGTTGAAATAAACCAAGAAAGGGGAGGAACATCCAAGCCAAGACAACCAAATATACTCCGGTATTAGATGCTGAATGCTTTGCTGATTGAAACAGACGTTTTGTGGCCGACAAGGGAGAAGAAAAAGTCAACTGAACGCTAGAGAGGGGGCCTCGTTCTTGTTGAGAACGGTTATGGTGCACTACACCTCCGTGCCCACGACGGCATCGTCCCCGGTCCAGCCCCGCTACCTCGGTAGTGAGTTGAAATCAAGTTCAGTGCCTAACGGACTCATGCCCAACGAGCCCATGGTGCTCATATCCGAGTTGGCTCGCTGCAGGGCTTGGAAGTCGCCGACCGTTCGTACTTGTGGCAAGCCCATGGCAAAAGTATTCGTCCGTTGTGGTGGCGGCGGCGCCCTGGTCATCATGCTGTTGTTACTGAGTGACTGGGACAGGTTTGTGTTCATCCCACCGCCCATGCCTTGGTTGAGGTGCATCTGGGATGCGAGGCTTATGTTCGGAGGCGGGTTCATGTTGCTGCTGGTCAAGCCTTGCATCTGAGAACTCGAATTTGAGTATGGCGATAATGGCGTGTGCTGAGAATGTTGTGGCTGTTGACCGTTCATCCCCCCTGGCGTGCCCAGGGATGAAGACGGCGGCGCATGGCTTATCGGGCTCATGACCATCTCGGGCATCGAAGTGAAGTCGGTCTGCAAGCCATGCGGCAGCTCCATTCCCGGCGACACGATCCCCGGGGAGCTGGCGAAGGGCGAGTTCATGTCGTTGTTGCTCGAAGGGGGCCCGTTGGGGCTGTTCGAGTCCGAGCCCATGTCGTCGAAGCGAGGGACGGCAAACTTGTTGTCATAATCGCCAGACGAGTACATCGACGGCGGGCACACGCCGGAACTGCCGAACCCGTCAAAGATGTCGATGTTGCAGGCGGGCGCGCTCTCGGGGGCGTTTTGCAGCATCGGGCTGGCAAGCTTGGGGAGAGCCAAGGCGACCTTGCTCAGCAGGAGGGGGAGGAACCGGTGGTTGCCGTTGCGGATGACGGTAACGATGTTCAGAATCTTCCGGAGCTGATCCTGGGGTCCGGGGGTGAAGGGCGTCCGCGGGGCCGGCAGCATGGCCAGAACCTCGGTCAAGGCACAGGTGGCGGTGAACAGGTGTTCACAGAGGCTGAGGCCATGCAAGCCCAGGTTGCCGGGGAAGTGCGACACCATGGGCAGCAAATCGTGGATAGAGTCCACATAGGGAGCGTCGGCGCTGTTCCCGGTGCCGTTGGCCACGCTGAGGCCCCAGGCCTGGTGCTTGAGCCACTGCTGGTTCAAGGGCATCTCGGAGATCTGAGCCTGCGTGTCATTGAGATAGGCAGGAAGGACGCCCTGGAGCTCCTTGTCGAGAGTGGCCAGGTAGGACTCGGAGCATTCGCCCCTTGTCTTGTTCCAAAGCGGGAGGTGGACTTCGTCAAAGCCGCGGAACAGGTTGACCATGCGTAAGAAACCGGTGCCATGGTGTTGGAAAGGGTCGGCCGGATGGTCTTGAGGAGGCGGGAGGTTGATGCTAGCCTGGAGAGACAACGGACGGCGGTACTGCAGGGCGTATGCGCTGTGGCCAGGTTAGTGTTTCCGTGATCAAGGACACTGGGTAACGGGCGTCACGAACCGTTCGGTCACAAAAAGCAGCCAGTACAGGCGCCTGCGTCGGAGTGCGTCAACGCTGTCGTTGTTGTCGTACTGCAGATACATCTGCTCCTCGTTCATGCCGACCAAGTGGGCCAAGGTTGCGGCCTCGCGCAGATAGAACCATGCCTTTTCTTGCAGATCCAAGCCGTGGTGTACCGCGAACAAAAAGTAGCTCGTGCAGAGAGTATTGACCGTCGGGCTGCCGACGTAGTCGATGCCCTTGCGGACCCGGATCGTCTCCTCCATCAGAAGCGAACTGGTGACAATGTTGCCGCCAAACATCATTTCGGGGTTGAAGGGATCCATTCCGGCGCCCGGCATCACCATGCCCGGCTGCAAACTGACGAAGGCGCAGAGCGACGTCAGAAGGCAGTACGTATCGAGATTCTGGTCCATGAACATGGCGTCCCGCTCGAGGTTGTGGCGTTCGAGGATCGGCATCGTCGGGTACATGTGGGCGAAGTAGAAGTCGATGCACGCCTTGAGCGTCTCCTTGGTCAGAAGCCGCGGGGTCGGAGCGAGCGTCGCGTTCGACGCGCCGTTGATGCCGCCCTGCAACTTGGCCGAGAGGCTGGTCTGGCGTTGCGTCTCCTTGAGCTCATTGATGACCTTGGCCCGGGAACCCTTGGGGCCCTTCTTTTGCGGGACGGCATTGTAGGTGCAGGCGAGCTGCGAGGCCGAGCAGTTGCGGCATGGCGATACCCCGTCGCATTTGACCTTGCGACGATGGCAGGCATCGCATGCCCGCTTCACTGCCGTGGTCGTCATGGCGAGGGACCGGCTGCGGCCGTGCGACCCCTTGTGTCGTTCAATTGCGGAACGCTACAGCGCGAAGCGTGTGCCACGGTGTCGGCATCCACAGGCCTAATCAGACGAAATCCAGAGCGCTGGGAACAGACGATCTGGGGTTGACGGTGCGCAATCGTGGAGACTCCAGACTTTGATGGCAAGCGATCTGGGGGAATCGGCCCGGTCGGTGGTCGCTAATATGGCAGGGACCGCACGCTGGATCTGGGGCGGAACAGATGAACACCAGCGGTCCCTTGGTGCATCCGAGACTGAGTACCAAAATTGGATTTGAAACGTTCTCGTCGTCGGTCGAAAATGTGTGATGGACTCGGAGGCGGCGTGGTGTTGTGGTTTGCTTCTCGAAGGATGAAAGCAGGGCACCGGGACAGAGACAGAGAATGGGGGAGGGACGGAAATGAAAGGCAGGAGCTGGGATAGGGCGAAAACCGCAAGGGGTTAGCCAAGGGCACGCTCATTTGCAGCGGAGCCCGCCGCTCTTTTCGCATGGCCTGTGCGTTCATGCGCTGCCAATAATGGCGCGCCGGCTCAGCCAAAACGGAGCCCAATTCTCTCTTGCTTTCTTCCAGCCGACATGGGCCTGCTGCTTCGAAACACTGCCAATTTTGACGACGTGGTTGCTTTCATGCCTCGCCGATGGACTCTAAAAGTCTCGTGTGGAACATAGCTCACCAAGACCGCATCCCCGAGATTTCAGTTCAATCAATTGCTAGTGTAGAAGACAGTTGCTCTCCCATGGGGTCGCGACCCGGGCCTGTCTCACGGGACAGCGCTCAGGACAGTGGTACAACCGCGTTTTGTCTCGCTCAGAGCCAAATTGCTGGGATGAAAGTGAAACCAGAGCAAACCAGGCAGCCAGGCACCCGTTGAACCAAGCCCGCATTTCCCCCTCGTGCATGAACTCGAGTATCACTAAAAGGACGTACAGTTCAACCCTTGTTTGTTTGTTAGCGCAGTACATCAGGAGTATTAGTTATTAACTATACTTTTCCTCCTCTCTATTTAAAAGAGGAAAAGAAAAAGGAAGAAAAAGAAAGGAAAAGAAGAAAAAAGGAAAAATAAAAGAAAAAAAGAGAAAAAGAAGAAGAAAATAAAAAGAAAAAGAAAAAGAAAAAAAGAAAAAGAGAAAAAAGAAGAAGAAAAAAGAAAGGAAAGGAAAAAAAAGAAAAAAGAAGAAGAAGAAGAAGAGAAGAAGGAAGAGGGAAAGAAAGCTAAAAAGGAAAATAAAAAGGAAGATAAAAAGGAAATACCGAGAGAAAAAATACTCCTTTTAGCCTAAGTCTTGCGCTAATAAACAAACTAGGGTTAGACTGTACAAATACAATCGACGCCAAAAATCGGGTGGACTCACAGCGCTGGAGAGCTGGAGTGCCCCATCAGCTGCAAAACTTGACCTTGCAAGATGGCCAAGGAAACGGGCGGGAATGGGAACCTGGAAACGGTGGCTTCGATGGTTCTTCCAGCCCAATGCGGAAGTCTGGGCCAGTGAGAAATCGCATGGTCTGACATGGTCTGGTGGACCCATGTCGGTCAGCCAATGGCGGGCGAGCCTCACCGTCTTCCCCTGGTTCATCTCAAAGTCAGAAGCCAGAATCATCAGACGTGACTCGGGATTTTGGTGGTTTATCATGAGTTTCAATCCTTCCTGCTTACGGAGTACAGCAGGTACGAACCGTAATTCGTGCTCAGCTGAGCCCTCAGCTCATTTTTGTGGACATGCTCCCCAGACTTGAAGGATGTTTCCGTTCCCTCGCTTCTTTCCGGCGCACTTGGCGCGCAGTAGCTGCCGAGGCCGTTGTGCCGGCCCACCTCTCCATCTGCCGAGCTTTCTTCGATCCTTTCGTGCTCTCTGCGAGCGGAATCCCCGAGCTTCCATCTCCCATCCTCTCATCCCATGCCCAATTTGCATCTGTGGCATAGCTAGATCCGTATCACAGAATAATCCAAGGCGACGGGTCAGCAAAGGTCCCACAGCGAGACCAGCCCTGCGGTACGGAATACCTTGTGAGACAACTCCATCCCGGGCGGCTGCAACAATGTCGCCCGTCATGACGGACTGCGCCGTTCCGACATCACACAAGGCACAACAAGTGCGATGACAATGCCACCGTTTCTTTCTGGAATGGAAGTCGCAGAAACGGGGCGAGCGTCGCATCGAGTGCGGGAAAAGCTGGGGTTGCTGCAGGCTGATGCTTGGAATGCGGAGAATGGAAACGCCTTTGCTTGGGCCCCCACAATCGGGCCGATGAGGCTGTTGCTGGTTCCAGGCTTGCGCCCCGGTTTTCTCAGCTGTCGACCACAGCCTTGTTGGGTTCTTGGCGTTCAGACAATGCCAGCTGAGCTGCGACACTCTGCGTTCTCGACGGCACCGTGCAGGAATGCATCGATTCGCGACCCAAGATGCACCCGCGCCCGCGACGACCCTGGGCTGGACAGGACAGCCTCGTGTCGTTGAGCCTCGGAATAAGCTCAGCCTTGTCATGCCGAGCTGACGCCCTAGCCTGCTCCTCCTTTTGCCCACAGTATTAAGGGAGGCGAAAGTCATTGAGCGTTTAGTCAACACACCCGCCTTTTCTACAAATCCCGCCATCACTCGCATGGAGGAGTGCAGGTTTGAGGATGGTTCTGGCCAACAGCCTTTCCCCGGATTTCAACTCGGCCGGACTGTGGGGTAGCCAACCTCCATGGCGCCATTTCCCCACGATCCAGGAACGCTGGCCAGCCCAAAACCAACCGACCTCGCTCGTCAGTGTGGCCGATGTGGATGACGGGGAAGCCAGTTGACTGCGAGTCATCGCCCAAACACGGGCAACAAGAGGCCTGTGTATGTCTGGGCGGCCCCCTCTGCTCCTGCACCAAGCACTCACCCCTGATAGCCTTGTTCTTCCCATTTCAGGTTGCGAAGTTGGGGTTCGGACCGATGCTTGTGCCGGGGCTCCCCTCCAGGCACCATCTCCGCAGTTCTCATGCAGGTCCGCCTTCGAATCTGCACGGGGCCCTGCGAGGTGGGCGTCTTTTGTCTATCGACAGCAGGAGGTATGCCCGGGGAACTGCCGGCGTCCACCGCCCCGGGACGACCTCTCGCCTGCGACCCTGTCTGGAAAGGGGAACGACGGCGGGAGCCGGGCACCACGCTGTTCCCTATTCATGCAAGAGCTCCGTGCGGTTGGCCTGTCGCCTTGTCGGCTCGCATGAGCAGTCGGTCCTTTGGCCTTGACCGTGCAGGTCGGTGCCTGGTGGTCGAGATCCCCTGCTCGGCCGGCCTGCCCTCTTCCCGGATCTCAGACATACTCATTGGCCAGGAATGGGCAGCAGATAGATCTGAGACAAGAGGGCACCTCCACGTGTGGGCATGGAGGTAGTTGGGTCGCGAAGATCCTCTGTTGTGATGGAGGAATGATGATGTCCCAGTCGGCCCGGCATGATCTGGTCTGCCGCGACTTGTAGGTGCCTACGCCGGAGCCTCAGCCCCTACCCCTTACGAAATGCCTCAAGCCCAACCCCCCGTTCATGTCAAAATGCAATCCCAAACAGTTCACCGCCAGCCATGGCATAGAAACTCCCAAACACGCTAGAATGCCCCCGGCCCATGAACGCCATGACTCCCAGAAGCACCGAAACGCCGACGCTTAAGCCAACCCGTCACATACCACACCACCACGCTCATAACTCCCCTCTTCCCCTCTTGGGCAAATACCTCACCTCACTCGCGCAGTTGCCCACGTCCCCCTTCGCCCCCAGCTCCTGCGCCGGCACAAACTGGCCCGTCTGGAAGCTGCCGCGCACAAAATAGACATACTGCACCTCGTGCAGCACATCCGGCGCTCCCACCCCTGATGATGACCTTCCATCATCATCACCGTCGCTGTCGCTGTCATCGACCCTCGTACACCTCAGCACAACCTTCCCCCCACTAAACCTCTCCAACGCCCTCTGCACGTCCGCGCGCGGATACCACCGTCGCGAGTCGGGCACGATCTTTCCCCCCTCCAGAGCGCGGTACGTGTCGAGCGTGCGGAAGAGGGCAGCAACGCGAGTGAAGTAGTCGACGACTTCTAGCCCCGGGGTGTGGGCAGCGCCGTAGCAAGCTGGAGAGAGGGTGTTGATGCAGGTGGCGTGCTTTGCGTACTCGCGGTGCCAGTAGTTGGTGTTTGGGCCTCTGTTTTGTCATTAATATGGGTTGGTGTTAGTCAAGACGACTGCCAGGTCTGGGTTAAGGGCGGGATGAGGGGTGGCAGAATACTGACGATGCGGCTGGCCAGTAGCGGCCCATGAACTCGAGCAGCTCGTCCTGGCCGTAGTGACGGAGGATGGAGGTGATGTTGGTGTAGCGCGGCGTCAGGCCGCAGTATTCGTTGGCGGCGCCGTCGCAGAGATCGGGCCTATTGTTGCAAAGATGGTTAGTGGGTGGTGATTATGCATACGACCTACACACCCGATATGGCCGTATACTCTGGCCCTGCTCTGCTCATGGCGGCTCGAGAAGGTCCCGTACCGTAACCCTCCTAGCGTCCAGTCCTCTTCGGCGCCCTCAGCGTGCACTTCCCGGTCCCAGACTTGAGTGAGCAGTATCCGGCCACCGGGGTGCACGAAGCAGCACGAGTCACCGGTTATGGTCGTGCTGTTACGGCAGCTCACTGACCCATCGAGCGGGCAAAAGGGCGCGGCGCTGAGGGCCTCGTATGGCGAGACATTCCGCGGTCCGCTGTTGAGGAAGGGGAGCTGCGAGGCGAGGTTGCTGGCGTACGAGAGAAGGGTGCGCAGCGAGGTCGCCATCGCGGGTCGCCTCGCTCAAGCTTCTTCGGATTTCGTCAGCTCAGCCAACGCTAGGGTGACAGGTTGTTAGTTGAGGACATTCGAGGCTGTCAAGGCTGCGAGATGCTCAGCATGTGCATGGGGAAGCGGGGCGGTGGAGTTGAGGACGGGAACCTTGATGTCCTCACGGTAGGTAAGGCTGCGCCTGAAAGAGCGCTGATTGGCTCATGCGCGCTTGGCGGCCCACATTTTCCCGGCCAACACATGGAGGTTGTTGACTCCCTCGAGTCCTCCAGATTCAGCCTGACATGCAACAAAAGAAGCAAAGGCTTTGATGTTTTCGTTCATTCTTCAGAGTTGGTACTGAAGCTCCTCTTGCCTGTGCTTGTTGGCTACCTATATATTAGAGCATCCAACCACTATTTCCCGGTTCCCAGGGATTCTCCTGATTCACGGTTTCTTGTTGGTTTCTCAGACGTTCTTTGTCCGGCCCAAGTTGAAACCAAACCACCACACTACTTGGTCTTGTCACAAACTCTTCGAAATCGCATCGACAACTTGTCTTTTCTGCGCCAGCTCAGTCAAAACACAAAAGACCATGCGGCCCGATCCACCAGGCTTCTTCCCTCCCCCACGCATCATCCCGCCTCTCTCACAACCACACAAAACAACCGCAATCCTTCTCCACGGCCGCGGTCTCAGCGCGCACTCCTTCGGGCCCGACCTCATCTCCACCCCCTTCCCCTTCCCCTTTCCCTCACCCTCACCACCACCATCATCGTCCACCCTTAATCTCCCTCCCCAACCCTCAACATCAACCTCGACCCAGATCCCCGACCCAAAACCATCTCCCCAATCTAACGAACACACCACCACCTCCTCCCTCGAACTAACAACCCTACGAACCCTCCTCCCCCACACAAAACTCCTCCTCCCCCTCGCCCCCCGCCACCGCGCCACAATCTACGCCCGCAGCATAATCCACCAATGGTTCGACAGCTGGCACCTCAACAACCCCAACGAGCCCATCGACGCCGAGGAATGGCGCTGCGTCGACGGGCTGCGTGATACCGTCGCCTATCTGCACCGTCTCATCCGCGAGGAGGCTGAGCTAGTGGGCGGGGTGCAGAACGTTGTTCTCGGCGGGCTGAGTCAGGGGTGTGCGGCGAGTTTGATGGCCTTGTTGCTGTGGGAGGGGGACGCGCTGGGCGGGTATGTGGGTATGTGTGGGTGGTTGGTTTTTGAGAAGGATGTTCGTGGGGTTTTGGCTGGTGGTGAGGAGGATGGGGACGAGGGAGAGGGGGGGTTTGATCCGTTCGAGAGGGAGGATGAGGACGAAGGTGAGGAGGAGTTGACTGTGGAGGCTCAAGTGGTGAGGGCGTTGAGGGAGAAGTTGGAGCTGGAAGGGGGTGGAGAGGTGAAGTCCCGGCCGAGATCATTCGACACGCCCATCTTCTTGGGCCACGGAACAGAGGATGACAAAGTCCCTGTCGCTCGGGGAAAGGGGGCGGCCGAGTGCTTGAGGGTTGCCGGGCTCAACCCGGAATGGAAAGTCTACCAGGGCCTCGGCCACTGGTACTCTCCGGACATGCTCACAGATATGGCAGCTTTCTTGACAGACAGGGCCGGCTGGGAATGACAGACAGGGCCGGCTGGGAACCAGGCGAGAAACCTTCATGATGTCATTACCGCATTACAAGTCTTAAGTACGTGTCCATGCTCCATGATACCCATGCAATGCACCCGACGCAAACCACTGATGCAAAACCCTCATCTCCAGACTCCCTCACACATCCGCTCAGAGGCCGCAGTTGCTGAGAGGCACCTGCTGGACCGTCGCCTCGACGCGGCCCAGCTGAACCGCGTGGCCGCCGGTCAAGTCGTTCATGGCGTTGAGGCCCATGTTGAGGCCCGAACCGGCGTGGTCAATAGCCAGGACGTAGATCGTCTTGCCGTTGTACGTCGCCGACCAGCATGTGCCGCAGTTGGGCGAGTTCCAGCCGCCGATGGCCTCGGCGCCAGCAATGTAGGGGAACTGGTTGCGTTGTCAGCCTGCCTTGTCCGGGACTCGTGATGGCTCAGGGAACTCACTCTTGTGATGTCGCCCTGGACGTTCCTGCATCACAGTGTCAGCGTGTCGTCCTCGTGGCGCCGCCAACGAAGGGAAACCAGAGGTTACGTACCAGCCATACTTCCACATAAGACCGTTGATGCCGTCACTGCAGGCAACCTGGGTCAAGGATCGCGAAGCGTCGTCGTAGCCCACGTCGTAGCTGACAGTGGTTGCCGAGGCAGTCGCCAGGAGCGAGGAGATGCCGAGGATCTTGGAGAGCTGCATGTTGGTGGTTGGAGCTGGTGATGACGAAGATGGATGGAGCAAAGCAAGAAGATGAGTGTGAGCGAGTATGTGTCTGCTTTGATCTGCTGTTGACGATGTTGGATCCAAAAAGCGGAGTGGGTGATGGTGAGGAAGAAGAGAGAAGAGACAGACGGGCTGGGTTTCCAAGCTCTTATAGACAAAGTGAAGCCAGCCTGCCTCCTTCCTCCATCTGCTCCGAGTGTTCCAACGGCTTCCACATTGTCCAAGCTCGGTTGCCCACGATACACGGCTCCTTCCTGTTCCGTCGTCACCACTTGCTTGCCATCGCCTTCGCTCGGGGAAACCGTTGCCAAGCTGCACCGCTCAGCCCATTCATTCTGTTTACGCAGACATCGTGACCCCCCCGCGAATGCATGCATACGGCAACAATCCGACGCTGCTGCCCGTTCCACGACGCAGCCATGCCTGCCTTGTTCGTATTCCAGATCAGGTCCAACCGAGTAATCGTGGACAGATCGGTACCGGCAGATGATCGGCACTTGCCGAGTGCCGGCCTCGTATTCCAAACGGCCAATCCGCCCGCTGTGCCACTCGCGATGGAGACGATCCGATCTGCGAGGGCTCGCATCACTGCCGCAAGGCAGCATTGCATCAAGACTGCTTGGAACCGGGGGCGGCGCCGGCCCTGCGCCGGGTTGTTAAGGCCGAGACTCGCAACAACTCGCCCCGAGCGGCTGGCCGCTTTGCGGTGGTGAAACAGAAGCGCTCGATCCGCCTGGCGCGGCCCGTGTTTGACGGTTGCCGAGGCGACTGCTCCGAGGCGCCTCACTTATCCTCCGTACATCAGTCTTGAAAAGCGTCCAACTTGCAGTGTCTGACGAAAACACGAGGAGGATCAGGAGACATGATGGCCTCACCGAGGGATCGGCCCGTAAGACAACGACATCACCGAGATGACACGGCAGGAGTCTAAGCCATGTTGTAGTTCCGAAAATGCCGGTTTTGGTCAATGCCAAAAGGACCCTACCGATCCTGCGAAGACAAATGAGAGGCTGAGAGCCGCAGTCTCACCCGTGCTACCACTGACCGAGGATTCTATGACCGCAGACACGAGCTGACTGGACCGAGTTTCCGAGCTGCTTGTCAAAGACATCATGTCATGACCATGATCCCCAACCGGAGCAGGAAAACGACCGAGTCTTCGGGTGGCTGTTCGTTGATCACCGACGAGTGGTGTGTAAGATGGGATGCTGTCTTCTGAGCCTGATTGCCCGGTCACTGCCTTCTATTGTAGCACTGCCAGACGGACAAGTGCAACCGAGAGCTCTTGGAGTGAAGCGGAGGGCATCTACTCGTATATCAGCCGTGTCTAAAACGTTCTCTGCCCTCCTATCCGTATAGTGCAATGTGCATACCGTCAGCAAAACGAGGCAGGCCCAGCCTCGCCCAACGACATCGCCACTCCAAAACACAAGGTGATGGGCATGACGCCAGCCGTCAACAGACCACAGACCACAGCGCAGAACACCCGCTACACGGCCTCCCAGTCCATCGCCTCCATCATGAAGTCCCACTGGTCCTCGCCGTCCCCAGCGTCCTCCCAGTCCGGCACCTCGAGCATCTCCGCGTCCGGCTCAGCGCCCCACTCCAACCGTCCGCCCTTGACGTATGCCTCAGCAATGCGGTACGCCTCCTCAAATCCATGGAAGATGACCTCGAGCATGTGCTCAAGCCGGTACGAGTCCAGCGGCGCAGCAACCTTCCTAGTCCGCCACTCCCTTTCCGGGCTCGCGCCGTTATGTGTCCTTGTCGGAGACCTCCCCTCCCGAGACTGGTGGTGATTGTGCTCATCATCATCGTCCCCAGCCGTCTTCCACCGATTCCTCAAATCCTTGGCCCTCCCCAGCTGCACCCTCACCTCCCCCGTCCCGAGCGCCGCATGTAACGGGTTCTCCTCGCGATCCAGCGCGGCAAGCACATTGGCGTGATACCGATGCGTGCTATGCCCCCTCTCCCCATTCCCATGTCCATTCCCATCCCGCCATACACTCCCCGCCAGCCCATTATTACTATTCTTCTTGTACCCGATGTGACCCCCCCTCGGTATCTCCACCCCAAACACACCCAGCAGGTGCACCAGCGCCCGCTCAATCAGCATGTAGTACTCGAAAAAGTCGAGCTTGAACATGAGCTCGGCCTCGGCCACGGCGGCCGGGTCGGCGCCCACGCGGTCGACGGCCAGGCGGTAGCCCTGCGCGAGGAAGGGCAGCTTCCATTGCAGCCGGCGGACGATCTTTTTGTAGCGGGCGAGCTCGTGCGGCGCGGATGGAGACGGTCGGCGAGGGAGGTCGGTTGAGGAGGCGGCTGGGTATGGCGGGTCGTGGTGGATGGGCTCGTCGTCGCTGTGGCCGATCGGGGCCGGCGTGACGGTCAGGTTCGGTGGTGGGAGGGTCGGGCCGTTCCGTGTCGGGTGATGCCCCGGCGCGTGTCGCGAGTTGGCCAGGCCGCCCATCGCGAAATCGGTTCAGTAAAGATGCGAACTAAACTGCAAGTAATTATGTGAGCGCGCGTCAAGGTGGTGTTGGTCGCGACTCAGGTCGGCCGTGGACGTGCGGATGGCTCAAGCTTCTCCACTGGTGCCACGTCCTTGAAGAACAGCAGCTCGCCTTCCCCGGTCGCCCGGCACCAGTGTCCGGTTATAAAGAGCATCGCGACAGGAAGCAAGGTGACCACGGTGAACAGCACATGCGAAGGACAATGGGAAAAGTCATGGTCTTGAGTTTCATTGTTTCGTTGCGGTCGAGTCCATGCCATGTGCGGATCGGCAGAAACAGTGGGTCGGTCAACGCCGGCAACCAACCTGGAACATCAACAATCCCGCCGCCCAAGCATGACCCGGTCGATTTCTTCTTCCTCACATCCCGAGCAGAGCCCAAGATTGCAATGAAAAAGAGGTTCGCGTCGCCTGGAGGTAGTGCAGGGACCAGGGACACATTGGGAACGCAGGGTGAGCAAGCCCACGAACTGAATTCCCGAGTGACAAAAATTGATTTAATCTAGATTCTTGTCCGTAGACAAGTTTCAGAGATTAAACTGAAAAGAACAGATACTACACTTGATCTAAGCCAAAAGGCAAAGAGAGCTAAAGAAGAAAAGGAAAAGTAACCAAAGTTGGGCGGCCGAGCGAAGAATATATACCCAACCGGACCTGGTCTGTGCACACCTGCAAATTTGCAGCCCCACTGCAATTGTCTGTGCGCAATAAGTGGGGCTGGCGCTGTCGCTTTTTCGGGGTCCACAACGCCGGCCCCGCACCACTCGGGCTCCGTCGTTTTCCGGACGCCGGGCTGATGGTTTCGTCTCGTCTCCATCTTAGGGTGTGATTCATTCGGGACGGTCGTTGCACGCAATGTTCAAGGGTTGGGACTTTGCGCTTTGTCGGTCCGTATGGAAGTACTGGCTTTTCAGGACGGTCGTTACACTCAAACGAAGCTAGCTGACCGTTGCGAAAAATCGTGATTTTGCGGTAGAATTGGGCTTGTTTTTGCCTTCTTAGGCGATGACGTAAGTAGGTACAAGGCCTGGTCTAAGCGCTCTGTAATGGCGAACGGGCTTGGCTGTAATTAACCTTAAACTGAAGTATGCAATGCATTTAAACGTAAAACTGGCCGTTCTGTGCAACGACCGTCCCGAATGAATCACACCCTTAAAGACTTAAATTGCGCCGCCGACACCAGGCTGGGCTTTGCTTTACCCGCCGGAGGGGCTCAACTGCGCTGTCTGCCCTGGCCAGGGCAGGGTAACTGCCCACAATGATACCACCAATGGATGCTTTGAAGGAAAACGGAGTCGGCTCCATCCACTTGGGCACCTCGAAGCCTCTTCCAATCTCCCAGCGAGGGGGTTCCGTTTCCAGCTTTGAAAGAGGCGGAGCTTCTCAAAGGCTACCGCGACTCAACACCATTCTTGACAGAAAAGGGCCAAAACGTCAACGGGGCCTCTGCCCACGCTAGGCGCCAGTCTCCAAATCGCCACATCCCATGTCAATGGCAGGATCACACTCCGCCTGCTTGTACTCTTGGTTGTGGAAACACCTCTACTGTAGGAACCAACACCTGAGCATAACAAGAAAGTATGTCAGTCACAAGGTCAAGCCTTGTCTTCTCTTTGTGTAGGTCCTTAAATCTTAGCAGAGTCCTACCCAGACCCTTCGCGGAGTTGCTCACCACCAACAGAGGCTCAGTCTTTCAAGATGTCTTTGTTTTCCTGATAAATGTATTTGAGTATAAGCGATGTGAGCTGCGGTGGTATGGGTCCTTGGTCCATAGGCTGTGCATGCCATGGCGAGCAGTTGTTCAGGGTGAAATTGGAAAATGCAGGAGAGCTTGAGATTATTAGACCGATCCATCCTCCATTTTTCTTTGTCCGTTTGTCCAACAATCACTGCCGCCCATGAGTGTGTCCAGGAACAATGACTCCAGTTAGTCCACCCGTTGGCCCGGTCGGAATCACTTGTAATCTGCAGCTTGAGCTCAAATAATAGACAGATCCCTCCAAGTCATCACCCATCAACCCCAGAAACCATGGCGGTAACTCAAAGTAGGAATAGTTAGCTGTCTTATACAGATCAGGCGCTTGTTGTCAATTATTTTCTAAGTGGAGGCTGTATTAGTTCATTGGTAGTTGAGTTCTGTTCAATAATATGATCAAAATATGAGAAAAAAAGATCAAAGTCGATTCCAAGTGTCCAAGCAAGATGGAGACAAAGAGAAGGAAGGAAGAACTTGAAGGCAAGCGAATAACTGAGAAGGTCTATATCTTATTCCTGTTGGATTGATTTATTGTTAATACGAGGGCATCTGTGCCATTTATCAGGCGCAAGTGTCTTTTAATTATTTAGTCCTTTGGTAGAATTCAAATAGTAAGACGGCGTCTCCTTGATAATTATGCCTCAAAGAGACAGTGAGACTGACCCTATTCCAAATCAATTACGTTTTTGTTCGGCAGCACAATGATAATAGACCTTCATGTTGAAATGTTCAGCGAGCGCATTGTACGGTAGGCACCGTTGACAGCATCTGCCTTCGGACTCGCCAAATCGGGTCAGCAGCCTTGGACTCGGCCCAATCCAAAGTCCTTTGGCCGGCCCCTCGGCTTCCGACTCCCGTCCGCAAATGTGGCTTTCGTCTCGCCGACCCCTCGCGTTGGGGGCGGATCGGCATGGTAACCGCCGATGCGCGGGGGTTGGGTGGCATTTCTCGACAGCCTTGAGATCAGACGAGACGAGCAAACGCGCCTATAAGAAAGTCGTAAGCTGTCAACACCAACGTCCTTCTGACGGTATCTGAATTCCAACCAAGACACAAGGTTCTTCGCAGCAACACCACCCACGCGCATTCACTCGACTGAGTCGACTCCCTTTGAGCTCTCTTCAGTCTTCTGAATGTTGAACTAAGCCTCAGTCTCATTACTCTATTGACTCGATACCGGAAGAGCCAACCCCAAGTCTTATTTTCGTCACCATGAACCACGACATCGATGTCCTAATCGTGGGCGCGGGCCCTGTCGGCATGACCCTGGCTCTGGAGCTCGCCCTCCACCGGGTCTCGTTCCGCATCATCGACCAAAAGCCGGTCCGGAGCGACAAGAGCAGAGCACTGGTTATGCAACCGCGCACCCTGGAGCTCCTGAACCGCCATGGCGCCGCCGACATCATCGTCGGTCGCGGCCGTATCCTGCGCGGCGGAACCATCTACATCAACAAGAAACCCGCGGCTAGGCTCAACCTCGATGATCTCGGCACCACCGACACCGAGTTCCCTTTACCTCTGAACATCTCGCAAGCCCAGACCGAGAGCTTTCTCGACGAGTGTCTCTCCAAGTACGGCCACGGCGTCGAGCGCCCCGTCACAGCCACAAGCATCATCCAAGATGACAGCGGCGTCACCACAACCGTCACGCTCCCCGATGGAACGAGCGAGACGATACGCTCCAAGTACGTCGTCGGCTGTGACGGCGCCCACAGCTTCGTCCGCCATGCCTCGCAAAAGATGACCTTCCCGGGCGCACCGTACGTCAAATCCGAGCTCTTATTTCCCTTTCTGGTTGTTTCGGGCAAGAACTCGGGAGCCATGCCGCCTCCGGGACTGCAACTTTGCACCCTAATTGCTCCCGAGACACACCAATCAAGAATCAAATAACTGACACTGCTGCGTGGACACCTCAAGATATCCTCAGGACTTCATTTTATGCGACGCCCGTCTGCGCGACTCCAACATCCCCAAAGACCGCCTGACGCTGAACCTCAACGACAAGGGCGTCCTCGCAACCCTCCCCATCAGCCAGGAGCTCACGCGCGTGATCGCCTCCCGCAGCCAGGTCGCCGCCCAAGACCAAGAAGTCCCCTCCCTCGACGAGCTCCAGACCTACTTCACGTCAATGACCCTCCCAGGCTCCGGCACGCTGCACGACCCCATCTGGCTCACCCGCTTCCGCCTCCACCACCGCTGCGTCAACCACTACCGCGACGGCCGGCTCTTCGTGGCCGGCGACGCCGCACACATCCACTCCCCCGCCGGCGGGCTGGGCATGAACGCGGGCATCCAAGACGCGATCAACCTGGGCTGGAAACTCGCCCAGGCCTTGGCCCTGCAATCCTCCCCCAAACAAGACGCAGCAGCAGCCGCCGCGGACGCCCTCCTGGACACCTACAACCTAGAGCGCCGCCCCGTCGGCCTCGCCCTCCTCCACGGCACAGACCGCATCTTCGCCTTCATGTCGGCGCCCAGCCCGTGGTTTGTGCCGTTTCGGAATTTCTTTCTGAGGCATGTTGTTGGGAGGATTAACCGCAGTCGGACGTGGCGGAAGAGGGTGTTTCATTTCATCTCGCAGTTTGGGGTCAACTACCGCGGGACGAGCAGGATTGTTGGGGAGGCTTCAAGCAGCAGCATTTGGTTCTGGGGAACGGGGAGTGTGAGAGGCGGTGATCGGCTGCCGGATGGGAGGGTTGTGAATGGGGAGGGGGTTGAGACGGGTTTGCAGCGGGTTTGTCATGGGGCGGCCCATCATTTGCTGCTGTTTGCGGGTGAGATGGGCGAGGAGGAGGCGGAGGGCGTGGCTAAGAGAGTGGTGAGGGCTTGCAAAGCCGGATTCAGATTGGATGTGCATTGCATTGCTTGGGGGGACAGGAAGGTCACCACCGAGGAGTGGTACAGCGACCCCGAGGGGAAGTTGCATGGAAGGTTTGGGTTTGGGAAGAAGAAGCCTGGGTATGTGCTGGTGCGGCCGGACGGGTATGTGGCGCATATTGGGCCGTTGTCGAAGCTGGATCAGTTTCTTTCGTTTCTTGCGGGTTATCTTGTGTCGCCGGTGGTTACTCCAGTTCGTTCCCCTTTCAGTTTGGTCAGTCCTGTTGCTTGGGCGGTTATGGGCGCATACATGGTGGTCAAGCTGCTGAGGGTGATTGCTCAAAGGTTTCAAGTTTGGTCAAGCAGGCCGGTTTGATATTTCCCAAGCTCTCACTCAATCAGGTCTCGATGTATTAATTAAGTCGCATCCACCCTCCGATCATCTTTGAGCTGCTCTTTTCTGCATGACCAAATTGTAATGATACATGGAAGTAAGCAGTTGGACAAGAACATGGGGTTTGTATATATTACATTATAATATTCAACGCCTCATACTGCAAGAGAGTTTCAAATTCACCCTGGAAACGGGCAGTGTTCGTGTTTTGGTAACTTTCATCCGAGCTCGCCCATGTCCCGCAATCGGTGAAAACAGGCTTCAGTGTTGCTGTGCCTTGAGCAGGAAAGGGTGGCATTACCTTACTTTGCATATGCTGGACCCGCTCAGCTGAGCTGCGCCTGAAACTTGCATCGGAAAGATTCAACCTCGATCGGCGGATTTTCTCTCATTCCCATCATCTTCAAGAACAGCAACCTTTTCCTTGACACACAATTCAAGCCTCCCGCACTTTGAGGATACGCCCGATCTGATTACGCTATTTAAGCCGGCGGTTCTTTGGATTTTCGACTCGCGATTTTGATTTACCTCGCCTTTTTCGGTTCTGTTCTCACCACCCCCGACTTCCGACTTCGCGACGCCGATCACAACCGGAAGTGACCGAATCGCGAGAGAACAACCGACCGATTTTCCATCTCTCCATCAACCGCCGCATCACCGACAACCGGAATCTCACTTCAAACCAGAAGGTTTCCGATCATTCATATCTCCGCCCATCGCAACCATGGGAAGCATGTTCGACGAGAATCCGACCCTCATCCAAGAGGGACCCGACATGACACCCGAGCACGACGACATCATCACCTCGCCAGCCCGGCCCAAGAAACACACCCCGCTGGTGCTCATCCACGACGGCGGCGGAACGATCTTTTCATACCACTGCCTCGGCGACCTGGGCCGCCCGGTCTACGGCATTGCCAACCCCCATTACCAGTCCGGCGAGCGCTGGGAGGGAGGCATCCCGGAGATGGCGCAACACTACCTCCAATTCATCAAGTCCGTCGTGCCCAGCGGCGACATCATCATCGGCGGGTGGTCGCTTGGCGGTCTGATCTCACTCGAAGTGGCGCGGCAGATGGCGGATGATCCGGAGAGGAGCCTGAACCTGCTCGGCATCGTCATGGTTGACTCGGTCTGTCCCGTGGTGCTGGACCCACCGGCAATGAAGGTTGTGCAGCATGCCACGCAGTGGAGCAAGTTCACGCGGCAAGAGACAAAGGACCGGGTGACGAGGTGCTTCTCGGAGGCTGTGAGGATGGTCGGGGAATGGAAGCTTCCTGAGTGGGAAGGTCAACAAGGGAAGGGATCTCGGGCGTTGGTAGCGAAGCGTCCGCCGCCTGTTATTCTGCTGCGGGCGATGGAGAAGGTCCCGGTCCCTGGAGAGGAAGGAATAACGAGAGTGGATATTCATCGGCTCGATCGCCAGTTGGGATGGGGGAACTACAGGGAGGATTTGATCACCAAGGTGGTCGATATCCCTGGGCACCACTTCAACATCTTCCACACCGAGGACAACTTGATCGCCACCACCGAGGCCATCCGCAGGGCCTGTCAGGAGCTGGAGGGGGCGGATGGTACTGATTGATTGGAGGAACTTGGAGGGATCAGGAGGAATACAAATATGAGCATGTGGTGAGGTGATCTTTCAGTTTCTTTGGAGCATATGAGCGATAGTACGCAGCAACCAACACTTGACCAAGAACCAGCGCTAACAAACAAACCGGTGGTAAATAGTATGTTCTTGACTTTGTATCTCGATCCGTCTGGCTTCTAAATAAGTTCTTTGAGTCTAGTGCGAGTTCTTATTACCCGCCCCCATCCCTTAACCAACCGCTAACTCCTTGTCTAGTTCCTACCCGCCGTTGCTAGCTAAACAGTCATGCAGAGAGCAAGCTTTGCCGTAGCATCGTCTAAGCGATGCTGACGGCGGGTTGAATTGGCCAGCAAATGAGAGCACGCCACCCTTCAGCAGCTGCGCTGCAGCACAGCCTCTTTGAGCCTCGTCCACCACAGGGCTGTTGGCGAGGCATACCTGTCCAACTCTTTTACGTCTCTCTCTTGAACGACATCTCTCGGGGGCTCCCCTCAAGGGGCCGCATCAGCTCCCCGTCTTGATTCCACGCTATTCATTGTAACTCTCACTCAAGCATTCGACGCATACACCCGCGATGGACACCCCCTCCACACCCGTTTCGAACTTCACATATCCTCGACTGTCTAAAAATCAAGTCCGCCTGGCGAGCGTGCGGAAACGCCCCAAGCTCCAGGAAAGGATCGAGGTCCACCTCACCACCGTGGAATGGCCCCCTTCGACACCGTACGAAGCCCTCTCCTACGTCTGGGGAGACCCGGCACCCCGGAACAGCATCCTCGTCTCAGCGGACGGCTCCCCTCTACAGCCGTACTCGGTCACACACAACCTCTACGAAGCACTGTACCACCTTGCCTACAAGGACCGTGACAGGGTCTTGTGGATCGACGCCCTGTGCATCGACCAGGACAACGTGGAAGAGAAGGAGCAGCAGGTTCGAATCATGGAGCGCATCTACCAGGGAGCGCACAACGTCTGCGTGTGGTTGGGCCCGGGGCCGCCTGGGAGCGAAACCGCCATGGCCGCGGTGCACAAGCTTCTCATGACCATCGACGGCTCCTTGCAGAGCTCGGATCTGCGACGCGAGTGGGCTTTTTTCGGCAGGCTGTTGCAGGAAGCCTGGTTTAGCAGGCGATGGGTGGTTCAGGAGATCGCTCTGGCGAAGAAGGCTACGGTTCACTGCGGCACCCGGGTGGTCTCGTGGCTCGACTTCTCGGACGCCATCAGCCTGTATGGTTCTCAGAGGAATGTGCACCTTTCTACTGTGCGACACGAGTCCCCGGACGTCCGTGGGCTGGGGGCCTTGAACCTGAGCTTCCTCTCAAACAATGCCTTGAGGAAGGACAGGCAAGGGAACATTCTCGAGCGGCGATGGAGTGTCGAGGACCTCCTTGCCTTGTTGCCCATGTTCCAAGCCCAGGTCCCGCACGACGCGGTCTTTGCCATTCTGTCCGTGGCTTCAGACGGCTCCGAGTTCAATCGCATCGAGTACAGCCAGCCCCCGGCCGAGCTCTTCGCCCACGTCTTCAGGCAGATTGCCATCAAATCGAGATCACTGGATATAATGTTCCGTCCTTGGGCCCCAGAGATCTCGGGAAACGGCTGTCTGCCGTCCTTCATCGCACCAGCCTCTCGCCATAGCCACATCCGGGGCCACGACGGGCGGTACGAGAGACGCAACGCCGACAGCTTGGTCGGGCCTCCAAGGAGGCCAATCTACGCCGCAACAACGCCCCTGGCGCAGTCTCCACTCGTCGAGTTGCCCATGCCTGAGCTCCTCAAGCCAGTCCCGGGACACATCGGTCGCCCCACGCTCGCCGCTCGAGGGGTGGTATGCGCCGTCGTCTCAGAACTGGGCGGCGTGTGTGAGAACGGCGTCATTCCCTGGGACTGGCTTGAGACGTGGCGGGACCGCCTGGGCAGCCCTGGGGAAATGGACGATCTCTGGCGCGTCGTCGTCGCCGGGCGGTCCCGCGACGGCAATGCCCCGCCGAACTGGTACAGACGGGCGTTCCGCGACTGTCTGGACTTCAAGGACAATGTATCTCACGGCCTCAACTTGGACTTGAACCGTCTTACGAGAATCAGGTCTGAACCGAGCCACTGCACGGACTACATTGGCCGGGTCAGCGCCTGCGTGTGGGGGAGGCGACTTCTGGTATCAACCCGTGACAGGCCGGGCTACTACGGCCTGGTACCGGCCGAAACAGCGCCGGAAGACATGATTTGTCTTTTTGAGGGCTGTAGCGTGCCGGTGGTCTTCCGCGGAAAGCCCATGACGGAGGCGGTGCTGCAGGCGTTGCAGCTCGCACTTCCACAGCCAGGAGCTGGCTTGTCACCGGAAGACGAGGAGACAATTGTCTCGCGGATGCAAAAGGCGGTGTCTCGGACTCTCTCGAGGTGCGCTGGGAAAAGTCTGGGGACGGCCATATCGTCCTTCCCAGGGGGACATAAAATCAGGTTCCTCCACTCGATTGAGCACAGCTCCCCAGTCGCACTGGCACAGGCGCTGGAGAAGTCCGTCGCCATAGCGCTGCGCCGCCTGTCAGAGGAACCGGAGCTCGAGATGCTGCAGTCGGCCCTTCACATCTTCTTTCATGCGCTGTTGCACAATGAAGCGCTGTCAGTAGGGCAACCAAGAGACCCGTCTGCTCCCTTGGGCCAGAATCCCTCCTGGACAGATATCACACTGCGCCAGCTGTTTCAACCGTTGCTCGCCAAAACCTGCGAACGCGCTCTTGAGCAGGTATTAAGGCGCGATATGGAGATGGTGGTCAGGCCGCGATACATGATCCCTCGAGCTGGGCCTTACAGGCCTCAAGAGCCTCAGCCGCCTGATCCAGTGGCTGACGCGGCACTGGAGGCAGCGTGGGCTGCTGCTTGGGAACGAGCTTGGCCTAGTTCAAGGTCACTCGTGGCCAAGTTATGGTCTAGCGAGCTTGACAGCCAAATCTGGGGGAAGCCATTACAGGACGAGTTGGAATCTTACGTCTCGGAGTACTTAGGCGACAGAAATGCGTACGGCGGAGAGATTGTTGGGGAATGCTATGTCCAGGGTCTGATGGACGGAGAGTGGTGGAGTGTTGGCGAGACCCGGACGCAGCCAAAGAGACACTTCATTATTCACTGAGGCAGCATTCAACTTCCATCCTTTCAATGGCCTTTGGTGCAAGTACACTCTGCACAGAATCCCCTTTTGTTCTTTTTTGGCTCATTTCTTCCTTTCTTCTCTGTTTCTCTTTTCCCCTTTTTCTCCTTATTCCCTTTTCTCTTTTTTTTTCTTTCTTTTTTTCTTTTTCTCATTTTTTTTTATTTCCGTTGGTGGATTAAACGGAGTAGAGCAACGCGGGCACCGAGGAGTCAGCCCCAGAGATAACTCCTGTGGTAAGCGAACTGTGAAGCTGAATCATGAGTTGAACTTTGTCTGGCTGTTGATGTCAAAGTCCCTGGACAAGGAGTCTCCGATCACTAACACGGGGTCACATGTGTCGGCTTCTTCGGACATCACATTGCACTCCATATGAAAAGAAGAGGACAACAGGAGTAATGAGGGAAACGAGCAGCTGGTCATCCGTGCCAAATATACAATCCCAACCAAAACCCTCGCCTCCAACCAGGCCAACTCTGACGCAGGGTGGTCCTCCGCGAGCCCCTGAGCCGGCCCCTGAAACCAACATCAACAAACATCAACCGCCCCTCCAAAGTAAACAATAACCCACAGCGCTATCCATCGCGCCAACCACACAGGAAAAGACTATCAACCGGGCAATGGTATCATGAACACTGAAACACCCACACTCCCACCCATCCCCATCATCACCCCGCCAGCCTCTTCACCGACCTTCAGGCGTCGAAGTCCCCAACTTCTTGGTCGACTTGGCCGTGCCAATATGGGTATTGTGCACCTGTACACACACCATCAGCCACTCACTCATCTCACTCAATAAAATCTTTCAAGTAACTCACCTTCGTCGCAAACCTCAAACTCGTAATCGTCTCCTTCAGATGCGCCTCCAGCGGGCTCACCATGACAAACATGAGCGTCTTCGAGTTCCCACCCAACGAGTACTGCAGCAGATGCGTGAGCTTGGAGTTGCGGTACGGGATATGCGCCGCGCCGCGGCCAAGCGCCTCAATCACATCGCCCAGGCACGACAGGCTCCTGTTGATGTTCTGCGCCTCCTTCATGCGCTCGCCCTCGGCCTGGCTGTGCTTGAGGCGCTCCGACCCGGCGAGATCGACCAGGTTGAGCGTGCCTTCGCAGCGCTCGCCGGTAGCGCTGTTCTCGCCGACCAGCTTGAGGATGAAGATGGAGTGGGAGCGCGAGGAGCGCTCGTTGGCCTTGGTGGCCGCGACGCTGCGGTTGCTCTGCGCCTGCTTGAGCATTGCCTCGACCTTGTCGGGTGAGTCGAGGGCGACGGTTTTACAATTGAGCACCGTGGTCTGCTTGCGGGCCTCGTCGTGGCGGATCTCGAGGCGCTTCTTGGGGTCCGACTCGCGGCCAGGCGTGAGCAGGTCGTGCAGCTCCTCGTTGTACACCTCGACGAAGCTGCCCTCCATCGTGTACGTCCACGACTTCTCCTGCAGCTTGGTGATGGTGTCGTAGATCATGTGCGTGGCCAGCGGGATCATGCCGTTCTCCGAAGACATGGTGTACGTCTTGCCGGAGCCGGTTTGGCCGTAGCAGAAGATGCAGACGTTGTAGCCGTCGAGGGCGCTCTGCACCATCTGCGAGATCTCGTCAAACACCTCCTCGTTGCGCGCCGACGGGCCGAAGACGCGGTCAAACTCAAAGGGGAGCGTCTTGCGGCTGACAACGCCCAGGCTGCTCTTTTCCTCTGGTCCGGCAACATCGATCTGGGACGATGTCTTGTCATCGGGGAACGTGATCTTGGCTTCTTCGCCTTCTGAGGGGTCGAGGACGGGCCGGACTCGGCACATGACGCGGATGTTGCCCTTCAGCTCCTGGTACTTGTTGAACAGGACGCGCCGTTCCGTCTCCTCCTTGATCAGCTTCTGCCGGGCCTCCTCGGCGACACGCAGGGCGTCCTGCAACTGGGCCTGCATCTCGGCAAACTTGTCCGCTTGCTGCTTGTTGCCGGACTCGAGGAAGTCGATCCGGGCCCGCAGTCCGCGCATCTGATCTTCGAGAATCTCGTTTGTCGCCCTCATCTCGTCGATCTGCTGCTTGAGGGTCCCCTTGAGTGTTTGCTCGCGGTCGAGGTCCGATTTGAGAGCCTCCACTTGGGACCGCATGTCCTGAACCTCGCGCTCCTTCTTCAGTAGCTCCAGGTTCAAATCTTGCTGCTCCGCCCCTAGCCTGGTGCGCAAGTCCTGCAGCTCCCGGGACCTCTGGGCCTGTTCGTCGGACAGTTCAGCGCGGTGCTGACGTTCCTTGGCCTCGAGGGCCTCCTGGTGCTCCCTCTTCAACTGGTCGATCTGGCCCTTGAGGTCGCGGCGGAGTTCGTCCATGTCGAGCTTGTGCGCTCGTTGTTTGTCTTCCAAATCGTATTTATGCCTCCTTTGCTCCGCTTCCATCTCGAGGATCATGCCTTGCTTCTCCTGCTGTAGTGAGGAAATTTCCTGCCGTTGGACGTCAAGCTGGCTCTGAAGACGGCTCTTCTCGTCAACAAGCCGCTCCCGCTCCCATTCAAGATCGCTTGCTAGTGTAGCCGTCAGCATCTCGAAGAACCAGTCGCAACTCAAAATCACCTACCCCGATTCTTGGCCAAGTCGATCGCTTCTTCGAGGGCCTTCCTGTCTGTCATGGTGCCTTCGAACGCCTCCTTCATCACCTTGAATTGCGACTCGAACTGGGTGAGTCGACCGTCGACATCCCAACCTGTAAAATTGGTTACATTTGAGTCCTTGGTGAGGAACCACTTTGCGCGTGAAGAACAGCTTTTGGAGGGACTCTTGAGGAGGGTGTCAACCGTCTCACAGGCTGCTTGCCATTTCATGAGATGCACAGGTGTTGTTGGCGGGGGCGGCGCGGACATTCCTCGAGGATCGGCAGGCCCGAATAGGTCAAACTTGGCTGCGTCTTCTGGGCGAATCTTGCTTGGGGTGGTGCTCTCCGTCTTCCCGTCCGACTAAGACGGCTGACAAGGAGGCTGCTTGGGTTGCTTGACCTGCTTGACCTGCTTGACCTGCTTGACCTGCTTGACCTGCTTGACCTGCTTGACCTGCTTGACCTGCTTGGCCTGCTTGGCTTGTTCAGGCTGCTCGAGCTTGGACCGATTGGTTTGCTGGGGTTGCTCAAGAACGACTGGACCTCCACTAGAGGTTCCATTCGGCTGGTCATTGAGCGACAGGGTCTCAAGGCGCTTGCTGAGACCCGAGATATCCCTGCTGACTTGCCGCCTATGCAGAGCCGCTGGCTGTTGAGGAGCGGCGTTCCGCGACTTCTGGGACTGAAGACTGTGCTGCTGAATTGAACGTGAAAAAGCCGTACCCTTCTGAGCGGCCTGTCCGGCGTCCTCCTCCACCTCCCGGTTGCCCATCGCCGTGGCGGCTCGTGGGCGCGTGAGTGCCCGGGGGCGGACATTTGTGGATTGTGTGAAGCCCATTGACGTCGGGGCTCTCCCTGTCATCGGCGCGCGGGTACCAGGACCGACGCTCTTTGCGAAGTTGCTGGGCGCATTTCGGATTGATGAAGCGGCAGAGCTGTTGGAGACCAGGCTTGTAATGGATGCGCCTCTAACGCTAGTCGCAGGCCGAGGGATGCTAGGGATCTGAGACTTGATCGGTTCGGCTGCCTTTTCAACAAGTGTCTTCCGCTTCGGTTCCGGATGTTGTGATACTGTCCAGGTGTCTCGGCGTCAGTTGTCCAATTGGCAACAAGGGGGCAAGCGGATGCGCATACTGCTTCCATTGTGTGTGCGCTTCTGCGGGAGCCCGGTCGGCTGCTGGGCGCGCGCATTGGTCTGAGAGTCGGTAATCTCTTGGAGATACCTCGTCGTCGCTCTCGTCGGGGCAGCGGCAGTGGCATGGACTTGAGGCGGCCGAAGTCCCGATCGGAAGCTCTGGGCAGGCAACGGTCAGTAGAGATCGCAAGGCATGGCCGTGTCAACATACCGCGTTCTCCGAGGTGTCCATGTTGGGGGTGCGCATGCGCGGGATGAGGAAGTGGACGAGCAAGTACGAGGATAGGAGCAGAGCTCCCGTCGAGGATGTGGTTGTCGGCAACGTTGTGAAGCGTGGCGGGTCTCTCCCGAGACGGCGATTTGCTTGGGTCCGCAATGGGTGTAGCGCAGAGCGCGAGAGGTTGAGTTTACCAAAATCACCGGGGCAACCACACAAAATTGGGGCCAATGGCAGGCTGTCAAAGTGTAGGGCCGCGTGGGCACCTCACTCAAATGAAGGGTTAGGGTGGGCTCTTACGGATAATCTGGACCCTCAATGACGCACAAGCCATCCGCATTCACATGCCACGAAGTTCGAACCCACAGACCCCGACTGAAATCCCCTTGTTGGAGCTCGAGACAAGCTGTCAATTGCACATGCAGCACGCAACCCACATCTACAGTTTGAGACCTCGCTGCTGCAATCTCCAGGGACAGATGCAGAGACGCCATTAACACATTGCCAAACGGCCTTACTACCATCGATTTCTTTAGCCATTCCCAGGACTCCATCGCTACACCATGGAGAAGTTCTCGCAGTTCCGCGACAGAGGCAAGCTCCCTGTTTCCGCTCAGCTTACATCAACCTTTTGAGCACTCACAAGCTAACGTCCGCTTGAACAGGCTCTGGCATATCTCCCTTCCTCCCCGTCACCACGCCGTCCTCGATCTTTGGAACCGCCTTCCACGCCGTCGTTTTCGTCCTCCGCCTCCCCTTCTTCCTGACCTTCGCCGCCGCCTACTTCCTGGTCCTCCAACACCTCCCCTTCCTCCCCTTCGTCGTCCGCAAGCTTCTCCTCTGGCTACTGCTCACCATCCCCCTCGTCTGGTGGGTCGACCTCCAACTCGACGGCGTCAAGCGCGGCGCGCTCAGCCAGCAGCCTCGCTCCCGCGTCCCGCACCCGCGCTCCATCATCGCCGCCAACTTCACCTCCCCGATCGACGCGCTCTACCTCGCAGCCGTCTTCGACCCCATCTTCGTCGCCTCCCACCCGGCCTCCCGCAAAGTCCGCCGCATTAGCCTCTGGTCCGCCATCCGCGCCGCCCTGTCTTCTAACCCACAACTCCTCGACCTTGCAGAATGGGAGAATGGCGGAGACCTAACCGACCTCCGCGCGCTAGTCTCCCGCCACCCGGACCGCGTCATCGCCGTCTTCCCCGAGTGCGGCACCACCAACGGCAAGGGCATTCTCCCGCTCAGTCCCTGCCTTTTGACGGCGCCCGCCGAGAGCGCCATCTTCCCTCTCAGCATGCGCTACACGCCGCCCGACGTGACGACGCCTGTGCCCGGTCTTAAGGGATGGGCTGCGTTTCTGTGGAAGCTGCTCGGCCGGCCGACGCACTGCATTAGGGTGCGGATTGCGGAGGGGGTGCACAATATCACGTCGGCGTCGAATGGGGTCTCGGAGGCGCACCAGGTGAGAGAGGAAGGGCGCGGGGAGGACCAGCCTACGCCTGAGGAGCAGCGGCTGCTTGATAGGATTGGGGAGGCGTTGGCTCGGTTGGGGAGGGTGAAGAGGGTGGGGTTGACGCTGAGGGACAAGAAGGCTTTTGTGGCCGCCTGGACTAAGAGGAGGTGACCGACAGATGGCCAGGATGCGAGACAAAACATAGAAAACCGATATGCATAGCAGCAAGTGGTGTAAAAGGAGGGTATTCCTGTACTCTTAGGTTGAGGTTCGAGTTCAGCATGGACAGCCAAAAGCATACTCAAGCCAAGCAAACGAGCAAGTCGACATTAAACCTAGATTGCCAGTCCTGTACATCTTTTGGCTACCGACTCAGCAGTATCATTGCAAGCGCCTTTTCCAGCCCAAACCCGCAAAACATATATGTATACAGTTCAAAATCTTAAAATGATCACCTAGCCCCGTACCACCTAAGCGTCGGTGATACACCCGTGGCTAGCATCCTTGACCAGCTGGGCATACTTCCTCAGCGTGCCACGGGTTGCCCTCGGCGGCGGCGCCTTCCACTCTTTCCTGCGCTTCGCGAGCTCCTCCTCCGGCACCTCGAGATCCAACACGCGCTTCTCGGCATCAATCACAATCCTGTCGCCATCCTTCACCAAACCAATCGGCCCGCCCTCCATGGCCTCGGGCACGATGTGGCCGATCAGGAAGCCGTGGCTGCCGCCCGAGAAGCGGCCGTCGGTGATGAGGGCGACGTCCTTGCCGAGCCCGGCGCCCATGATGGCCGAGCTGGGCTTGAGCATCTCGGGCATGCCGGGACCGCCCTTGGGGCCCTCGTACCGGATGACCACGACCGTCTTCTCGCCCTTCTTGATGTCGCCGCGCTCGAGCGCCTCGATGAAGGCGTCCTCGTAGTCGTACACCTTGGCCGTGCCCTCGAACCGCAGGCCCTCCTTGCCCGTGATCTTGCCGACCGAGCCGCCGGGGGCGAGCGAGCCGCGTAGGATCTGGATGTGGCCCGTCGGCTTGAGCGGGTTGCTCAGCGGCCGGATGATGGGCTGGTCCTCGGGGAAGCCGGGCACGTCGGCCACGTTCTCCTTCATGCTCTTGCCTGTGACGGTCACGCCCGAGCCGTCGAGCAGACCCTCCTTGAGCAGGAACTTGAGCAGCGCCGGCGTGCCCCCGATGTTGCAGAGGTCTTCCATGACGTACTTGCCAGACGGCTTCAGGTCGGCCAGCAGGGGCGTCTTATCCGACACGGCCTGGAAGTCGTCGATGGTGAGCTTGATGCCGACCGAGTCGGCGATGGCGATGAGGTGCAGCACGGCGTTGGTGCTGCCGCCAAGGATGCTGACGACGACCATGGCGTTCTCAAACGCCTGCCGGGTCAGGATGTCCTTGGGCCGGATGTCTTCCCGGAGCAGGTTTTTGATGGCCTCACCGACGCTCTCGCACTCGGCCTTCTTCCGCGGGTCCTCGGCCGGGAAGCTGCTGCTGCCGGGGAGGGTCATGCCGAGAGTCTCGATGGCCGAGGCCATGGTGTTGGCCGTGTACATACCACCACACGCGCCGCCGCCAGGGCAGGCGTGGCGAATGATGTCGAAGCGCTGCTTCTCGTCGATCTCGCCGGAAATGTACTGGCCGTACGCCTGGAAGGCGCTGATAATGTCGAGCGGCTCGCCCTTCATGCTGCAGCCCGGCTTGATGGTGCCGCCGTACACCATGATGCTGGGCCGGTTGACGCGGCCCATGGCGATCAGGACACCGGGCATGTTCTTGTCGCAGCCGGGCAGGGAGACGTTGGCGTCGTACCACTGGCCCTGCATGACCGTCTCGATGCTGTCGGCGATGATCTCTCTGCTCTGCAGGCTGTAGCGCATGCCGGTGGTGCCCATGCTGATGCCGTCCGAGACGCCAATGGTGTTGAAGCGCATCGGGACAAGCCCTGCCTTGGCGACGCTATCGCGGACGAGCTTCGAGAGGTCCATAAGATGCATGTTGCAGGGGTTGCCCTCGTACCAGACGGACGAGATGCCGACCTGGGCCTTGGACATGTCTTCTTCGGTCAGACCGGTGGCGTAGAGCATGGCTTGCGAGGCGCCCTGCGACTTGGGCTGTGTGATGGCCGACGACACGCGGTTGAGCTTCTCGTCGGCATATCGGCGGGCGGTGGATGAGAGGGGGCGGCTGGAGGTCAAATGAGCTTGTCTTCTTCACCCTGTCGGATTGTCTCTGGCCAAACATACAGTTGGTTCCTCAACGGCAGAGCCCGGGTGGCCGCCAGGGCCTTGGGAGCGCCGGCGCGCAGGAGAGACGGCGACAGCATGACGACGTCGTCAAGAGGAACTTGAGACGAGAGGAACCGGAGACAACAAGATCAATGGGCTGCCAAAGCAAAACGACGCGTTCCTAGGCAGAGATGGAGCCACGAGAACAGTCAATTGGCCCTCGACTGATGTCTGGAACCGAGCTGTCTTCGAGTTCAAGTCTGAGTCGAAAGATTTGGGGCGAAATCGGAGCTAAATAAATGGTGTTCCCAAGTCACAGGGACAGAGACAAGGGTCCCTGCGGGATCCCCGCAACAGCTGCATCGAAATACAAGCTTCCCGATTGGTTCAGTGAGAGGGACGGGGACGGGAGCTATGACCTTGACGGTCTCGGGAAGACTCCACGCCGTCGGGTTGTCAAAGTTCGTTGTCTCAAGTCAGCGGTCTGGACTCGGCATTCGCTTGCTCACGACGTATCTAGACTTCAGTCCTCCGCCGCTATGAACCTTCTAAAGCCCGGTGCAGTTTGGTGTAGCTCCAAGCTTCCAGCTTGGATGATGACTCTTCCCTCCTGTATTATCCCGTTTGGGGACCCTGACCGGAGATAAGCTGAGCGCGAATGGAAATAAGGCCAGGGGGAACACTCGTTGTCTTCCCGTGCATCTTGCATGCAGCCGGGCCTTCGCGGTTACGGCTCGGAGCGCGAGCCTCTCTTGGGTATGACAGATGTACTCCGTACGCCCTTGCTCACGGCTTGACGCCCTTCCCATCCCCTGCCCCAGATTTGCCGTCGCCCTTCTCTCTCCGATGTAGGATCTCGTCGATGATACCGTGCTCTTTCGCCTCCTCTGCCGTGAGGTACTTGTCCCGCTCCATCATGTCGTTGATGGCCTGCATGTCGTACTTCTCGTACCCAAACGACTTGTTGATATGGCTCTGCACAATCTTGTTGATCTGCTCTCGTATCCTCTGGATCTGGGTGGCGTAGATTAGGATATCGGCCGCCGGGCCGCGGGTGCCGCCCAGCGGCTGGTGCACCATGATGGAGCTGTGCGGCAGGGCGTACCGCTTCCCTGTCTCGCCGCCGATCAGAAGGATGGCAGCCATAGACGCGGCGGAGCCCACGCACACGGTCGAAACGGGCGACTTGATGTAGGTCATGGTGTCGTAGATGGCGAGTCCGGAGCTCACCTCGCCGCCGGGTGAGTTGATGTACATGGTGATGGGCTTGTCGGGGTTGTCGGACTCGAGCCACAGCAGTTGTGCCACGATCGACGCGGATACGGTGTCGTCGATCGGTCCATTGAGGCATACTATCCGTTCCTGCTCCAGTCAGAGTTGGGTCGGGCGGGTTCGATCGAAGAGTGCACTGACTTGCAGCAGCTTGGAGAATATGTCGGCTTTGGCTTGCGGTTAGCGACAAGGTTCAAAGCCATTGAGCCACTGGGCAGCAGAAACTCACATGTCCGCCAACCGCCCGACTAGCTAGTGTCAGTAAAATAAATGCGACTTGGATGAGGCCCCCCGGGTCACAAGGAAGAACGGACCGTGACTTCGGTGATGTACGGCATCGGGATGTTGCTCGTGGGCGGGATCGCCGCAGCGGGCGCGCCAAGTCGGGAGAAGTTGCGGCTTTGCGAGGCGCCTAACCTCCATAGGAGGCGAAATGCTGTTCGTTGTGTGTTCATTGTGGCCGGGTTGCGAATTGTCTCGTGGAGTTTGCGATGAGGAACGGGGTTGGAACTGAGACGGAGCGCGAGGCTGCCTGGTCAAGGTTCCCGCGGCAAGTGGAGCTCAACAACCCCAGTTCCACTGACACTGCCCTCTCGAGTCCCAACAACAAGATTTCCAGACTGTTTCCCCAATATCTACACATAAGGTTGGCATTTTATCAAAGGTTTACCTCCTTCATTGTCTTCGGTTAATCTCCAGCTTGTTTTCCGCGGCACGAAGCAGCAACACGGATGGAAATGCCGTTCCCGATCCGGTTAGACCTGGTATAGTTATGCGGGCAGCTGGAAAGAAGTTCATTGGCCTCAATTTCAACATCAGCCTCGTCTCCCTCAGCCAGCTCCAGGCGCCATGAAGACTCTTCTCAGAACACTTGTCGGGCAGCAATCAACAAGCTCAGCTTACCGTAAGGCATGTCGGCCCTCGGCGACTCGGAACTTCCACAGAAGCACCATCCTTCACAATGAACAGCCCGACACCTCATCACAGGATGCTTCCACCGCATCGGATGGCGTCTCTCCCAGTGTTCAGATCGACGTGGAGAGCAAAACGGTGAAAACAGAAGTTGGGGAACTACCAATATCCCCCTTGATGGACCCTTCATTCCACGAGGCCAGACGGAAATTCACCCAGCCCAAGCCGAAACGCTCAGGGTATAACCCGACCAAGCTTCAGCGGCACTTGGCTCGCAATCCCTACGGTAATGCCACACAGTTCTTGGTGATCTGAGCCCTTCTGACAGCCTTCCAGCAAGAGCGCTGGCCACGCCTGTGCGGAGATGCCCCATCACCAACACATCGCTCCCCAAGTTCTTCCTGCAGGGTTTCAACCTCGTGGCCCACCCCGAGACAGGGAAGCCTTACTTTGTACCCAATATTCCGATTAAAAAGCCATCAGACACCGCCAAAGCTGCTGAGGATGCCGTCTCTTCGGAAGAGGGCCAGGCCGAGCCGGAACCGGACAACAGCGCAGCGCAGGAGTCGTCAGACGCCGGCCAGGCGCCTGCCACGAAGCCGCAAACGGGCGTCAAGAAGGGCCCCTCGGCATACGTCCTCTCTCGCCAAGCACTACTCCAGGAACTCCAAAACCCACAGTCGCCATACTTCAAAGCACAACGGCGGCTCCTCCGCATGAGCGACCACGGCCAGTCCAAACTCACCGCGGCGCTCAACGCAGCCGCCTGGCGCAGCGACATGGATACGGTCCTGCTGGAACTGCTTCGCCGGCGCGTTTTCGACGGGCTCCAGCACTTTGCGAAGATGGTTGAGGAGCAAGGCCGGGAGTACATTGTCAAGTGCGAGCGCTGGGACGATGTCAAGGGTCTCAAGCACCGGGGATGTCTGTTGTACCTCGGTCCGCCGGAGGGGGCGTCTTCCGGCTCGGGGCCCCAGTACGTCCCGCCAAGGCTGTCGACTATGAACGTTGCGCCCTCTCGGTACGGGGAGACGCTGGCGGTGCACAACCTTCGGGGGCTGCTCGGTGAGCAGCACCTAGCTCGGCTGAGGGAGTCGAAGGTCTTCAGTGATGGCTCGCTGTTTCTGCTGGGCAGGCAGGCGACGGTCAACCTGCAGCTGATGTTGTGGAAGCTTCAGGGGTACATGGCGTGGGATGAGCAGCAGGTCAAATCAGAGACACAAAGCTCGACATAGACGCCAGAGGGCCGTTCAGGGTGCGAGTCATCGTCGTCTAAACGGGCAAGATCCTGGGTGAGGCGTTACGGCGCACACAATGTTCGGCTAGATTTGTCCAAGTATCGACATTGTAGACAAAACTACAATCCAACCTGGGTCGCTTGCTACCTTGACACCCGAAAACAACTCTATCCTCCCATTTCAAATCTTACCTTCTTTTCTCTTTTCTTTACCTTTTCCTTCCTCCTCTCCTTCTGCTACTTTATCTTCTTTTACCTCTTCGTTCTTATTTTACTTTTTTACCTTTTTCTCCTATTTTTACTCTTCTTTTAAACTCCGTATTCCCCTTGGTCTTCCTCTTCCTCTTCCTCTTCTTCCCCTTCCCATTATTTTTACTCGTTCTTGTTTTATTATTTATCCTTCATTAACTCTCTTCCTTCTTTTCCTCCTCTTCTTCTTCATCTTCCTCCGTTCCTCTTGGTTTAACGAGGGCTGGTGGTAAGGTAGCTTGAGGGTTAGGGTTGGCGTTGTTGTCTTGTCCCCTGGTTCGGCGCGTTTTAATTGAAATCAGGCGCGTCTCAACGCGTCTCCCGCCGCGCACACCCCAGTCCCCATCCACATCGACCAGCTTCCCGAGCAACAGTCAAGGCTTTCTCTCGGGGACAAGGCCAACAACCGCCGCCAATATGAACCGTATCGACGTCAAAAGGCGAAATGTGCTCGACCACCGCAAGAAGCAGTTTGCGGACCCTGCGTACAAGGAGACGCAGTATCCGCACCGCCTGAACTTTTACTCGACGCCGCCAACCGCCGACATCACGCTCGAGCAGTTTGAGCAATGGGCAATCGACAGGCTACGGAGTGCGTGCACACGATCATGTCTATAATGCTGTACTCTATGCTAATCATCTGGTCCTCCAGTCCTCGCCGAACTCGAGGCATGCTCCTTCCGCAACAAGACCCCCGCCGAGACGGCGCAACACATGAAGCCGCTCCTCGACAAGTACCTCCCGCTCGACGCCACCAGCTCAGGCCACTCGCAGCTGCACGCGCAGCGCCAAAAGGACCACTACAGCCACTTCATCCTGCGCCTGGCCTTCGCCTCGACCGAGGACCTGCGCCGGCGCTTCACGCGCGTCGAGACGATGCTGTTCCGCCTGCGCTTCCAGGCCGACGACTCGCGCGAGCGCGCCGCCTTTGTGCGCACCCTCAACCTCGACTGGGAGCCCGTGTCCGAGGATGAGAAGCGCGAGCTGGCGCCGCAGCTGGCGACGACGATTGGGTTTGGGTACGGCAAGCGCGCGCAGCAGGTCATGGATGAGGACTGGTGCAAGGTCGACTGGACGCGGGTGCCGGACTTGATCGAGGGCCGGAAGGTGTACGTCAAGGCGGGGAAGGCGTATGTGCCTGGCCGGGAGCAGCAGAGTATGGTGTTGAATGCGTTTACGAAGCGGTTAGAGCAGGCGTTAGAGGTGAGCAGGACATGAATAAGCGGGAGTCCTAAGAAGGATACTGACAGACACACCACAGCTCACAGCCCGGGCCCTCCCGCGCCTCGACGAAGACGACCGGCTCATCCCCATCCTCGACCACCTCTCCAAAAACTTCATCACTCCCGACGCGAGCTACACGGGCTCAGGCACCGCCATCGAGGGCGCCGAGATCACGGCGCGCAACATCGACAACCTGGCGCAGCACTTCCCCATGTGCATGTCGCACCTGCACCGCACGCTGCGGCGCGACGCGCACCTCAAGCACTACGGCCGGTTCCAGTACACGCTCTTCCTCAAGGGCATCGGGCTCAACCTGGAGGAGTGCCTCGTCTTCTGGCGGTCGAGCTTCACCAAGATCACCGACGACACCTTCAACAAGGAGTACCGCTACAACGTGCGGCACGCGTACGGCGACGTGGGCGGCGACTCGAACCGCCGCACGGGCGGGTACAGCCCCTACAGCTGCCAGAAGATCCTGACGGAGCACGCCCCCGGGCCCGGGGAGGCGCACGGCTGCCCGTATAGGCATTTCAGTCTGGAGAACCTGGCGACGCTGCTGCGCACGTCGGGCGTGACGGACCGCGGCGTGCTGCAGGGCGTCAAGGAGGACGTTGAGAGCCAGAAGTATCACATGGCGTGTAACCGGTTAGTTTACCCCTCGCTCAACTCACCTACTTTTTTTCTACCTTGGATTGCTTGAACTAACTTGAGTTTGTGTGTATAGCGTCTTCGAGCACCTCCACAAGACGGAGCTGAAACGGGCCAAGGACGACGGCGTCATGACGGCGGCGCAGCTCGAGACCATTGTGCACCCCAACGAGTACTTTAAGCGGAGCTACCTGCTGAAGAATATGGATAAGCAGAAGCCGCAGGGTGATGTGAAGATGGAAGGGTGATGTGATGGCTGAGTGGTGAAGGTGGAGGGCTGGGACGGGCTGGGCATGTGGGCAGGCCGCAGGTGGGAGTGTCAGCTGGGTTCGATGTCTGACACACCCAACCAGTAGGGCCGCGTTATGTCGTCGGCGCCATTCGTTGACGTGAGCCCGCGGCGTGGGGGATTGTAAGGTGTGTGTTAGTGTAGTGCTTCGGCTGCGGGTTTGGTTCGGTTTGGCTTTGGGTACAGTAACCAGGCTGGTGTCTGGTCGGTGTATGTGAGTGCACGGAACGTAAGCACAGCAACGAGGTCAGGAGTTGAGTCATGCTGGTAATGGGACACCGAGTTTTCCGGTCCCGTGGGCACACTTCAGTTTCACTGTTTCCTCTGGAGAAATGCCTCAGCGACGCCCTTACTAACCTCCTCATCAACGCCGACACTGAAGGCCAACGCCGAAAGCCGATCATCACGAGCTCCGTTGGCTCGGCTGTAACGTTACTATAGCAATGACCGTTTTGAAAAGTTACCGTCAGTTACGATGAAAAATACAATGGCCAAGTGATCGCCGGTGCATTTCCGGCTAGCAATCGAGACCGCGATCGAACTTCGATCCCTCGCTGTCAACGCCGATCCGCAATCACCTGCATCCCGTCCGCAATCGAAAAATCGAGTGCGACGCTGTTCCCGCATGGAGAATGCTCCACCGAGTTCGAGAAGGAGAACGGTTTTTTTCGAGAGATGTTCCATCACAACGATCGAGATGGTATTCTGCCGCCCTTTTCTGTGGGGGGCAAAAGATGGAAAGTGTTGTGGTCCGCTCGTCGCATGAGGGCAACTGACTCCCTTTTGATACACGCATGTGTACGGATAGAGCTTCGGACCAAAATGTCCGGCCAGTTATGCGTCCGGCATCTGCAAGTGGTTGCGTTCCCAAGTGGCCCCACCCATCCCGCTTTTGTGCTGTGAGGGGATTCACAGATTCGGAGTTGCTGCGGGAGAGCCAAGGCCGAGTCAGCTCGTCAGGGTTCGCATTCAAACATCCAGGTATACTTGTTTCGAGGTCACTTCTCACTCCCTGACGACTGCCTACCCTGATGACGGTGGCTATGCATGGCTAATGCAGCTGGTCCCTTGGCCATCTGCAGCAGCTCCTCTTCGTCCCTGCATTTGACCCTCGAGCTGACGTCGTCAATCTTCAAGTGCCTCGAGAGTGCCCACAGCTTGAACTCAGATCGGATGGCCTGAGTCGGGACTGTCCAACGAGGTGCGCAGCTGCCAGGCTGCCATCTTTCTTCCATCCCCACGCGCAACCCGTATCACCGAGCACGTCTTGTTGTGGACTCATGCGTGGCCTGACCGGATACCTGGTATTCCTGCGGCAATAAGACCACTAGGAATGGAGAAACGTGCGAGAACGATGCAGCATGAGGTCATTCAAGAACAGCGTGTCAAAACGAACCCATGGCGTTTTGCGACCCAGTCTGCAGTGATACTCGACTTGGTAAGGGTCGGGAGATTGCCAGGGGCAGACAGCTCCGCCCGGGGCTCGATGCCGATCAGCGCCGGGCCTGTGGTTCCTGACGGCGATGACAAGCCCGGCTGGAGTTGGCCAAAGCCGGGCCTTGCTTCCCGGGGACATCGTCGTCGACGGCCCGGTGGGGCCCCGAGCTCGCCACGGCCCACGGGCGGATTCACCCGACCGCCGGACCCCGGCCGGTGCGGAGTAGGCCGGAACTTTTCCTCCGCGGGTTGTTTTTGACGGCAACGAGCCCGGGTTCCACGACGGCAAGTGGTAAACCCAGGAGGGCCCGTCCCCATAAGAGGCAAAATTGCCGCACTCTCGGCGTTCTCGCTGTCGAGCAACACGCTGCAGTCCACCTCGGCGTTGCCTCTAGAGAGGCTGAGTAGTTGCAGTTCAGCTCGATGCGAACTCAGCACGAAGTGTGGACGATTGCTCGTGTGTGATCTTCCTGGTGAGAGCAGTGTAACAATACACAACCCCATCTCGCCTCCCTTGCGTTCGTCCCGGGACGGAGGCGTCGTGAAAATCAGCGGGTCCTGCATGAAGGGGGGTTGCAGATCGTTGCCCGAACCAGCGCGTGTAAGTCAAGCAACTGGGAATAGCCTCAACATCAACTCTAGACCGGGAAGGGCAGGCCATTCACGAAGCCCCCAAAAGCCGCAATTACCGGGATTCACAGCTGGGTGCAGACACGAGGAAACCCTTGAGATGCACGCCATCGGCAAAAAAGAGTCTCAGCTGCAACGGCTGCTGCAAAGCTGCTGCAAGCTGCTGCAACAAGTTACCACCGCCGCCACAACCTGCCAGCTCTCATGCAGCGAAATCAGGGCAGTAGGATTGCGACAGTGGGACCAGCTTAAGCGACTGTAGTATAGCTATTATGTGGATGCAAGCCACCTGTTGCCGGAAATATACTTCCTACCTGCAGCGTAGGGTCGGTGGCTTCATCAGAGTAGCAAGCTGAACCAGCCTCTGAATGCCCTCTTCTGGCACGACGGGAACTTGAAACACCCTGAGCCGGAATGTGGCCGCGGTCCTACGTGGACCCCACGTTCCACTCAAGCACGCAAAGCCTGCTTGACGGAGAAAAACCCTGTGGGAAGGGAATGGGGACACATTTCCGGTTCAGGTACATGACACAGCGCAACGGTGAATCGAACCATGTGTAATGTAGTGTAGGTGGTGAAACCCTTTCTCAGTCTTTGTAATCGTGATTCATCAATCGCTAGCGCTAGATACAACAAATTGGTATAGTGCTTCCCTGGGTCTATCATCCCGCGCCAGTCCGTCCCAAAAGACCAATTGCATAGTATCCCGTTGTCCTTCTGACCGTTGTGTGTTTGATACCGGATACCACTTTTCCCCAATGCGCCATCGCTGCAAGATTCCCAAGGCAGAAAAACAGAAAGTAAGAATAGAAAGTGTGACAACCATGGCCCTGCACGTCTTCGGCGCCGGGCCGAGTTGAGCAAAGGCATGTCCCGTGCAGAGCCAGAATCGGCGACGGTGGCAGGTCTGGACCCCAACAGGCCATGCAGCATGCTGAGGACAACTGGTGTGTCGCCGCATTCGTCCCGCCGTCGACCCCTCCCTTCTACCATGGGCCAGATCCGCGGCAGCGATAAGGTGTTGAAGCATGTCGACGTCAGCGGCTTGGCAAAAAGCGGCATGGGAATCGGGCCATTGGCGGAATGTATCCCGTCGCGCAGTGTTGTCGGGGTCGGGCGCGGCTGGCCAATGGGGAGGCTTGGGTCCAGAGCTGGCCGCGGTTTGGTGCATAATGGGTGATTTCCGTCCTGGGACGGGACGGAAATTCCGCTGCGGGTGTTGAATGAGGTGAGGTGTCGTGTCGCGTCGTGGTGTGTTGTGTCGTGTCGTGGGTGTTTTGGGAGGAGGCAGTGTGATGCGACCGGCGCTTTCACTGTTAACCCTTCTGAAGCTCCTTTGAGCTGAGCTGGATGTCGAGCTCGGAATGGGCGTCGAATGGTGCCCAGAAGAGCTGTTGCCGGAGCTGGTTCTGAGTGAAACGGTTCTTCACTCGCTGCCGGTAACAACCCTTGCTCAACCGACCAGCTGCGTCGTTGAAGTCGCCGCACATGGAGTCCGAAAAACATGGACTGCCCAAAAGTGGCGGCGGCGGGGTGAGCTCGGCGTCACCCGACCGGGCGGTCCGAAAGGTTCAGCAACCCGGCAGTTTGGTTCCGAAGATGCATGATTCCGGTCCTGGCAAGATCGGCGGCCTCGAGGTGTCCGGGGTCGCCGGCCGGGATTCTGGCATGCTGACACCGAACGGAAGGCGGAGCAAAGCAGACCGGCCGTGGTAGTCGTTTAACCACATAGCTCGACCAAAGTGCTGAAAAAATGCCGCCTGCCGTCGGTCTCGCTCAATCGGTGTGCCGTAAGCCAAGTTACCACCCAACCATCTCATGTGTACCCAACCATCTTGGCGCAGCGGTTGCAGTAGTAAATGTTGGTCCCGATCTGGACCATGCCGGACAGGCTGGGGTCGTCGGTCGAGGTGATCTCCTCGGCCCGGGCGCACCGCAGGCAGCGGATGACGGCCACGTGGACCGGAGGACGGATTGCCGAATCCATGCTGTGGCGAGCGGCGGTCCCTGATGTCGTCGAGTTCGAAGACGGGAGATCCGGGTCGGAGGCCGAGTATGAGGATGATGCGGATGATGAGGCCGAGGATGAAGCGGACGACGAGGCGCCAGGAAACGGGACCTGCGGCGGACGCGATGCTGCCGAGGACATGACGGGTGAGGATGGAATGCTCAGGTCGAGGATAATGCTGTCTTTATCTTCGTCGCTTTGCAAAGCCGGAGCCGAGTAGAATCCCACGGGCTGGAGAGGGTGCGTTTGGCCGGCAAATTTGGGCATGTCTTGATGGTAGGATACAAGGTGCAGGTCCAAGAAGGGGGGGTGTCGGCTGGCTTTATTTGGGCGAAACGGCTGGGCAGCGGGAGATGGGCTGGGCCAGACCAAGCCTTGGTTCTGGACCCAACAGGGGCAGGCCAGGATACGGGGGTGATGGGATGGATTAGGGAGCGGGAAGTCCGAGGGTGCCGGGTCATCAATTACAGTGTTACACACTGATTGTAAATTACGCGGCTCGGCCTAAGCTTCGTGCAACGGCTGCAGGGGTGCGGCATGTAAACGGTGCAGCTTGTTTTCGCGACTGGCCAGATGCAAGTTGCGCAATCCGGGGTCAACCCAGAGCTCGGCATCAGAATCGGAAAATTGTATGAACGCCCTCGCCCTTCTCGTTTGAGAGAGAGCGGCGAACCTGCCGAATGCTGAGTCACAAGTCGTTTCTCTTCATCGAAACACATCGGACAGCACCGTTCCTGACATTCCGGGTGTGATAGGGCGCATGACGCCGAAATCGATACCGTCGCCTTGATCGTGCTTTGATCGCATGAATCGGAGACCCGAACTCACACCAACAGTGAGCTCGTTTGGAGGTCTTTCATTACGGAGTCCAGACGTACGATAAGCGGTTCAGTGTTTGTTCGGATTTCCAGGGCACGGTCGGCCTTCAACGCATTGCGTGTCAGCAATTGATGAGACCGATCCCTCGCTGGATTTCCGATCCTAGCAGCTGATTCGCCGACAAAGATCGATTCGTTTGCAAACCGTTTCGCTATTCCCGTAATAATACCCGGCTTCTTTTGTATGCACATGCACGGTAATTCAGGTCCCGCCAGCTCGATTACATGCAAGGGCGTTTCTCTCAGGAGGTCTAGAAGAGTCCCACTCATTTGTTGCGTCGGGCCCAATCCCGAATGATCGCCTACCTACTTTCGATTCATTTCGATCGATGGAAGCAGAAAACAAAAATTTACACGTGTACGACAAAAACAGGCGCGGCATCATTTCACTCATGTGGGGCTGGGCGTTGGTGACCCGATCGTGGGCCTTAATAACCCACTGAAATTCTTGGGGGAGTGTTTCAAGTTCAGACCCACACCGCCGTGTTCAGTCTCCCACACACACGGCCAAAATGACGCCTCCCAGGCCTGGTATTGCAGATGCGGATATCAGTCTGTGTGTTTTGATAAAAGTTGTGTTTTGGCCTTGGCGCCCTCGATGATTTTTTTTGTGTGTCTTGTGAAGAACAATGCAACGGATATGGAATGACCAAAACATTCCGGCCACAGCGGATGACAGGGGACAGTTGTCCAGCCCTATCCGAGGGACCCGCCCGCGCCATCTCCCGCCGCCTTGGCATGCGCTTGTCCTCGCCCAGCGCGGGCCAGCTGATGTTCGAGACCGATCGATCCTCGATGGGCCTCGCCCGCAATCAACTCGCAGATCCTGTGCCATCGAGAAGGTCCGGGCTGCAAACGAAAATGCACGCTTGTGGTGAGCTGAATCCACTTCCTTCTGAGCCAGTGAGCTCCGCACCGACATGATTTCAAATGATCCTTGATGAGCCAGGCACCAAACACAAGTCATCCAATGCCTGCTATCGTTCGCTCCCATCGCCCGAGGCATTGCCGGGCCGCCGCCCGCTTGCCATCGACATCGATCGCCGGAATCAGCCTCAGCAACGGCTGCCTCGAATCTGCTTTGCAGAGCTGTGGCACGTCGCATCGAAGGCCAGGCCGAACCGCGAGGAAGCTTTCCAGATCAGAAACATGCACGAGTCACAGCTGCACCCGAGCGCATTGCACCTCACTCTGTTATCGGATCGATCGGGTTGATTTGGTGCACTCATGACAGCGGCAGTTTCCGATGGAGGGGCACAACAGCACCACTTTATCACCGACTCCGTACCGCGAACTTCCGGTCTTCTCGGCCACACGGCGGCTGCCGAGAGTTCTGCCATTCAGAAAAGGTTATATTTTTGCCTGTATGACCCGAGACTCTCCCCGCCTGTCGCGTCCTGTCCGCCACGCTCGTCATCGGCGATGGTGGCTGAAGAACGATGATAATACGACCGCCATTTTCTCCCCGCCTTGTCCTGATTCGGGAAATTTCGCCTCGGCGCTGTCAGTTTCACAGAGCTTCCGCACCTTAGCTTACGTCTCCATCCCGTCTTTCTCCCCGTGGAGTATTTGGTCAAGCTTTTGTGGGCAACGTTCCAGGGACTTACGCTCCGCATCGGCCGGGTCGCCTTCTGCCAACGCGTTCCATGGGACTTTGCTAGCTTTGGATGCCAATCTCGATCTTTGGGGGGATCGGAAACTTGGCGCTTGCCCATCGGACAGACACGGTTACGCGGCTGGGGAGTGCCTTGCTGGCTCGGGGGAAGTTACCCTAGCTTACACGCTACGTATGTAGACCTGACTCCTGCTGCTTGCCTTCCCGGACTCAAGATGGGCAGCTGTCTCCTGTTGGAGTGTTGAATATCACCCCTGAGCCGTCGCCCTGGAGATGGCAGCCTGGCAGGAGGAGACACTGTTCATGCCGGCTTGCTGATCCGTTCCTGCCGCTCATCACAAGCTCCATCAACTGGAGCTTGAAGACACCGTCTCAAACATGTGTGGCTCGAGGCAATGTGAACCTGACGTGCGACCGGGACCTCTCCCTCCCCGCCTACAGGTCCCGAAACGGAGAATTAGTTCCGACTCGATACCCCGCCTCGAACCTCCTCGAGCTCCTCCCACTTCCCACCCGACTTCCAACGTCTATTCGCTCGTTACTGTCATTACAGGAGATACGGATTGGTTGACCTTCGATCTCGATCGATGGTGTAGCTGGACGATCGATGTTTTATCTTCAATAATAAGGACACAAAGAAACGTCCCATCTGATATATTATGTGCAGCTTGGCCTGAGCATAAACAGGTAGGAGGTCCAACGCGTCGAAGCTGCTATGCAACTCAAGACTCTATTCGGTTGGCCTTTGAAGGAGGGAGGGAGGCAGCCGCCTGAAGACTCTCCTTGGCACTTCCAAGCTTCTTCCTACATCCTCAGTAGTTGACTTGGATACTCTTTTAGGGAACTGTCAACATCTCCAAGACATTGTCCATCTCTCTCTCTCTATTCTTTCCACCAACTCTCGCTCGCCTCGGTAGAAACACCGGTACGACAACCACCATCAACTCATGTCACGTTCATCCAACCATCACCAAACCCCAACTCCCCAGGCCCGTTCCAATGCCTCCGGCTATCATCACATCTCCCGTCTACCTTTACCGGAGGCTTGTTTCCGGTTCAGACATTGGCAAAATAAGAGACAACAAGCACCGAATACATTGATATGATCGTCGTGGCCAAGCTCTGGAGAGCTTTCGCCATGTTTGCTGCAAAGAATGTATCTTCAGACGGTTCGTCATGTGGTGGTCCCCACACATATTTTCCCGGACCCAAATACTCAAGATTGTCCAGTCTTCCAAGAAGCGTCCAACTCGCCACGATCGTCTAAGGTGCAGTTTCCTGATCTATGATCTAATCTTTGAGCGACTACACGTGTGGTGACTTCCGTGCAACATCCTTGAGCAAGAGGCCCGAGCGAAACATTCGATCAGATGGTGGGATGTTTAAATCGCGTCTCCGCGGAGGGACAACTGAAGATGTTCCATCGAACGATGCGAGTAGAAGAGGCGGCAAACTCGAGAGGCTGTGTAAGTCGAGTGTTGTCCCTTAAAATAGGTGCCTGAGGACCAGTTGGGCTTCCGTTGACGTACCGCGACGCGTAACCGACCGAGATGGTCAGAGCGGCAGAGCCTTCACCCGACGGTAGCCTCGTCTTCCGCCCGTACTGGGGGGTGTATGGCAGGTTGTTTGCGGTTGCCTGACTATTCGGGGTCGGTTGCAACAGCTTTACCGTCAGGCACCCTGACTAGGTATAACCTGGTTGTTCGACCGTTCCTTGGCACTGTCGTTTGCGATCAACTACAGTTTTTCGACGAACAACGGTTATTTCGGCTTGTATAAGGAAAATGTATCTCCCATACAAATTTATATAGGAGATATATCCTCGAAGACTTGGCCCGAAATTCCTCCCTCTCTTACCCTCGCGACTGCTATCGACGACGACGACGACGACGACGACGACGACCTTCACGACGGCCAACACTGGTGCGTGACTCACAGATTGTTGGGGCAGCCTTGGCCTATTTATTAGGGGTCTTGCGAGCAGGATTTTCGGCTTCCAACTTCAACCTCTTCAACCCTCTAGCACTGGCACTAGCACTGGCACTAGCACTAGCACTCGACTCTGTGCCTTGCACTCGACTCTGTACCTTGCACTCGACTCTATGCCTCCCAATATAGCTCCCGACATAGCTCCCGACATAGCTCCCGACATAGCTCCCGACATAGCTCTCGACATAGCTCCCGACATAGCTCCCGACATGGCTCCCGACATGGCAATTTGCATGGCTAGCTCTCTAGCTCTCTGGCTCTCTGGCTCTCTGGGCTGCAGTGGTAAGTATCGACCCTCCTTGCCAAACACCGACTGATCAATCCGCAGGCGCCTCTGCCAGCCTCTGCATCAACCGACCTCTGCATCCACTGCATTAACCGACCTCTGCATCCACTGCATCAACCGACCTCTGCATCCACTGCATCAACCAACAACGGGCCTCTGTGTGGGCAACGGGCCTCTATTGGCCTCAACATTGTGGCAGTCGAGTTCAACAATTGAAGTTCATCACCACCGTACCTGCCACTTGCTAGTGCTATATGTTTTCGCGTGTGCAGGCCATTTGCAACCCTGGTCCCTCCACTCTGCTGGTGATAGGGGGGAAATAACCGTTGCTAGTTAAAAACCGTAGCTAGGCGCTTACCGAATGGAAGCCGTATCTTCGCCACAAACGGAACCTGCAGGTAACCGACCCTCAACCGTAACTTCCAGCCCCAGACCCCCGAGTACGCCTCTTTGCGTCTCTAAATATGCCAAGTGAGAGGAGTCGTGGCAGGCATGTTCAGAGACAAAGAGCTGTTCTTCAGGCAGGGACAGACCGGACCATACCCAAAACACTCACAATGGTCACACCCATCAGGCCAGCACATGGCTGGGCCCTGTTGTACCGTGATATCTTCACTTCTCTGTCTGCTCTGCTCTGCTCTCAACAAGCCTCCCAGCTCGGCAACACATCCTGCTGTAGAACGCCCCCTTCCCCTGAGTTATCAACAACAAAAACAGCAACCGCTCAAAAAAACAAAGTGAACCCCTACTCCAAGATCTAAAGTACAGGCAGAAAAGGAACGACGGAGAAACATTAGGACGATGAGTGTCCACTGTGTCAAGCAATGAGGGCGCTCTCTTCCAACACGCTTTTATCCCCCAGCGATTCGGAGTCTCGAGCAATCCCAACTGCCCCTCGATGACGAGAAAAGGAGAGAATCAGATCCCATGTATTCTGACGCCTCGAGTGATGAGGTAAATAGGTAGTAGGTATCAAAGTAGAGGAAAACAGAGAAGGACACAGTGATGTAGGCTCAAGTAGAAACGAAATCCTCCCCCTCTGCATTAAAAGCTCGCGCGGCGCCTGGCCGCGGTGTTTATGTACTGGGTTCCTCAGCGCCTGCAGGTGTAGTAGGTTGGTAGGCGTCCTCGTGTGACTGTTGCCGTGGAAACGGAGGAAGGCCAAGGTTCAACGAGGCGGGTATGAGCCAAAAGTGGAAGAAAAAAACAAAGGGAAATAGACGGAGCCTGGAGGAAAGATACAGGTCGTGTGTGATGTTGAACTGGGTGAGGAACGGAATTGCTGTGAATGCGCCTGACACCAAGGAAATTCGTTTCGTCGTAAGTCGGATCGGCTGCCGGATGATGGTTTGTTTGGACGGATCGCACCGAGAAGAGCTCCGTCCAGGGTCGGGGCTAGCGGCTCGCAGAGGCGCGAAAGCGAGCTCACATGACGATGCAGCAACCGCAAGCGCCCTTCTTTCCAGAATCCTCAGGCGGTTCCGGTACCCTGACGGTCTGTGGTGGCTGAGATTGAGGCCCCGGTGTCCTGGGACTCGGCAGATTGTTCACGGCCGGCGTGTCGATCTTGGGCATGGTGGAGTACGAGTTCGTCCTCGCCGGAAGCGTGGGGCTCTTTGCGTCTGATCTCAGCGGCCAGTCGCCCTCGTTCTCCTTCGGCTCTCCCTTCTCGGCCTCCTTCTCGGCCTCCTTGTCCTGGGTGCTGGGCTCGGGGGGTTTGAGAAAGCCCTCGTCCGTGAGCGGCCTAAACTCTTTGTCGTAAACGTTCCCAAACTTGCCCTCCCGCTCCCATTTCTCCTGCTGCAGCCTCTTAGCCACTGTTGGCAGAAGCTGCTGGTCCGGAGGCAGCCGTGGGTCGGGCCGGTAAGCCGAGACCATCCATGGCGGCTCGCCTTCCATGGGTTTGCAGCTGCTGATGGAGAATTCGCGCTCGCCAGACCTAGTCGACGGCCGTGTCGTCCCCGTCCCGCTGCTCGTCGAATCCTTGCTCGGCCCGCCCCGTGTCTTTGGTCGTCCTGCGGCCCCATTTGCCGGCTTGGGCTTTTTCGCCGCTGTTGTGGTTGCGGGCTTCTTGGGTGAGGAGTCGGTTCGTTTGGTCGGTTGCGTGGTCGGGGTGGTGCTTGCAACCTTCCCAAGGGCGTTGCCGGTGCTGCCGCTCCTCGCGCGCTGCTTGGGATACGTTATGGTGTCCTCCACGCCAGGGCTGCCGTCCCGTTTCCTCGCCAACAGCGTGTCCCGCGCGAGATGCTCGGTTGGTATGGGCACGGGGCTGGATTTTGCGACGGGTATTCGGGATGAACCTCTCCCGTGCCCGTTGGTCACCCAATGTCCGTCGCCTTCTTCCAGGATCTCCTCGGGTCGCCTCAAATCCCAGCTGGGAATAGATGCCGAATCCAGAACCCTCGCGTCGGTTGTCGTCGCGGCCGAGTTCTTCCTGGATCGCGAGACGGTGTACTCGGAACCCGCAATCGACCTGCCGGACCCGTTGATCTTATCTTGACTCTGATCTCGCCTGGGTCGGTTCTGGCTTTTCGATCTCGCTCTGTCTCTCTGGCGGGGCAGGAAGATTCCCGCGGCCTGCAGCTCCTCGCTTTCTATCCTCGCCAGCTTGTCTCGGTGAATCCACTTGGAGTTCTCGTCGCTGTCCGAATCCGGATACATGCCGTTTGCCGCTCTTTTCTGCGTGCCCTCAGGCCGCACCCCGTTAGCGGCACCATGGTGTTCCAGCGAGTTTTCGGTATGCACGTGTCCTTTGATACTCCGTGGTTTCAAGTCGGGGTGTTCGTGTTGCCGGGGCTGGACAACATCGATGGTCTTCTCGTGCGCATCGGCGCCTGGCTCTTCTTCACCGTATGGTTGAGAGGGTGCTTCGGGACCGGCAACGGCGCGCAGGGTCGAGTTCCCGTTCTGAGATGCCAGTGGGAGCCTCCCGGACGTATGAAGGCTCTCCTCGCTCATAGAGGGCTCTTCCTGATGTAACTTCTGCGGGAAGCAAGTGTCAGAAGAAGCGAATAAAGAAAGGGCACGGATATATGTTGCTGAGGCGAAGGCGAGTTGTGGCATCTTACCCCTGTTTCGCCCGGCAGGGCATCTTCCCACACATAGGGAGGCGAGGCTGTAGCCATCGTTGTCTGAGATACGGTCGCCATCCTTTCATCAACCACAACCCCTCAATAGACCTAGCTGGACTTCGGCCGATGGTTGCAATGTCGAGGTTGCTGAACAACTCGAAGTTTCGAAACCCGGCGGTCACGAGACAGGGACGGGAATCCCGATCAATCCACAGGTCGCCAATGTCACGGCGCTTGCGGTGCCGACACGACCTTGGGGGGTTGCCGGCGCGGGTGGTCGGCCCAGCCTCCAGAGGCCAAGTTGGCCAACGGCTCTCAAATGCTAGGCCGTTCTGTCCCCAGAATGCGCATGTGCCGATGGGATCTGCGTAGCAACAGCTGTGGTGTTTGCCCTGGGGGCTGCGAGGTCGTTCTTGCGAGATTGGAAAGGAGCGAGGCGGCGGCGCGTTTCGGTGGCCGTATGTCGTCAATCGAGATCGCGGGCGGGAAGCGGTTCGTGGATCGTTGCGGTGCCAGAGCCCTGGGTCGACAGCTTAGGGTCTGAAGATCACGTTATCCCTGCAGCTTCTGCGGGTATCGGGATTTCCTTTGCTTCCCCCCTTGTTTGTCCGGCGTCGCGCGGGCTGCTGCAGGCTGGCAGTTGCCGGTATCACGGTGAACCTTCTGTGTTGTCGGGAGTTTGCAGAGACAAAGCTTCCGGGATCCGCACGGATGGGAGACGGGGAGCCGGGCGCTGCTATGGTCGGTGAGGGGTGTCCGAGGGCCGGAAGAAGCCCATGGCACTAAAATTGCCGGCTTGCTTTTTCTCGTTGACTCTGGGTGTCGAGCTACAGTCGATCCGGACCAGCCAACAACTCGAAAAGGAGAGAGATGTTCACCCGACAGAGTGGCTGTTCTGTCCCAAGCAAAAGCTTCGAGAATTGGCATTCGGTAGGGGGCGCCATCAAACTGGGGCCCGCGACAGGGGAGGCAGCTCCAGTTAATCTGCCTGCGCACCGCCATTGGCCAATGTGACATGGACCGGGGCTGGGCAAGGGTCTTTGCTCCATTCAGTCATTCGGCGACTCCAGAGCTCAAAATCACCATTTCCATTCTCCTCATGGTAACATCGCGAGTCCGTGACCAACAGACACCGTTTCTTCCTTAAAGTTCGGAGCGTTCGCTGTCTCAAATTCCTGTATCAGCTCATCGGTAGCCTACAAGCCTCCTCAAAGACGAACAATTCTGCATCCTGTCCTCACCTTTCTGAGTGTTTCACCTTGGCTTCCCCCCACGCCGGCCACCAGGCAGCTACCATCCCTGCAACAACTGTGTTCTTCGCGTCATTGACATTACCAGGCATTTCCCCAAGTCTCTGACCTCTGCGCTGGGACTTTCAGGAAAGGAAGTCATGTCTGCCCCATCACCAGCTCTCCGTGCAACACGACGGACGAGGATCGTGTGCGTCAGCGACACCCACAACTGCACAGTCAAGCTGCCCAAAGGCGATGTCTTGATCCATGCAGGAGACCTTACAAACCAGGGAAGCTACTCCGAGGTACGCAGCCGGGACTACCTTCTTCTATCTCTCCGACACTGTCATCTGTCAACAAAGAGATGCGACTGGGGATAACCTTGGCTGGAGTCACTGGCTGACACGGCGAAACACCAGCTTTCCAAGGCTGTCCAGTGGCTCGAGAAGGCCGACTTTGAAGCCAAGATCGTCATTGCAGGTGCGTTCGTATCGACTCGCTATCCTGAATGCGTCTGGGTTCAACTCACGCAACGCAGGAAACCATGATATCACTTTAGACCATGACTTCTACTCCAGGCACGGATCGAGCTTCCACAACCAAAGCCCTCAGGACCTGGCCAAATGCCTGTCGCTTCTTACCTCGAGCAACACCATCACATACCTCCGGCACAGCAGCGCCACCATCCTACTGACCCGCCCCAACGGGCCACGGACCGAGTTCACCGTCTTCGGGTCTCCCCACTGTCCCGAGTACGGTACATGGGCCTTTATGTACCCCCGCGCAAGCAAGGGCGCAGAAGCCCCGGCGTCAGAGAGCACAACAACAGCAGCGAAGCCAACCGCAACAGAGCTCTGGGGCGCCATCCCTCTTGACGCCGACATCTTGGTCACCCACACGCCGCCGTACGGGCACTGCGACGATTCCCTCGGCTGTACAGACCTGCGAGAAACGCTCGGCAGAGTCCGGCCCCGGCTCCATGTGTGCGGCCACGTCCATCAGGGCAGAGGCGCCGAACGCGTGCAGTGGGATACCGACGGCCTCGGCGCCGGCGACGAAGTCGCGAATTGTCTTTCTGTGGAGCACTGGCAGGATCCCAATCCGGATCCGGCGTCGGCCAAGATGAGCCTGGTGGACTTGACTTCACGCGGCGGGAACAGACCTCTTGACTTCCATGATCCAGGTCCATCACTCGGGACAAAGGAATCAGAGAGTCAGGAAAGGGTGGCGGGGCTGGACGACACAACGGAGCGGGACGGGGACCTCCACTCTTCCACCATCCCCGAAGTCAGCAGCAAAAGTACGGGACAGCCAAGTCCGGCGGGCCGTGCCGGCCGACGGGAGACGTGCGTCGTCAACTGTGCGATCATGGCCACCGGGTGGCCGCACACGGGAGGGAAGCGGTTCAACAAGCCCATCGTGGTGGACATTGACCTGCCCGTGTGGAGTTGAATGGTCAATTTGCAATTCGTGGCCGGCTTGGAGTTGTCCGGCCTCGTGGTGCCATCTACGGTACTTGTTCGAAGTTTGACAATGGGAGTCTCCCCATATTTGACGCCTTCGACGCAGAAAGTTAGGAGCAAGGAGCAAGGGAGCTGTGGGAAACTCCGGTTGATACCACGTTGCTTCGGAGGACAGCTCACATACGGGGAGGATGTGATGTTGATGGTCTCTATCTGAACACAGTCGGCCTGTACCGAGTGGCATCCATCATCCCGGCGAACAATACCATCAAAGTTGCCGCTCTCGGATTGGCTCGAGATCGAGTTACAGCGCTTCACGGCAGACAACATCAAGCAAGCAAGCATCGGAGCAACCGACATCCTCTTTTGGAATCCTGCAGCATCGAGGGACAAATAGAAGGCACGGAAGCTTCTGTGGGAGGGAATCGCAGAGCGAATGGGAGCCACCCGCCGTGTTCACCGCCATACTCGGGAACCAACAGCGTGCGACATGTCGTGCGAGCGTGCATTGCCCACAGGCGAATCACCTCCAGCTCTCACCTGGGGCAAGCAGGTGTGACATTGTGGAAGTCTCTCACATCGACTCCAGTTCGAGCGGTGTCCTGTGACTACTGGCGGGTATTCGACCGCTCGGTATGAGGATTATTCCGATGTCAACTTCAAGCCCCCCAATGACCCCCATTCCTCATCACAGGGATGTCGGCTCGTGTCGACGCGGGCAAGGAGGGGTAGCGTGCGTCGCTGGCGGGGTCAAGGAACCAGCCTCAGGGCCTCCGACTCGCCAAAGCAAATCACGGGTTTCCCGATTGTTGCAGATGGTCGAGCCACCATTGACATGACAGTCTCGATAGGGAAAGATGGGGAGACAAGCGTCTCAGCTAAACAGCGTTGCCGGCATTCACCCGATGATCTTGAAGCGACTTGGCTAAATGCACATCCAGGTCGTGCAAATAGCCAGCCTAAACCCCTTTCAGCTACACCAGCCACAAGCCAACTCCAACTCCTACAGCCGAAGACCTACCGCACCCAGGACCATCAACAGCGTCAAATCTCAAAACATCGAAAGCAGGATACATACAAGTCGCATAAAATCAATGTAGCAGGCATATAAGCGCATCTTACATCATAGAGACACCTAACTAGCGGCGGTGCGATGCGGATTGCGGCTGTAATTTGGTTTCGTTTACTGTGGGAGGGCGGGTGTTGTGTGAGGCGACCGGGGACTGGCGCTGTACCTCGAAGACTCGGCTTGTGGCTGGCGCTGGGTGGCTGACTATGTCTGTTTTGGTGGGACGAAAGTGGTTTGGGCTGGCTATTTGCACGACCTGGATGTGCATTTAGCCAAGTCGTCTTGAAGATGGAGAGTGGGGTTGACGAGCTGGAGTTAAAAAGGGTGAAACTGTTAAACAACGTGACAGCTCGGCAGCTGACCAGCAACGACCAACGGTTGCCGGGCAAGCCGTTGCTTTCCAGGTTGTCCATCCTTCAACCCTCAGGCACCACGTCTTTGACAGCGGGTTGATCCGCGGGAGCAAACAAGCGACCCTGATGAAGCATCCCGATCGGCTTGTGTGCCCCGTGGCCTCCTCCCCCGCGGCCGCTGCAAGCACCCCTGCCATCGCTGCGAGTGCAGCTCGAACTCCCCGCAGAACCGATCCAGCATCTGGGACGACTGATTGGTGGATGAGGCCAAGCCGCCCCAAACTTGCCCCGCGTTGGCCGCCGAAACCATCACCACATCACAGACCAACCAGAGACCTCGATGTGTGAGCGACTAGCAAGTGTCCACAGACCAGTCCCACGAGGGGAGTGGGCGAGATGGAAAGCAACCCTCCTCCAATGACTTGCATCCTCGAGGTGGACTGGCTCGATGAAGAGTGGCTCTGTGTTGCTGTCTCCTCCCACTGGAGGGTGTGCTCACTGCTGCGACTCGCCGTCGGGTTCACGGCGCCCCAATCATCAGAGTCCCAAGGCAGTCAGGGCTGCATACTCGTGAGCAGGAGGTCGGCAGTGCCACCGTACCTGCTTCGAAGTCAAGATCACGGGCCGCAGGTGGTTGGCTGTCTGGTCGTTGAAGTCGGGTTCCCCCGTGACACAGCAGCGAAGGGCTAACGTTAGTTGACGAGGGGTAGCGTCGCAGAGCCTTGCTGAAACGCGCTGGAATGATGGACAGACTTGACCTGTTACGGATACCCGCAACGGATGGCACCGATCACTACTCACTAGCAACGACCAGTGGAGCTTTGCCCTCACGCATGCGGTCTTGAATCGAGAAAGTCCATTGCTCTAAAAGGAGGGCGTGACGAGGACGAAATGGGGAGAAGCTGAGCCAATTGGTTGAGCTTGTCAATGGTTCGTCACCCAAAGCTGTCATGCGCTTGGGCGAGGCCTTGATGTCAATACGCGCGGGGTTTGGGGTGATAGGTTCGTCCTTCTGCAGGACGTCACAGCCGAAGAGGAATGGTTGGCGAGAGCCACAGAGTGGAGGCCAAGTCGCCTCGCATTGCTGCGCTTGTCTGCTGGCTGCACCGCACTGGTGCAGTCTGTCAGTGGAAGTTCGAATCGGCACTCGGGAGCAGTGCAACGCTGGCCGACTCTGGATGGGATTGAAAAGCGGTAGTTCGACGGTAGGGCGACCTGCGACCTCCGATCGCATGACGGTTGCTCAAGACATGGCACCCAATCTTGCATTTTCATTGCCCGATAGCTCTGCCTCGGCGGCACGGGGCGGTTCAGGGAGCCTGCTTGACAGGCGGAGCATGGCTTGTTGAGACAAGACGGATTCGCTCCGTCAATTCGGAGCATCAATTGAACTCATGGGCCGGGCACCTGATGACAGAGTGACTGGCCACGTTCGGGATGCTGTTGGCCCAACAGAACAAAACAAACAAGAATGAGTGCGCTGGCGAGGCCCGTGATCGGTGAGGTCGCTTATGTATCCGGATGAGCTGAGGCTGACTGAAGAAGTGGTGATCACCTGAGGGCAGGGCTGCTGGCGTGGTCAACGGTTATTCAGCATTCCAGAAGGCCCGAACATTCCTCTCGGTGCGGGCATTCCCACTCACAGGATCTGGTTGCCGGGTGAGGAGACTTGGCTGCACCCTCACCGCCGATTGCCTTCCTGCGCTGCATGAAACGCCGCCTGCTGCTCGGGCAATCAGTCCGGTCACAACCGTCCGCTATGGGTCTGGGATACTCGGGTCTTGCTTTCATGCGATTCAATGCCCTTCCCTGGGCCGAGGCATGGTGGACGCTGGTGGAATAGTTGTTGTTGAACTTTGCCACAACCAAGATCCAGCAGAGATTCTCAGGCACCAGTTCTCAACCCGAGACAGCCACCCGAGCCTCAGCCACCCGGTGTTGGAAGCGGCTTCGCGGAATCCCGAGTGGCACAGTTGGCCGAGACCTCGGAAACCCGCCGTCCATACTAGGAATTGACTGGAAAATCCATGGCTTCCAGATTCGCTCTTGACTCGTAGAAAGAGGGCGATATCCCTCCCAAGCACTCGGCTTCCACGTTGCCACGGAAGGCGAGAGCTGTGCGGATCTCGGCTCTCTGGCTAGTGATTGTTCGCTGCTTGCCGACGCCCCGCGTGGGAGGCCGCTGGCGCAGGGATCATTTGTGGTCTCGCCCCGTCGGTGTTGTTGATGCTATGGTGAACTGGTGAGGGTCCTGCCACCGGTCAGTGGCTGCGGATCTGTCAGGTTACGGCATGCGTTGCGCAAGCTGAAGTGAGCAGCCCCGCGGTTGAGGCTGGAGCCAGCAGGCTGACTCTTGCTCGTTCTCGTTGAGAAGCCTGCGGGTACGGAGGAAAGTAACAACAGCTTGGACCAGCTGCATCGTTTTTAGCGGCAAGCACGAGAGCTGAGCTGCTGAGGCAACAGAAACCGACCGAAGGCCAGGGACGTCCGAGGGGCGAACCTTCCGCACCCCTGGCCCGCAGCGAGGGAGATGCCGTAAGCATCCGAGAGGAGGAAAGCATGGAAACGATCAGCCAATGAGCGACGCCAGCCTCCGTCTCCCCACACGCAGGGCCCGTCCGGTGTCCACTGCTGGACCCTCCTCGGCAGGTGCCCCCCAATCCATCCATCACTCCCCCTTTTGGCAAGAACAGGACCGGGAATCGTTCCAGAGCTCCCTTGCCCTGGTCGCTCTGGCCGACAGCGAGTCCTCCCCTCACTTGGTTTGGCCGCTGCCATCCCACCAGGTCGTGATCTCATGGCCTGCTCGCCATTCCCTCTCTCCCACCACCTCACACCACGACACTCAACACCTGAGCAAGCAAGCACACTTGGCCGGCAACTTGGGCTGGCCCTGACCATCTTTTGCCAGCCGGTCGACAAACGAGGCCGTATCCGTACCTTTTTCATTTCCATTCCGTCTCGCGGTTCGAGAAAAGACCGGCCGAGCCACACCATCCACGACAGCAACGACGGTTGCTTGGTACTGGGGGCGGACTCCACCAGCCGAACGGTTCATCCCATATACAACACGTTCATCCCTTCTTGGCACCGCTCCCTTTCTTTTTAGCTCGCATTTCTCTCGCCCGCTCATTGCTGTTTTATCGGCTTTGCAACACATCCGCAGCATATCAAAGCTGGCCGCCGACCTCCCCCGCCCGCCAGCAGCAGGCCAGTCCGCCTTGCTTCCATTCCATCGCCGCACACGCCTCCCTGCACAACGCGCCACGCTCCTTCTCGCAGGAGCCGAGCCATCCTCGCGCATCCGATGAATTAGCAGCCTCCCAGCGACCCATCGTCGACACCACCGCTGCTGCTTCGGCAGACGACACCTGCACAACGACTAGCACAACAACCGCTCTTCCCGCTCCTTGAATCAGACACCCAGTGCCGGTACTTGACGGGAACGGCTCCACACGCTCGACTCGGCATACGCTCACTATGACCGCTACTACCCTTCCGCCAGATCCTTGGAAAGCTCTCGGTGTCGAGAGGAATGCAGACAAGTCGGAGATTCGCTCTGCGTACAAGAAGCTTGTGCTCAAGTGTCACCCGGACAAGGTGCAGGATCCGACATTGAAGGCGTTGAAGGCCGATGAGTTTCAGAAGGTGCAGCAGGCGTACGAGCTGCTCAATGACGACGCTGAAAAGGCAAAGTACGAGCAGAAGCTGAAGCTCGCTGAGCTGCAGCGCGCCGCCAAGGTGCAGCAGGATGTGAAGAACTCACCCAACACTTCGGTCCCGCGCTCGTCGACCAAGTACACCTACGACATCCACACGGCCGAGCCGACCTCGAGGTACAGGAGCTCTCCGCCTGGCGGCAAGGTGTACGCAACCTACACAACGACCCACACGCGCTCCCACGAGGAGATGCCCTCATCGCGCAGCTATACGCTGTACGAAGAGAGCGACAGACAGGCCCGGAGGACCGCGAGTTACGAGAAGCCGTCGAAGCGCGACGAGGAGAGGCGCGAGCGCGAGCGCGATAGGGAAGAACGAAGACGCAGGAAGGAAGAAGAGGATCTCCGGTTGCGGGAAAAGGAGCGGGACCGCGAAAGGGAGAAGGCTGAGAAGCGCGAAGAGGAGAAGCGCGAAGCCCGCAAAGCGGAAAAGAAGCGGTTGGAAAAGGAGCGCGAGAGGGAACGGGAGAGGGACCGGAGACGGGAAGCCGACGAGAAGTCCCGCCGCCACACGCCCTACGTAGAGCACTACGATCCCTACATGGACGAAATCGTGCTCGAGGACGAGAAGCACGTCTCATCTCGGTCCGAGAAGAAGCGGTCATCGAGCAGGAAGCACGACGAAACTCGCGAGCGCCAGCGGGAACGGGACAAGTCGAGCTCCCGCCGGGCCAAGTCTCCTCATGCGCGCACCGACACCATCAAGCACGCCAATCTCTACGAGAGCGCTCAAATCTACGTGGTAACGGCCGGTAGCTCTTTGCCTTCGCAAAAAGCGGCCTTTTGGCAGTCAGAAATTCCCACCCCTCCGGCACCCACGCCACCGCCCGCCCTCGACTTTGAGGAAGAAGAGAGCATTCGCCGCTCATCCGCGCGTGCGGCGGGGCGCCGCACCTCCAACGATGCCGCGAGATCCAGGGAAAAGCTCAACAAGTACGACATGGCCGACGCGACGCCCACCGCGCGGGCGATTCCAACCCTCTCCAGCTTCGAGCCTCCCCTGGTCCCCGAATCGCCTCCGCGCCTGAGCCGTTCCCAGACGGCCCGGTACGAGTCATCCAGGACCATTCCATCCCTCTCGCGGAACCAGACCTGGGGCCCGAGCATCAATTCCACCGGCGACTACTACGCCGACTTTGAGTCCGAGGAAGAGCTGGAGCGGCGCCGTCGCCGGAGCCGTCGCACGCGCTCGCCTTCCGCCCAGGCTACCCACCGGTACAAGGTGGAGGGCACCAAGACGTCCAAGCTCGAGCCGCAGTACTCGTACGGCGAGTCGCCCACCTCGCGGCGGTATGCTGCCGCCGACGTGTCGCACTCGCCGTCTTCGACGTACCCTGGTGTCCCCTTCAGGGTCAAGGAGACCAAGAGCTATGGTCTGGGCGATGTCTCGTACGCCGAGTACGGCGGGCCGTATTATTCGACGCATGCTGGCGAGGGGTACCCCGTTGGTGCCTGAGCTCGGCCGTCGATCTGAGGGAGGTGAAGACTTGTGCTCGCCTCTCGGTGTATTTTCTCTCCCATCTGCTCTGTCATTTTTTTTATAATCTTTAATGAGCGGATGATGGGTAAGTAAGCGCTTGGGGATGAGCTCATGATGACGATTCAAGATTCTTTTCGTTTCAATTTCCTCTCTATCTGTCTGTTGTTGGAGTTCAGGGGTATGGATTGGCGTCTCTGGAGTATTGGTTGTGTTTCCTGTTGGCTTGGTTTTCTTACTCGACATCTTACATGAGCGACAGACGAGCGTCTCAAAAACAACGCAGTAACGAAACCAGTCATGTTTTCCTGTTTTGGTATCTCCTGAGCTTTTCGGTCAAGGCATTTGGAGCGGGTGGGTTAGCATGGGCGGGCGGCGGTTCATATGGCATGAGGGATGAGGCAACGATGGCATGATGGGATGCGGCAGGGAAGTGGGACGACTCAATTCCTCGCGAGAGGCGGCGACAACGGGTCTGTCAGACTTGACTGTTGCGCTTCTCGGAGATTGGGGCTCCTGTTTTCTGCGAGTTTTTTCTTGGGTAGGGGACGGGAGGCATGGAGGGAGGGAAGGAGGGAAACGCAATGACTGGATGAGAGCATCTTCTTTTGGGATCCCTTGTTTTTGTCGTTTGTTCTTTGGTTTCCCTTGTTCCTTGCCTTTTCTGCCTTTCTGGATGTACTTAGCTAGCTACGACGATGGGAGGGTGATGTGATTGCCCTATCATCCATGACATGCAGAGAAATACAAATACAAAGTGATACAAGCATAACTACGCAAGCTTCATTCGTCTGTGTCCGGTGTATTATGATCATCTGAGGAGTGAGGCTCGAGGCTACGTGCCGCTTCATGAACATCCTGTACAGACTTAGAAATCGTCAAAATGGATGAGTTTCAAGACTGCAAGACTGCTTGCTGTCAAGCGGAATTGCTCAATGAGCCTGCAACTCACGATGGACCAAGTAAGGACAAAGCTTGATCTCTATTCTCTTCAGATGTCGATGCTCGGCGCCCGCGAAACCTATGTACCATATAACTCCAGATAGTTTTACATGTGCGCCCCAAAGCAAGAACCGTTGCCAAATCCCTCTACTTGCTCCTCGTATGCCAGTGCCAAATCCGGGTATTTTGGTGTTACATGCCAATCTCCTTGCGGAAACAATGTTTACATCGCTGTATTCCCCCCATCCCCCCTTCCGCTTCTCTCCATGAAGCCACGTCATGTCTTCAATGAGACGCGTGTTAGGGCGAGTTTCTGTCCCCCCC
>JAMAKQ010000043.1:0-84725 GCA_023628475.1 Chaetomiaceae sp. PF1801
TAGAGGAAATTTATTGTTGAGTGCAGAGGTGTCGCGTTGTGTAGGAAGTGGGTCACTCGCTTGTCTGGGTCACTCGCCTATCATGTACGTTAAGGTATATGTCCAAACAAAGAACAAGGGCGAGGAGCAGCCAAGTACTGTGGCTTTTGCGCGAACAAAGGGTACAATGGGAGCCAGGAGCACCGAGGATTGACCTGGTTACAAAGAAGTGTCATGGAAGAATCCGAAACGCATTGCCCAGCGCCACGCTTCCGAGTAGAGTTTCCAGTTGTTTTTCAAATGACTGGACTAGTGGTGGTGGGCTGACAAGGTGGGCGGGCCCGCAACATATCGTCCCATTTCAAACGAACTCGGAACTCAGGTGGGGGATTAATGATTACCTTGCTCATTCCAAGCAGTCTTGTTGATGCCAACCTCCGACGAGTACTCCGGCAGCCTCCGGAAAGCGGGTCCCCACTTCGGCTCCGTGCCGCACCAAAAGTGGAGCGGGCCGGACCCGGCCCTCGGCCGGTCGTCCGGTCTAGCCCGGACCAGGCCTGAAACAGGCAACCCAGCGGGCTTCAAACGCCGTGGGCCCGCGTAAGTGCTGCTATTTGGCTGTCATCAACAAAGCTGCCAACACAACTACCAGCCCGCTAAGGTTTCTCAGAGCCTCGCCCAATGCCCTCGTTAGACCAGGCAGTGGCCTCACCTAATACAATAGCGGACCGCGCAATTCCGGTCGCCATATTGGACCTGTGAAGTCATCGTCGAGAACCGCGGTCCCGAGCAAGCCGAGGTTTGGCTGACCAGACCCGGGTATAAGTGCTGTACGTACTCCTCCGCCATGGCACCTGTCGATCACTTCCCTCACATTTGCCTCTTCTTGATTCAAAACCACGATCATCGGTAGATCCGAGGATAACGAACCGAGTCCGAGGCACACCAAATCACGTCGACACCACGGACCGCATCATGAACCGCTCCCGCTACGTTCCCCAGACGGCATACCCGGGCAACCCTTACAACCAACAATCCTATGCTGCAATGCCCCAGCAAACCCAAATGCAGGGCATGATGCCCACCCAGTCCTTATCCATGCCCCCTCCAGGGTTCACCAACTCCCCACCGGGCATCGGCCAGTCTCCAGTCCAGACTTCTCTGTCCCCAAACACAATGTGGACAGCCAACTTCGCCAACGGCCCCATCATCGAAGACCTCTGCGCGCCACCACCACCAATGGGCCTCTTCCCCGGCTCACCGCCCATGAACGCCTTCCCACCGCCACGCATGGCCATGGCCCCGATGCACCCGGGCGCCATGCCCCAGATCCAGAACGTCTATGGCATCCGACAACCGACACCTCTCCCTTTCGCTGCGCCCGGCATGTTACCCGGCCAGGGTGGTCCCATGCAAGGCATGCCCTCGGCAAGGATACTGGGTACATACCCGCCTTATACGGGGCAGCAGCACGGAGTTGCTTATCCGGCTCGGCCGATGGATCCGAATGTGATGATGGTGCGGCCGAGGATGGAGACGGGGTTTCCTAACCCGGTGCCGTCTGGTCAAGTGGGCAATGCAGGGGGTATGGGCCAGATGGGCTCGCCTCCTATGGAGGGAAGCCCGGGGGGTGATGGGATGCCGCCTTTGACGCCGGTGGAGGAGGCGTTGAGGGAGTTTTTGAGTCCGGATTTGAGCGATTTGGGGAGACCTTGAAAAAGGGGAGACAGGGGGGCGGATAATGAAGCGAAATTCTTATGACTTGGAAGGCTGGTGCAATGAGAACCAGCGGGATTTGGTTTCCTTGCTGCCTGTGTGTTCGGTGTTGGGAGTTTAGCATTGCATAGCGTTCTCGGGGAAATACCTAAATATCTGAAAATGTCAATGGCTCAATGGTGGAATTTAGGGCGTGTTATCCCCAACGATGAGGCCCCAACACCAGCAGATAAGGCTGTAAGCTAAGATACGATTCCAGAGTTTAGGAGGTTTTACTAGCTCGTGCTCGCCAGCATCCAGCAACATCCCGCCGCGTATGCGTGTCAAGATCCCTTTTCCTTCTGCCGACAGTGGCTTTTCCAGTCTCACTCGTCCTGCTGCACCCGGCACAGCCTCCCGTTCTGGCTTGCCGGATATCCATCCAACGTAACCACCTCCCACGCCTCACTCCCCACCGTGGTCCTCGCCCAAAACACTCCCCAGGGATCCCACCGCCTCTTGATGCCCAGCAGCCGGCGATAATGGTACCCATAGAACGTCCACTGCCAGTTAGGCTCGGCCGGATCCCCCTCATTCATGTACGCCCCTGCTTCGGGCATCAACCGTTGCCCTACAGCTTCGTCAGCAAGCCGGTCCACCACCACCGCCCAACGAGAAATGCACGAAAGACTTACACTTATCAACAAACCCCTGCGCCCTCCCATCCCTCTCCCTCGCCTCCTCCGCGCTAATCCCCACAGGCTGCACCTCCATCAAACTCCCATGCATCGCCGTCTCCCTCCACGCAGGGTTCACCGCGCTGTCATTCCCCGGCCAACCCGCCACTTCGACCGTGGGCGAATACCCCATCCCGTGGAAGGTATGCCCGCCCTCCTCGACCCCGGCGCGGATCGCGGCAAATACCTCGTGCCAGAGCGTGGCGTTCTCCCAGACATACGCCGGGAACAGCCGCGAGCGGTAGCGCGTGTTGGCCGGCTCGGCGGTGCCGGTGCGGTGGCCGTTGCCTGCGTAGGGGGTTGCGCTTTGCGGGGTGAGCTTTGGCAGGACGACGGGGATGTTGTGCACGTTGTTGAGCTGTTCGTAGAGCGGGGCGAGCAGGGCGGTGTAGGCAGAGGTGGTGATGTTGGGGATGGTTTGGCTGCTGGTGAAGGTGAAGGAGGAGTTGCCGAGGGGGTAGATGTAGCTGTAGCAGAGGCCGCCGGCGGCGATGATGTGCGGGCAGTAGTGGTAGGCGAGGGAGACGCCGTTCCAGAAGGAGGTGAGGTTGGTTAGCGTGCTGGCGGTCAGGGTACGGTTTGGCGGGAGGGAGGGGTTGACGGTGAAGGTGAGGGAGGTCGAGATTATGTCGATGGCTGGGCGCGCTTTGAGGATGACGGAGGTTATGACTCCAAAGGTGCCTGCGTGTGTCAGCATCTTGGCTGCCCTGAAGGTTCGTGTTGGGACTCACTCGGCCCCCCGCCCCTGAGAGCCCACCACAAGTCTTGGTGGTTATTGGGGTCAGCTGTCAGGAAGTGGCCGTCGGCCGTGACGATGTTGATGGCTAGCACTTGGTCTGCACCCAGACCGTACTTGGAAGTGATGGTACCATGACCGGCAACAGAGATCCAGCCCCCTACTGAACCGACAGTGCTTCCCCCAGGAGAGACGACAGAGATGTTGTGTTCCGCCATATGGTTGAAATGTTCCCAGCTTTCAACACCTGCTCCAACATGGACTGCCATCCCAGAGTAGGGGCCCACCTTGTATTCAGGGATGAAATCGAAGCTCTTGAGGTTATGGACCCAGATACTCAGGGACCCTGCTCCCATGGAGCGGCCGCCAAAGTCATGGCCGGTGTTTCTGCAAGATGTAAGCCTAGGTTGCATTGAGACAGTTGCCTCCTACATCCCAAGACTCACTTGATGACGAGGCGCACATTCTTATTCCTGGCAAAGTTGACGGCTGCCTGGATGTGCTTGACGGCCGTGGCGTTGACCACATACTCCGGAAACCCTCCTCGACTGCATGCCCCTGTCGTCTTCACGGCGAGCGGGCAAGTGCTGCCCTGCGGCCATTGAGTGAGCGTGGTCAGTGGATCATCGAGCCAAAAGTGTGTCCTTCCCGCCTGATTCACCAGCCACCGGCACGTCGTCTCGTTGTAGGTCTCGCCTTCGTAGCATGCAGATGCAGGTGGAAGAGGCCTCAGAAGGGCGCCTCCGAGCGAGACATTCAGTTGCTTCCATTCCGAGTCGCTCGGCCAGTCGTGGCTACCAGGCCAAGCCCTGCATCGTGGGCTGGTCTCGGTCCAAGAGGGCCATGTGGCTCTGTTGCCGAACTGGATCGCCGGGAAGTCGTGGGTATCGGCTGGACTGAGCTGAACAGTTTCGAAGGGGAAAGTCCTAGCGAATACACCCTGAAATGCCAGGAAAAGTATTGCTAGTATGGCATTAACGTTAGTCATGGCGGACTTTTCGAACTGAACCGAACGAGGATGCACGGCTGGCTGACAACTACTTGGCACAGAGCTTGCTGGGGCTCGCCACTCCTTAACTTCTACATCCGATGGCTTACAAAAGTTCCTCGTACCTAGACTGACCGGACATGTGAGGCTGCTTGATAATCGGTTAAATAGGTGCAGCTGCAGATGCTGCCGCGTGAATGTGCACATCCGGCTCGTCCAGGAAATCATGTGTGGGGTTGACCAAAGAGATAAACCACATAGACAATGAGAGAAACTCGAGTACTACCATGAGATGCATGTCAGCTGAGGACGGACCAGGCCAAGAAGCGGAAATTCCACATGTGGCTTGTTTTTCGAAGGGCCGCCGGGCGGGCTGAGGGGAAACGGGAGGGACTTTGGGGGTCCTTGATGGGGGTGCTCGGCACCAGATATTATTACCGAGCTCGGCTTTAACTCAAGGGGGAAAAGTATTGCTAGTAGAGCTGACTTATGACTGAAACAGCGCAGCCAGGTTTACTCCGACTACTTCACTTACCTGGAGTGTTGCCGCTGGCCTCTAAGGTCACTGTATCCGCCACGCTCAACTCGTGTCAAGCAATCCGGTCAGTGATGCCTTAACGATATCCACATTCTGCAGTGGTCTCCTGGCCCTTCAAGGGGTTGCAAAGCTATTGCAGACATATTTTCGTCTTTCCCTTTCGTTCATCTCCCGAGGATCATGGCCATTGAAGCCAGGCCTTCCGTTCACGTAATTTTTTGGGGCTTGTAGTTACAGAAAATACAGTTAGTGCTGACATTTCATGTGCCCTTGAACGTTCGTATCCATTCACGAGGTAATTACAACCTCGCCTTGGCCGCATTCAACGTGGTTGAAGCACGTTCCGATCCCAGTTAGTTTGAGAGTGCCACTGGCAGATGTAGATCGCAGTCCACATTCGAATCCTTTGGCTGTGGCCCGGATAATTCGGTGCATAAACCTAACCTTTCAAGTTTCAATGGCCGATAAGTGCTGAGTCTGGTGCGTCCAGGGCTCGGACCGTCAAGTCAGACTGCCAGAGTAGCCCGTGGCACAGCACAACTGCTAAGCCGGCTCAGGCATCGGTCACGGTAAGATGACCACCAATCTTAGAAAGGTACCAGGTAACTACGAACTATTTATAACACAGACCATGAGAATAGAGTGGAAACACCATGAGATTAGATGACAAACACAACAGTGAGTCAGCATTGTAGAGGGTTCGAGCGGAACTCATGTCTATCCGATTCGATGCTTCGTACCGTCGTTACCCCCTTGAAGCTATCCATCCATGGGGCTTAGCGTTGTGAAATAACGGCCATCATGGATGCTGTCTCAGGCCGCGGCATGAAACTGAACGCCGCCAACAGTTTACGATGCAGCTGTTAGATGACGGTGTCAATACTTCGTTGCCAACTCCAGGCTCACGCTAACAACTTCAGGATCGGCGTCGAAAAGGATAAGAACGCATCTGGTGCTCTCATGAAACCTCGACTTGAGTCTCCAAGCCAATATTCTCATCCTGTCTCATCAACCACACTTCCTTTCGTTCCGTTAATAAGCAGCCCAGGTGGCAGTTACTCCTTTCAGCTCACGCATAGCACCAAACGTTGTCAATATGTCCCGTCCTTCAACCCCTCCCTTCGGTGGCCGTTATCTCCAGGTCGAGGCGCCGCCTCGCACCCCCTTCACCACGCCGGTTACAGCAGCCACGCGCCCATTCGTTCCAACACAAGCTCACTACAAGGAGCAGCGTGCCTATGCCGCGCTCATGAACAAGGTCTTCGGCCAAGGCGCCCCCTCGCACTTCGCCTCGGTCTATGTCGAAGGCGGTGACCATCTGCGGGCCAAAGTGGGCGTCTCCCTTGCCCACGAGGTCCTCGTCCTGGACCACCTCGGTAACGCTCGTGCCGGCGATGCCCGCTACCCCAAAATCAGCGACCTGGTCTCGTACTGCCTGCGTGTGAGCGGCATCAACCCGGCCGAGATCAACTTCATCCTCATCCCCAACATCGCCAACGCGGCCACCAACGCCGCCATCGACAAGTACAAGGCCTCGGAGGGCTGGGAGCCGGGTCTGTTTCTCAGCCCGACCACGGCAGCGCACCGGACCCCGATCCTGACGACGGACTTGGGCAGGACCGCAAACAGCGTGGCTAAGAAGCTCGGGAAGCAGATTGGCCACATCTACGTGGGCAATATCTCCAACTCGCCTGCCCTTGGTTTCGCCCTGGTCGGCTCCCGCGGGCCGACGCCCCCTCCTGCTCCTGGTCGCCCTGCCACGCCGCAGCGCCCTGCCGTTCCGCGTGCTCCTACTCCGGTTGTGCAGAACAAGAAGAACTGCGGCTGCATCATTTGCTGAGGAGGTCGTTGGTGGACGGATTCAAGCTTTGGAGAGGGAAAAGGGGGGAGCGGGATGATGTCGATACTTGACGCGGAGACTGGATTCTCTGGAGAGGACTTTGGCACTGCTGTAAGGTATTTAGGCATTCCTAGACTGCAAACCACGCCCTGGAGGCGTTGCTCAGCCATCCTCCCCGAGTTCAGTTCGTCAAACACTCAACAGTGTCACTGCCACAGGTGGTCTGCTCACCCCTTATCCACTCTTCTCAGCCTCCTGCTTCGCCGCTACAACAGCTGCCCTCAACTCAAACGCCGCGTTGGCAATCTTCTCTCTGTTCTGGCGCACTACCTCCTTAGTGTCAGTAAGATCCCTGATGGCATCCTCCAGCTTCCGGTACTTCTGCTCCGCAGCAATCGCGTCGAAGATGGCTGTGACTGCGAGACCGCCGGCAGCGCCCAAGAAACCCCCGGCACCGGTGCCCCAGAACGCGGCGATGGTCTTCATGAGGATGGGGACCATGGTGGCCGCAATGGTTGACGCAGCGGCAATACCAGCGGCGTTGGCCGTCATCCCCCACGCCTTGAAGTCCTGGACGATCTTGTCGATGTCCTCCATGGAGCGGCCCTTCCACTTCTCGACGACCTCGTCCAGCGGCTTCTTGTCGATGGATGCGTCGAGCTTGTCGTAGTGCATCCTCGATAGCTTCTCGATCTTGAGGAGTCGGGCACGGACGTCAGCGACGAGGTTCTCGGGCGTCTTTTCCTCGAACTTGACGAGCTCGACCTTCTCGCCGAGGAGCTCGTTGAAGGTGGTGATGACTTTGTTGGAGGCGTTGGTGATGAACTTCAGGTCGGAGATGATGTCCGTGATCAGGTTGCGAGCGGTGCGCTCCCGCTCCTCGTTGCCCGGGCGGAAGATCTCTTCGAAGACACCCATGATGGCTGATGGTCGTGTTATGGTGTACAGGTAATTTGCTTGGCTGGAGTTTCTCAAATCTCGTTCGAAGGCGTTCAAAGGGCCGGATTGCACGTCCGAACATCGTGGTGATATTAAGGTATAGCACTGGAGTGTGTCTCCTGTCATGCTGGTTTACATCACAATGCGGAAGTGAATTCTCAAGCGGACCCGATAAGTACACGTGTAAGACAACAACAGCTCTTGTTTCCTGCCGGAGTCCGTTGATCATAATTTTTATGCGTCATAGGTAGGTACTCGCCGACCAAGCCGTCGAATCTGAACAACGCGTCGTCGAGCATCGCCATCCACGAAGTCCATGGCTTAAATTAGGTAGTTCACCACCCGACTGTAACAACACCCATCTAGATTCATCTGTGTTATGTGCTGGTGTCCATCATCGACCTTGCCTGGTATGTAAAAGATGAATGACAGCGGAACGACCGGTCGTTCCGTGTCAACTCGACAGCCACCGAGCATACAAAATCTCCACCATTACTGTCAAGTGATGCGTCGAGTAATAAAAGTACATAGAACAAGAAAACCCCGTTCCTGAACCGGCAAAATCCTATCGCAAGGGCAACGCATCCATCTCGACCGGCGCCGTGTAGTGGCCGAGCAGCGTGTTGGAATACGCCGGGCCTACATGCGTCGGGGTGGCCACCCCGAGCTCGGCGTGTTCGCGGACAGAGCTAAGTTCCATCGGCCCTATATTCTTGAACTCTTGCGGTGTTGTTGTGCTCTCCGTCGTCTTATAGTTCCCCGACGAGTAATCATACTTGCCAGCGTCGTCGTTCCCAGGCACCGGGCCTGAGCCGCTGTTTCTGTTACCGCGCCGGATGAGCCACCAGGCGACGCCGGCCAGGATGGCGATTACGGCAACGCCTCCGACGGCTCCACCGGCTATAGCGCCAACTGGGGTGGACTTGGATTCTGAAGTGTTATTTGGTGGGTTGCTACCCTGCGTTGGAGATGCCGGTGAGTCCTTCGTGTCTTTGTAATGCCTTGATGTTAGTTCGAATCCCCGGGTGGGAACATGAAGAAACGTTGGATACCTATCCCAACGATGAAACATACCTGTCGACTTGACTGAGAACAGCTGCTTCACCGGATCCGACGACCATTGGATCGCGTCGAAGGAGCTTCCCGTCCCATGTTAGCAAAGAGAAGCCGTTTTATGCGGAACAATACCGCCACGAACCCGTTGCTGTACCAGGCCTTGATACCAGCCGCTCTCTCGTACGCCGCCGCGCTAGCGTCGTACGAGTCCTTCCACTTGAGCTCGGTCATATCGAACAGCAGCAGTCCCTGGGGCGCCGGGTCCCGCTCGAGCCATTTGTCGTGTGTGCCTCCGATGCTGAGAACCTGACGCTTGCCGACGGGCACGCAACTGAACGACCTGCGTCTGCCGGCGGGCGAAGTCGGGACCTTGGTCCAGAAGAAACCTGGAAGGCTGAGGATGTAGGCGTCGTCGTAAATGAACTTGTCGCGGTCGTTTGCTCCGCCAAATAGCAGTCTTGGACCTGTTAGCCGATAGGAAGGATGGCAAGAAGGGGGGACGTTTACTGCTTGCAGCGATGCCGTTTTAGTACTCACATTTCGTAGCCGCCTTCCGGGCTCCGGAAGGCCGCAGTGCAGAACTCGAGCCGAGGGGATGGGGGAATGGTGCCAGTGGCAAGCTGCCAGTACTGCGTTTTCGTCTCGGGGTCGAAGAAGGTCAAGTTCCGAAAGTCAAACGGGCGTGCAGTCGCTTCATCTACCGGGCTATCAACCCGGTGAGCCGATCCCCCGAGCACGATGACCAAGCCGTTGGGCCCCAAGTTCGGGATATATTCGGCCCTGCCATTAGCTAGTGTTTCGAAAGGGCTGAAGGCTGTAGTTTCGTTTCGCCAGATCTTCGTCCTCATGTTGAAGGACACCATTCCGGGCAGCGCCTGTTGTGATGGCTGGTTGTACTCGGTCCACGCGGTCGCGATGCCTCCGATGACGAAGCCCGTGTCGTTGGTGTTTGTGAAGACGGTATGTTCGGCTTGGTGTAGCGTTTTAAAGCCGTCTACGTTTGCGGCCTCTTCAACGACCCAAGTGCCGCCACCGCTGCCGTCCGGGATGAACTTCCAGAGCGCGTTCTCGGTCATCATGTTCCTCCCGCGGATCCATTTACCGCCCCAGACGTAGAAGTTGCCTTCTTGGTAGTCTGTCCAGATCACCTGGTTGCCCTTTGAGTACCACGGCCTGTTAATAGCTCGTAAGACGACATTCGAAGTGGTCCACGACTTAGAGATGTCGATGGATATGGTCGAGTTCACTGGACCGGCCAGATTGTCAGCGCTGTACAATACAACCGTAGCATACGCGTTGCGCAGCTGAAGTAATGGTGACGGGAGGGGTCTGACCCGAATTCGATTGATAGTCCTGCTTTTCTGGCGGCCGCCCATCCACAGTTTCCAAGATCTCGCCGCCGTCAATGTAGACATAGTTGCCAATGACAGTGACTGCGTCCGTCTCCCAAGTCAGCCGCTGAGGATCTTCTTGGGCGTCGGGGCCGACTTGACGCAAAGCGACGAACCTGACGTGGAGAATCTCCGGTAGAAATTCTCGCGCGAGGGTACATCCGTCAGCTGCTGGGCAGCACACCCCAAGCCCAAGAGGGCGAGGGCGAGTGATCTGGTCGACAAGGAGTGGAGTCGCATCTTGATCGGCGCGCTGTGGGACGTCGCGGAAAACCAGGATCAAAAAAACGGAAAAAGGCCCCGACGTCTCGCATGCGCTTCCACTGGAATGGCACAGTGCCACCGTTATCGTTGTGTTTCTGGGACTTGTTGGCGGAGGAATCCCAAGGAGCCTGAGCAAACCCCTGAAGAGTTCGAGGAATCCATCAGAGAGTGCCGAGCAGCGTCTTATGAGGCGGCAGCTAGCGTTACAGAGACCCTACTTCGCCCCTTGGCTGCAGATGATAGGTATGCACCAGCAGGCCCTGTCGAAAGAGGCGCATCCCTTTCATCGCGTGGGCAGTTCAGTTAATTCCGGAGAAAACGTGGCGGAGCCGCTGAAAATGTCTTTCCGGTTGCCTGGCGGCTGGCTCGAGAATCCATGGCTTCCACCAGACATCCTGGTTTCCTTCAGCGCGCTTGGTATATGTTTCCTCGAGGACAGGATGGATGCAGAGACACTTCTCCTAACGTTCGACCCGTCCGCATCGTCTGCAAGCTAGCAGCCCTCCTCGGGAGTCAGAGGAATCTAACCTTTTGTATTGGCTGACTCGGAAAGCGCCAAACCGAGATGTGGGACCACGGAAAAGCGAGCCTTCAATGCATGCAAGGAAAGCTGGCTGGGTGTCGTGATGCGTTGGTCAGCTTCCGCGCTGCGCCCTATAATTAGGGGTGGACTCCAGTCAAATGAGCCAGCCACTTGGCACCTGCAGCCCTATAAGTCAATCCAGATAGGCTTTCCAAACATGGTAGGTAGCTAAGCCGCCCAGCCTTGAGCAATTAATTACCGTCCGGAAAGGCATAAAGGGGCTGCGGATTGCGGAAGGGGGAACAGCCGGCGCTTAGGTCCAAAAGAACAAGTCCGAGGTGTCAGCCGGCTCAACATCCCACCGCCCTCCGACGACAGTCGGGCTTGTTTCTGCCACACGCCCAATGCGGAAGGAGAGATTGGTGATAATGATGAGAGACGTCTGGAAAAGCATAAACGGGCTGGCTCCCCGTCTGTGTCCTGGAGCTATTGAACTCTTCCCTTCTCCAACCAGCTCAAGCATCACCGAGGAAAGCACCAGGTTCCACATCTAGCAACTCAAAATCCTTCTTAATCTTTTACATCCTCCTCAACCGCCAATATGAAGTTCCTTGCCCTCTCCCTTCTCTCCACCCCCCGCCGCCGCTATCGACGTCCACCTCAAGTGGGCAGGCGGCTGCTCAATTTAACAAGGCGGCTTTGTGTGCTTCAACTGGAACCCTAACACGTGCTGCAGCGTTAACGCGAGAACTTTTCTTGACAGCACCACCATCAACGGCATCAGGTACGGCAAATACAACCCGAAGAAGCTGCTTGAGGACCTCAGAGACAGCTTCGCACAGATCGAGACCTCAGCACGCCAGAAGTACGAGAAGTTGGACGCCGGAGTGGATAAACCCCTTATCGAGGAGGTCATCAAAGAAATGGGGGACGCGGAGGAGCGCAGTCGAGATCGGGGACATGATCGATCAGTTCAAGGCTTACGGATTCAGCGCCGAGGCAGCGGCCATGGCTGCGAGTCTTGCCATCTTTGTTGTCCTGGCGCCTCCCCTGACGACAATTCGGGTTCATGGGCAGTGTGGCAGCTGGGGCTCTTGCCGTCATAGGAGGGGCGATAGGGTACATCGTTGTTGGCATCATTGCGGCTGAGGAGAAGTATCACAAGCTGGAGGAGGCCATTGCCGAGTTGACCAAGACGAAGGAGTTGATGAAGAAGAATGTTGACCAGATAGCGGATGCTGCTGATGCGCTCAAGTTGGCCATCCGCCTGGCTCAGGCTCAGAAGTGAGGGGCAGAGGTGTGAGATAGCTTGATAATTTCTGTAGACATGCTTGGTTTATGCTTTCAGGGGTGGTCATGCCATCACGACGAGGATCCAATGTCATGACAAGGGAGTGGGAGACGGGGAGGTGACTGTTAATGGGGACAAGACACCTCAAGTCAGGAATCATGGACCCTTCCCATCCCCCTTTTTGGGAGCTGCCAGGCAAGCGGGAATCCCAGTTTGATTGGGTGCTTCAGACAGTCCCTGGGACAAGAGTTGACGTACCTGGTTTCCCAGGCAGATATGCATGGTCTGCCATCATGTGCCATGATCTCAGGCCCCCGGGACAGGCAGCTCGTCCTACACGCATTGAGACTTTGAGCACATCGGACTGCTTCTGACGGCCAACGGTAAGGGCGCTCCCATCCGCCAGCCCGCCAGACCCAACAGCCACACACACAAGCTTGGGCCAGCCGGAACGATTCGAATATTGGGCCAATATCCGTGAAACTACCTGAGCCTTCTTCTTGAGTCCCCCCAGGGGCTCAGCCTCACTGGGAAAGAGGGGTTTGAGCTCTGTTAATTTACACTTTGTCGGTGAAGACCAAGCAGGGCGGCGATGTGTGGGATTGTTGGCTCCGTGCCAGGCATATCTCGCTTGTTTTCTCTCAGAGCGGCTAGCCTTGATGGTGGTGCTTGTGTTCGCTTGGATAGACCCAAGCGTGTGTCCACTGACGTTGCTGGCTCTCAGACAGCCAGGTCCACGCGGCAGGAGTGAGGAGTCCCGTCCATGGAAGCTCCCGAGTCGACTATGGGAGGCGGAGCAACGCCATGCTGCCCTGGAGAGTTCCGAGCAGGGTCGGTGCCGGTTGTCCTCAACTCATGGTGCTCGAGTAAACCAGACGGGACATGCAGCGTCCCTCACGCTGTCAGTTAACTAGCAAGACGGCATTCTCCTAGCCTTCCAGCTGGTTAAGGTAACTGTTATTTCCCTAGCATGAAAGCTTCAAGATGTCAGTGTGGTCAAATGATTCTCCCTTGTTCCATACGGATGGTGACAGTGACTGCACTCGGTATTGTGCATTGCGTGAGGCGCGCGGCTGACGCGAAACTGCATGGACAAATGAATAGAGTTGGGGAAGTTTGGGACAGGGTCTTTATCAACCAGCCGCGGGCTCACTGCGAGGCTTTCAGCAACCCCGCATGAACGGTGAACCCAGCGGGACGGCTCGGGTTGTTAGCGATGTCGGACCCTGTCATGGGCGAAATACCAACAGGCTGGCGGCTTACTGCGTTGCCTGCAGTCCGAACTCCCTCAAGTCATCCCGAAGTCCGCCCACTTACAAACGGCGGCCTCTTGCATTCATTGGTTGTTAACGCCTTTTCCAACCCCTTTGTGAACCCTGCGCCCCAAGCTCCGCCACTCCACAACAAAAAGCCGGCCCCACCACGTGGTTCCCGTCCAATGAAACAGAGCCCCAGCCGCCAGGGCCGCCTGACGGGACCCCGCGCTCCGACCGCGCGCGAAGGGTGTTGAGCTTGCGTGTCAGCTGGAGGCGTGAAAGATGAAGTGAAAACTCAACCGTGTCATGAGAGGCGTTGAAGGGCGATATATATCCGGTACTCCGCCCATGGAATTGAGTATCATCATGCAACAGAGCAACATTTCTGTTTCCAATCTTCCGAGTTGCTGACACTGATGAGGCTTGTCAGCTGAAATTTCAACTCAGCCACTTCCATTTTCAAACTTCCCGCCTGTGCCGTTTCAGTTTCAGCCTCACGCCCAATTCTCACCCAACGCACCTCCTCAACATCTATGCCATCAACGAAACACCACCATCAACCACCAAAATGACGGTCCCTTCACCCACGCCGACCCCGCTCGCCCACGAGCTGCTCATCGCCCAACTGGCCGTGCAGCGCGCCGCCCTGGTAACCAAACGCGTCCTCGCCACCATCGTCAACGCCTCCAACCCGCCAGACTCCCAACCCACCTCTCCGCTCGACACCATCCCCTCTTCCCCAACAATAATCTCCCGCTACCTCCACCCCGACGACCAACCCACCTCCCCCATCTCCCCACCATCACCCACCATCACCCCCAACGGCAACAAGGGCAGCCTAAACAACAGACGCAGAAATGGCAACCCCGCAAAAGTCCTCCCCCCACCCCTCCCCCGCCGCCTCTCCCTAGCCAAAAAGGACACATCCCCCGTGACCATCGCCGACCTCGCCGCACAAGCCCTCCTCATCGCCGCCGTGCACTCTGCCTTCCCCGCCGACGCCATCCTCGGCGAGGAGGACGCAGCCGACCTGCGCGCGGATGTGGACCTGGCGGAGCAGGTGTGGGAGTTGGTCTCCACCACGAGGTTGGATGATGAGGAGAGTGAGGCGTTGTTGGGACGGCCGGGGAGTTTGGAGGAGATGTTGGAGGTTATTGACCTTGGGGGTGGGGAAAACATGAAGGGGAGTGGGGGGGTTGAGGGGAGGAGGTTTTGGTGTCTTGACCCGATCGACGGGACGAGTGCGTACATGAAGGGCGGGCAGTATGCCATTTCCCTTGCGCTGCTTCAGGATGGGAGGGAGTTGTTGGGGGTGTTGGGGTGTCCCAACTGGAGGTTTGAGGAAGGGATGGGGAACGGGGTGGGCGAGCGGTGGATGGTGCAGGAGAATGTGCTGGATGTGGAGGGGATGGGGTTGATGCTTGCTGCCGTGAGGGGGCAGGGCGCGACCGTCAGGAGGATGGGCAGCGGGGCGTTGAGCGAGGGCAGGCGGATTGATCGGGGCAGAGGCAAGGCGGTCGACTTGAGGGAGATGCATCTTGTCGACTCTCAGAGGAGTCCTGCGACACTGACCGAGAAGGTGGAGGAGCTGGCCAAGATCACGGGCGCAACGTATCCGGCTGGGACGAACCTCTACTCGTCGCACATGCGGTATGCCGCCATGGCCCTTGGTGGGCGCGAGTTTGCGCAGCTGCGGTGGCCAAAGCCTGGCAAGGGCCCGTGGTCCATCTGGGACCATGCCGGTTCGCAGCTCATCTACACCGAGTCCGGGGCTGGCAAGGTGACGGATCTGGCGGGCAACCCGATCGATTTCAGCACCGGCAACAAGCTCTCCAAGAGCTGGGGCGTTATCACGGCTGACGAGAGCGTCCATGGGAAAATCTTGGGCCTGGTCAGCGAGATGCGGGCCGCGTCGGCTTGAAGGGACAAGATGGCGCTCATAGAGCTCAAGGTGATCTCCTTCTTCCCGGCGTCTCTTGGTTTTCGGTTCATGCTTGCATGTACATTATCTATTAGAGGTTTGCGATATCCCTATCCATGGAGTGCATTTAGACACCTTCGACAACAGTTTTGCGCCTCCACAGCCGTGCCATCATGCCGGACCTTTTGGTTGCCCCTCCCTTCTCATGATGCAGGGGCAACGCACCACTCGAAGAGCTGAAGTCACTGTTTCTCCCCTCCCACTCCTTCTGCTTCGCTATCATGAACTCACGGATGGCGTGTGGTGAGGCGGCGCTGAGATTGCTGGTGCCGTTGGACTTGCCTCTCACTGGACGGGTGAGGTAACCAAAGGCGGCTTCAAACATCTTGACCATCGTCCCCCTCGCCCAAGCGCTGAATGCAAATGAGAGTGACGTGCCAGTGACTATGGTGGACAGCACGACTGCGGGTATCCAAGGTCAGCGTGCTTGCTCATCCCCAGGATGCGGCGGACTTACACATCCACATAAACTGTGTGCTCAGATACAAGGTCCCCGTGCCAAACTCGACCGAGTTCATGCCGAAGACGCTCGCAAAGAAGGACAGAGGCAGCTGGTTCCGTTAGCGGTTCCGTAGAAGGTAGTAAGGTCAACTCGTGGTCCGTACGAAGAAGATCGTCACCACCGTGAACACGACAATGGACCTGCCCTGCACGACTGTCTCGTCTGCCCTCCGGATGGCTGCTTTTGCCTCGATGATGCCCGCCTGTTGTTGCTTCATGTCGAGGAGTTCGCGCAGCTAATAATTACCGGTCAGCATAATGAGAGCCAGTGGCTGGTAGAAGGCAAGCTCACCTGGGCTCTGGTCCCCCCCTGACGCCTTTCAAGGTCGGCAAGCTCATCCCTCCGCAGCTTCATGTCGACGATCAAGTCCGCTGCTCGCCCCAGGGTATGTTTTAACCCATCCGAGTCATGTGCCTCGGCGCTCAAGGCCCGCAAGGCCTTCTCGAAGTCGCTCATGACGGTGATCTGGTGTGTGAAAATGTCCTGCATAATCTGCAGCTCTGCGATGACGTTCTGAGCTTCCATCAAAACGGACCACTCGAACTTGATGTTAAGCGACTTGCGCAGGAGCTCCTCCGCGGTTAGGAGCGGGTCTTGGGCGTTCATCCTCTTAACATCACGCCCGAACCGCTCGTACGCTTGTGTCTTTTTCTCGGACTAGAAAACAGTCAGTGAAGAGAATAGCCGTATGGTGCCACAGATTACTCGCGATGTTGGAAATGGCGGACCCAAACATGTCTATCGCCTCAGGCCGGAGATCCGGCTTCCCCCTGTCGAAGAAAACCTTGGAGCACTCGTCGATGATGATCAGCGCCAGGTCGTAGACCGATTTGATGTTACTACTGTCGACAGCTCCCAGATGGTCTCGGATCGCGCGGTGAACAGCCGAGGGGTCGGGCTTGTTCCGGCCCCATCTTCGAGGAAAGGCCGTGAGGATGGTGTCTGTCCACCGTCAGCTTCGCTCCATAAGGCATCTCGTTTCAAAAACTCACTTTCGTCCAGAATGTAGAGCCATAGCTGATCCACCATTAACACCCGAGGCACCGCGTCGGGGTCGCTTCTCATCCGCGTCGCGCGGTAGACAACCTGCTGGCGGTCCCTGTGGACCGTGTCTTCGGAGGTCCAGTAGTAGTACTGCTCGAGGGTGCGTCTGGGGTGCAGCGGTGATGGCGTGCACAAGTGCTCGCTGATCAGCCGCCAGTCTGCTGCCTCGTCGATGAGTTGGAACAGCTTGGCAGCCTGCCAGAGATAAGACCCGAGGGGCGAACGTGGCCTCCAAGATGAGGAGTCATCGCTCCATCCGTCGAAACCGGAGACGGTGCTGTCCATGCGGGTCGCGACGGCTTTGGCTCGGTCCACCACACTTCCCCACGTTCCCTTTCGCTTGTTGACGCGTTCAAAGGCGGACTCCAGCTCGTTCGCGTATCTGGTCTTGCGGATGACATTGGTCATCCTCACCAGACGCTTCTCGATCTCCCAGTGCAGGTATGGCATCTATGACTGTGTCAGCGTGGAACCACTGAATGGCAAGCAGGGGTGGTCGAGTGACTCACAAACAGAACAATGTTCTGAGGTTCCGAGGATGAGTGGAAGTACGTCGAGCCTGACTGTTGAGCAAAGAGAGCAACCGGATCCGCGTCAGCACTTGTGTCCCACGGTGGCGAGGACACAAGAGCGCAACGCGGCCGTATCTGGCGGGAGTGAGGCGGCAAGTGGGAGCTTCCGCCTCCTCTCTCCTGGCCGTGCCAGAGCTCACGTTTCAAGAGCTTCTCGGTGTTGGTCGGCGGCTTTGATGAAGCTGGCTGGTGCATGAGGCGGTGGTAAGGGCCCCGCTGAGAGTCGAGAGGGTTGTCGTCTTCCCCGTAGTACCGGGCGATGGCGTCCTTGAAAGCGTCAGTTTGGTCCGTCCGGCATCGAGATGGTCACTGGCTCATGCGTACCTCAACCCACTTCATGTTGTTCGCCTGCAAGTGGAAGTAGCGTAGCTGAGTTTTGTCGGGCGAGCGTTTCAGCGGCGTGTGCTGCTTGTCGTAGAGCAAGCGTTGCATTGAGATCTTTTGGTGCGGGAACTTGCCGTGGAGGCCCGGATGATCCAGCGTCACGCCGCCTTGATCCTTCTTGAATGCAATCACCCAGCCATTGTACCCGTAGTTTGACTCGGCGGGGTTGTCATCGACATCATCGTCGGTAGCGTCAAGCCCGGCAATGTAGCTCTCAGGGGCGACCGACCGCTGGAGGCTGGCGTACTGCTGGGCAGGCCATTGCTGCACCTGCCGCAGGATCAGGCGTTGGCGATTCAGTTCCTGTCTCCGGTAGCCACTGGCTTGAGCGATGGCGACTTCGCAGCGGTGCAGCTCCTCCTTGCATCGACTGCTCGCGCGTTCTCTCCACTGAGCGTGAGCTTTGTCCAACGAGACAAGCAGCGGTGAGGCGTCCGATGGTGACAGTCGATGGCCCTCGAAGTATTCCCTCAGATATTGAATGCGGCGGAGTTCCTTCCTGACAATCTCCTTCTCGTGACCTGAAAATTTCTCGTAGAGCTCCTTCCTCTTGGCGAATCTGGCGGCGAGGAAGGCGGCCCACGCATCTTGGGGAGGCACGGGGTCAGCCGACCACAGATCCTCGGTGAAGTAGGCCTGCATCGATGGACAGGCTAGACAACCGGCCCGTGTTAGGGAACTGCAACTGCGAGATCAGATGAACGGGTTCATGATTGTTGTCAACATTCGCAGTTCCGGCTTGATCGAGTCTCGGAATAAAAACGGAGTTTCCGTGCTGCCAAGATGCACTTGCAGGCCCCTGGTCCAGTTGATCGGCCACTGATGGGTCCAGCGCTGTTTTCACTTGTCGGCGTCGAATTCGCTTCTGCAAGCCATGGCATTGGTGGGTCGTGGTCCGGTGATCTGCAATGAAACTTCGGGCCCGCCCGACTCATCAGCAGTTCAGCACGCGACCTTTGGAGCCTGGTGCCCGTTCAGTTCCTTGCCCTGCGGACCTCCAAAGTAACAGTGCCCGATCGCCCGCGACGCCAGCGTGCCGGTAACAGGACCCTAGCAGGATGAGTTGGGTCTTCTTGGCCTGTCCATGTTGCGGCAGAGTCGGCTGGGCTCAGTAGCGTGACGCGCCTCACGCCAGGAACCTGGACAGCAGACACTCGGTAGCTGCTGCGGAGTCAACAGTGCCCCTTTCCAAGATCTTCACCTGCTTACCGCCTCACTGAGCCTGAGCCCGACGATGTGCTGGAAGCAGGCACCAAATACCCTGACACCAGACGTTGTCTTCTGGCTTGGCGGAGCAGAGGATCGGCATAGACACGCTTTAACAACCAGAGGAAAACAATCGCAAAGGCAATGCTGCCCAGGACGGCTGCAAGGATGACAGAGGCAGAGTCATTGGAGGTCGGCCCAGCCACTGGCGTCGTCGTTGGGTCACTTCGAGAAGCGAAGCGCATATGTAGCGCATTCCATCTCGGCGGCATATTAGTGGGCAAAACGGCAATGGAAGAGCTTCTTGTTAGTTTTCCGTGATTGAAGAATTGAAAGGAAGAGAAGTGGGGTTGGCTCCAGGTATCGGAAGGTGAAAGAAGAGACGAGGCCAGGACAACATGTTAATTACGAGGCATTCAGCTTCTCAGGGTTCGGATGCGGCTTTGGAAGCCTAGTTTGATGACAGGTCGCAGACCGTGGAAACTGGTTCGAAGAATTATCCATATTCCTAGCGTAACTCAGCGCAAAGCGCTACCACAGAAGCCGTGCCTTAGAGTCCTGAGTCAGAAAAGCTGCGAAAGATGAGTGTGGAGGTTTCTGCCTGGCAGTCGTGGCCAAAAATCGGCAGCCACGGCGTTTTCGTCCCATCATGCTGCACCTTCCCTTTCGGGTTTACGCCTGCCAGTGGCGCGAAGTTGTGGGATGCGCGGGGCCCGCTGTGTTTTCGCGTCATTGCGGGCACTCTCTCCGTCACAGCGTTCACCTCCTCCGACTCACCCCCCGCTTTCCTCTCAACCACCAAACTCCCGTTACTCGACCGGGACGGATTCCAAGTCCAGCATGGACGAGAAAGGCGGCCTTCCCTCATATCAAGCCGCCACGGCAACGCCGCAATGGCGGCGGCGAGGTGCCCGGAGATCGAGGGTGTTGCGACTCTTGGCTCTCGGCTGCCTGTGTTTCATCGCATTCGCGCAGTGGAAGCAGCTGTCACGCCCAGCAAGCCCTGTTCCACCGCCAGACACAGACGTCACGATACACGGCCTCTCGGTCAAGAGGCTGCGGGACGACCTCGCCACGTGTGAGAAGCTTCGCAAGAAGCCGCAGGATCCAATTGGCGCTGGGCGCGAACGGAACGCACGCTACATTGACGGCCATGCTCCGACTCTCATCAAGAATGCCAAGGTCTGGGTTGGGGAGCCCGCCGCCGGCACTCCGCCCGAGGCCGCGCGCAAGGGCGCCGGCTTCAGCTGGACCAACGCCGACGTCTACCTGGAGTACGGGCTCATCAAGCGCGTCGAGTCATCCATCGCCTTGTCGTCCGTCACAGCAGACACGGTTGTCTTCGACGCCAAGGGCCGGCCCCTGACGGCCGGCATCATCGACATGCACAGCCATGCCGGCGTCGACTCGCTGCCGGAACTGGAGGGGAATGACGACACCAACGAGATGGCTTCCGACATCACCCCGTTTGTCCGCTCCATCGACGGCCTGCAGCCCGCCGACCACCAACTACAAGTAATCAAGTCAGGTGGCGTGACGACGAGCCTGATTCTCCCCGGCTCAGCGAACAACATGGGTGGGGAGGCGTTCGTTGTAAAGCATTCCGTGGGCAAGAAGGACGGCCGCAACGAGACGAGTGCTGCCGACATGCTGGCCGACCCAGACCGCAACTGGCGCTTCATGAAGATGGCTTGTGGCGAGAATCCCAAGCGCGTGTACGGCAGGCCGGGCAAGCAGGGTCCGACCAGCCGGCTGGGCGAGAGTTGGGAGTTCCGCCACGCCTTCGAGCAGGCCGCAAAGCTGGTGCAGGAGCAGGACGACTGGTGCAACGCCGCCGCAGCCGGTGTCCACCACATGAAGTCCTACCTGCCACAAGAGCTCCGCTGGGAGTCGCTGGGAGCCCTGTTGCGGGACCAGATCCGCTTGAACACGCACTGTTACACCATTCCCGACCTTGAGGCCTTTGTGGATCACACCAACGAGTTCAAGTTCAGAGTCCGCGCTTTTCACCACGCTCACCAGACATACTTGGTCCCCGAGGCAAGTCGTCCCTTGCCTTAGCCTGCCGCATCACTGACATCTTGCCCAGATTCTCAAGCGGGCGTATGGCGGGGAGCCCCCAGCCAGCGCTCTGTTCCCAGACACCATGTGGTACAAGGCCGAAGCAGACACTGCATCTGAGTATGCTGGCAAAATCCTGTACGACAGTGGCTTGACCACAGTCTATGTCAGCGACAACCCCGTGCTCAACGCTCAACACGTGGTCTTCGAGGCTGCCAAAGGTTACAAGTACGGTTTGCCATACCATGCCGCCCTCGCTGCAGTGACCACTGAGCCTGCCAGGCTCCTTGGGTTTGGTAACAGGCTAGGAAAGGTCAAACCCGGCTTCGACGCCGATATTGTGGTCTGGGACAGCGACCCGCTTAGCGTCGGTGCGACTCCTGTGCAGGTTTGGATCGACGGCACGGCTCAGTTTGAGGATCCGGTGGAACTGAACAAGCCCGCCCCAGAGGTGATAGTTCCCAACGATGCCCTCTCAAGCATTCCCGGGGCGCCGTTGGCCATGGACGAGGTCGTCTTCACTGGCGTTACACGGGTTCTTCTCGGAAAGGAGGTCAAGGAACTGTCGTCCAGTAACGCCGTGGTCGTGTCGAAGGGCAAAATCACATGCATCGGATCCTGCGCGTCAGAGCTGCAAGCCGCGTCCCGCCGAAAAGCCCCGATGATCAACCTCCGGAACGGGCACCTGACCGAGTCTTTCACTGCTTTCGGTGGAAAAATCGGGCTCAACGCCATCGACGCTGAAAAGGACACCGACAACGGGGCCAGCGGGGGCGCCTTCACCCGCGCCGAAGACGGCCTCGCCCTCGACACACAAAAGACCAACGTCTCTTACACGTACGGCGTGACAAAAGCCATCTCGGCCCCCAAACTCAGGGGCATGGACACGCACTACGGCACAAGTGTCGGCTTCCTCACCGGCGCGCATAACGCCCTCGACAACGATACCATCTTCGCTCCGGACGCGGCAGTGCACTACACCCTCGACTTGTCGGCCAAATCCTCGCAGCCGGACATCAGCTCAATCTCAGCGGCCGTCGGCGCCCTCCGCCGCAAACTCCTGACCGCTGCCTCCAAGCACACCGAGCCCATCTTAGACGTCTACTCGGAGGAGCTCTACCGCCAGCGCGTCATCAACGGCTCACTCCCGCTCGTCATCACCGTCCACTCGGCCGATGTGATTGCCTCCCTGCTGAAAGTGAAGCGTGTCGTCGAGAAGGCTACAAACACCACGCTCCGCCTGGTGATTTACGGCGGCGCCGAATCCCATCTTCTCGCCGAGGAATTGGCAGATGCCAAGGTGGGCGTGATCCTCGCTCCTGCGTTCTCGTATCGCATGTCGTGGGACCAGAGACGCGCCTTGACCGGCGCACCCCTGACGAATGGGACCGGTGTGGATAAGCTCCTTGAGGCTGGAGTGCTAACGGGCATTGGGGTGGCTGAGGACTGGATGGTGAGGGAGCTGGGGTTGTTGGCGGGGATTGTGTTTAAGAATGGCGAGGGGAGGGTGGATGAGAGGGGCGCGTTGAGGATGGTTGGGCGGAATCTGTATGAGATGCTGGGAATTGAGGAGCCGGGCGTTGAGGAGGGACATTTCGTGGTCTGGGAGGGGAGTCCGTTGGAGATTGATGCTAGGGTGAAGGCTGTTGGAGGGGGGAGGGGGTGGGTTGATGTTTGGGGGTAGTTGGATGAACCATATGAAGGAGACGTTGGATATGGGCTGAGACTTGGGCCAGGTGCCACATTGTGAAGTACGGATAATTAGAGGGAGTCAGTTCTGCATCCGAGACATTCCAACCTCTGGTGCCCTTCCTGTTTTCTGACATCCAACCGCTGAGTGTTGCTCACAGCACGAATCCAACAGGCCAGGCGGCAACCCCGCTCAATGCAAGGCAACATTGAACCACTGCGGCCGCGTCACCTTCTCAACTAAACACCGAACAACCCAAACGCATCCATCTGTCCAGCTCCTGCTCATCCTGGACATTGTTATTCACCGATCATCACGCACACCAAGGCAACACAACGAAATGCCGTCCCACACTCTCTATATCGTTACTTACGACCGCGGCCTCCATCCACTCACAGCCGAAGTCAAACCCTACCACTGGGCCTATTTCCTTGACACGAACTCTCGGGATGCTCATTCGGTGGAGCCACGGGGTATCATCTTCCAGCTACGCGGCATGCCGGGAGGGTTCTACTACCCCGGTCCGGAGCAGATGGGTATCTCGCAGGAGGGTGGGCCAGGGGAGTTGAGGGATAAGCTTGAAGTTGGAGAAGTCAACGTGGAGGCGAGTGTTGATGCAAAGGCGGGGATGGAGAGGATCCATGGGGCGTTGAAAGGGGTGGAGATCGTGAAGGATGAGAGCGCTGCGTGGAACTGTCAGGACTGGACTTTGGAAGGGTTTGAGAGGCTGAAGGGGATAGGGGTTGTCTATGAGCATCTGGGGAGGGAGGGGATCAGAGAGTGGTTAAAGGAGCGTTGATTCACCACTCTTCAACTTACTTACATGAAACGAACAGCATTATTGCTATGGAAGAAAGGGGAAGGCCCGAAGAAACGAGATGTATCCGTATTACTTCAATCTCAGTGCCAATTTTCTGTCCCTCAAGAACCTCTCTAAACCATCCCTTACTTATCGCCACCTACATCTAAACAGTCATGTAATAATACCTCGTCGCCTCATCCCACTCAAGCAGCACCTCCGCCTCCATCTCCTCCACCTTAACCACCACCTGCCTCCACAAACTAATCCCAAACGACCCCGGCAGCAACGAAGGCGCAACCGAAGCGCACAAGTACGCCTCCCCCTTTCCATCCCCTCCGTCTTTCACCGAATCACCGACCGGCACCCCCCTGGCATCCTTCACCCTCTCCCCGACCGCCTGCACAGGACACATAACCATGGCATACGCCTTCCCCTTACTCACAGCAAAAGAAGCATACTCAGCCGGCGGCCGCCAGCTGACCACCATCCCGGGCCTAATCCGCTCCTTGAACGGGATATCCTTTGCATCTGGTTCTGGGTCAGCGCTCGAGTCAAGGAGCGCCTGTCGGGAGACTGCTTGTGCGGCCTTTGCGGAGTTGTTGTTATTGCTGGTGGTGCTCCTGTTGAGGATGCGCTGCGAGTCGACGTGAATGGCCCAGAACTTGGTCTGGAAGGCCTGGGCCTGTTCGGGCAGCACGCCCTCCGTCTTGAGGCAGCGGGTGAGGAACTCGGGGACGGGGAGGCGCAGGAGTTGGAGGCCTGATTCGGTGGGGGCGAGAAGGAGGGGGTCGATGGGGGGTTTGCCGGACTGGTAACGTCAATGTCAGTGGCTGTATCAAGCGTTGAGAGGGAGAAGATGGTTGCGTACGTTGTTCTCAATCCAGCTGCGGAGCTGCTCGTTGTTCCATGTTGCTGGGATATCGGGGTGGTACTCGGCCGCCTTGGGCTTGGGCGCGATGACGCGAAGCATCTCGGCGTATCGCAGCGTGTTCTTGCTGGCGCCTATGTCGGCGAGACAGGGGTTGACGCATGCCACAACGACCGTCTTGCAGGAGCGGGCGCTGGTCGGGTCGAAGACGTGCTTCAGCGTCTTGGTGAGGATGCTTTGCCGGAAGGGGATGTAGGCCGGCGCCTTGCTGACCTTGCCGGCGTAGAACTCGGCGTCGGCGAGGGCCCGGCCCCGGATGCAGTCTTTCAGGACGGACAGGCTGGTGTTGATCTCCTTGGCTTCCTTCATCCGGGTGGCGTCGTGGGTTGTCTTGTCGCGCGCGGCCTCGGATCCGGCGAGGTCGATCAGGTAGAACAGGCCGTCTTCAGCGGAGGGGATGGCAGGGTTCTCGAAGCGCAGGCGGCAGATGGCGTGCGAGCGGGACGAACTGTCATTCTTGAGAGTCGGTGCGGTGCGTCGGAGCGCTGCGGCGGCTTCGATGTAGTTGAGGAGGGCCTTCTTGTTGTCGATACGGTGTTCTAGGGCTCCAGCCATCTGAGTGTTGCCGAAGGAGTCTTCAAGGACCGAGATCTGCTTTCGACCGTTGAGAAGATCTGCAGGAAACTGTAAGTTAGGCGTCCCTTGAACAAGAAGATTGAGTCTCTCAGCCTTACCATAGGCCATTCTTCCTGCCAGCTCAACGACCGAGATGTAGATCTTTCTCTCGCCATCCAGCGAACCACCCATCAAGGTCTCTGCGACGCATCTCTCTAACCCGGAAATCGTGTACGTCTTACCACTGCCGGTTTGGCCGTAGCAAAAGACGGTCCCGATGCCTCCTGTCCAAGCCCAGGGGACGATGGACTTCACCGACGACTCGTACACCTCGGCAGTGGTGGCTTCAGGGCCGAATACCCGGTCCACGGTGTAGTTAGAGGACTTTGGCACGTCAGAAATGTCAATGCTCGGGAAGTGAACAGCAACAACCCACCATAAGAGTCGGCAGACCTCGAACGGGTCTCTTCAGCTCATGCAAGTCGATCGTGCTGAGGGAGCCACGCGGATAAACTCCACAAGGGAATCCCTGGGTGACTTCATCGTCGAGCATCGGCCGTATCCGCGTGCATACCGTAATCTCGGGGCTCGCAGCAGTTGAGTTGCTGGTTTTGATGCTCGACGGGCTCGGTTTGAAGGCCGACACCAGCTGTTTGTACCGCCCCGCGTGCTCGAGGATGAATTCTTCCATGGGGATTGCCAATGACATGACTGAGACTCGAAATGAGTGGCTCCGTTCTGTTCAACCGTGTCGATGTGACTGAAACCTGAAGCTCCTGGCTTGCCTCATGAGCGTCAACGCAAAGTTCGGCGCCCCGACTTTATCAGAGAGCGAAAAAGAGCTGCCTGATTCCTAACAAAGCAAATCCCCTGATCCCCTGGTCGCCAGGCAACGACTTGGCTCCACTGAATGCGGCTCTGGGAATAACACTGTTATTGGTTTGAACATGGTGTTCTGGCCAATGGAGTGTGTTCAGGTCTCTCAAACCCAAGGCACCAGCTTTTGACTCTCTCACAGAACCTTGAAGTCTGGGAAACTATCGACAGTAGCGGCTGCCTGAGGTGTGACAATACGAGAAGCCAACTGTTTGCTCCAGTCACCTGAGACATGTCGTTCAGGGCTCCATGTTGGAATGACTTGCGGTGTGAGTGAGATATAAGCAAGGAAATCAACAACCCTAACCCCATCAGTCTTTGTGAATGAAGAATTCCATAAGGTACCTAGGTAGCCTTCGATATCTCAACAATCGAAGAAGATTCGAATCTCGATAGTTAGGAGTCTGTAATAAATTAGAAATTAAATTTGGCCTGGTCAGGAGTAACCAAAGGGTGAGTTGTCCACACCAACCCTAGGTACGAATAACTCAGGTACCTGAATCTCACTTCTGACAGAGCAGGGACTCTCAGCTACTTTGTGCTGACAGTCACCTCACTGAGGTCAAATATGAATGGACAATGAAGTACAGTTAATGTTCTCTTACCAGTTCATTGTCAAAAACGGCCGCCAACACGGACAACAGTACCGCGTGTAGGTCATGCTCTGTACTGGTGACAGTAAATCTTATACATTCTGGCCCCAACCTATTATTCCAATTTCTTGGGATGTCCTGTGTCTGGTATAGCCTTTTGCCATCTTCATGGTCACGAGTATGGCGCCCTGATTGCCAGATTTCCTGTTATTGCACCCCAAGGACAACAAGCACCCGGCTCTCCGCATGCTTAACAGCTCAGGAGTCAATCACAGAAGCGTGCCCGAGTTTAATGGGTAGCAACTGCGGTCATACTTTTCACTGGCGATAGAGGCAAGGAAATACAACAACAAGTGTCAAAATTGTGCATAATTTATTCATCAATGGATGGACAAGAGAGCCAACAGCCCGATCTAATTTCTGGGCAGTATTATGCGGCCAAGAACACCCCGGATCCTCTTGGATGATGGGAGGGAGCCTGTTTGGGATTTATAGTAACGAGGTATTACCCGGCTTTGGGGAAGATGTCCGGAGCTTAGAGCACCTGAAAGTATTAACATTCAACCGTCAAATCCAACCCCTGGCCGGGGGTAACAGTTTACGCTGAGCTTCCATCGGCCCTCAAATCTGAGAGTAGGTACCTGACTGGAGGGCTGCAGCCTGCACAAGAATGAACTGGATATGGACATGAGCATGATTGGCTTGCCCCTGCAGCCCCCAAAACTTCCGCTTTCGTTCAGTGCCAACGGCCCGGGGCCAAGACAGAAGCTCCCATGAAAACCTCAGTGACTTCACACAAGGATGTTCCGTCCGGTGGCCGGATTGGCACCAACTGGAACATTTCGTGCTGTGTAACACACCTCAGCCAAAGACGGATATTGGTTCGACCTGATTAACCTCCTTCCGTACCCAGCCAGCTTCAATGCTTGGTGTCGCATCCGAGCATGTGACAGCTGCAGGGGTGAGGTGACTTGAGGTGCATTGCGCCATTTGATAAGACGGAGGGCAATACGGATATATTTACCTCGGATACAGTTCCCTTGTTGGCTCTCTTCTGGGTACGCGGTTTGATAGCACACCCGTTTTAGCCGTTCTCAGGTTCTCAACCAAGCCGTTTCCCACTTGAATTCGGCCCGCCGTTCGCTTGCCATGCCCAGCTTGAGAGTGGTGCTCGTGTGCTCTGATACTGGTACCGCACCAACAACCCAACTCCCTGCCATAACGGTCTTAGCCTCGCATCCGAGCACCTTAGCGAGGCAACGCTAAGGGTCCCTACCTTAGTCTCCGGCACTAGAAGAGCCCACTGGCTTCGATTCAACGCTCCTTGGCTCCGTCTCGCGCTCGCAATGGTTCGCGCGGCCCAGCTTCCAGATCTGGCCGACGTTACGACCGAACACCTAAAACCGTTAAGAAGTCGAGGCCGAGGGCCTGGAATGGGGTCTCCCCGCAAAGTGGCGAAGCCTAGGAGCAACCCCTCCAGGAGCTCGTCTGAGAACTGTTGCCCCTGGTTCCCGCCCCCGTCCCCGGCCCCCTGCCACCCAATCGACCTCCCAACCGTCCCATGAGAAATATGCCCCAAAAGAGGCGAGTGGTGCCCAGGGCCGAACCACGAGGGGCAGCCGTTCTTTTGTCCACATGCAGGACTCACTTCATTTGTTTTTCCTGCTTGTATCACCTCCAACGTGAAATCGAACGCGTCGGCGGGTCCAGTCGAAGCGCGGCATGACACCTTTTCTGCCCCTGGCAGAGGTGTAAAGCACACTTCTGGTGCCCTCAACTTCTCGCCAACATCCCTCCCTTCTCATCGACGCCGTTGAGCTCCTCCATACATCCCGCGGCGAGCCAGAGCCATGTCACGATGGGCCTCTACTCTGACCCGCCGCCGGCCAGGCCGTTTAGCGACGACAAGGCGACGCTGCTCATCTCATGGTGGATCACGGCCATGTGCGCCGTCGTCATCGTCCTCCGTCTCATAGGGCGATACATACGCGTCGAGCAGCTCTTTGGAGAGGACAAGGTGGCCGCCCTGGCGCTGATACCGCTCTTCTTGCGCATGGCATTCGTTCATCCCATCCTCCTCTACGGCACCAACAACGTCTTGATCGACGACACCACCCCACTCAGCGACATCGACACCAACCACCGGGCCATCGCCAGCCGCTTGGTCCTCGTCAGTCGCATACTGCACCCAGCCATGTAAGCTCCTCACACCCCTCTACCCCCTCCCCTTGCACAACCCCCTAATCAACCATGTTCCCAGCCTCTGGCTCCTCAAAGTCGTCACCCTCGAATTCTTCGACCGCCTCGTCGGCCTCTCCGGCAAGAACCGCTACACCCTCCTGCTGCGCTTCACGCGCATCACCCTCGCCGCCACCTTCCTCGCCGTCGTCATCGCCGACCTCGCCGAGTGCCAGCCCTTTGCCCACTACTGGCAGGTCGTGCCCGACCCGGGCGGGCAATGCCGCCAGGGGTATGTGCAGCTGATTACTGCGACAGCGGGAAACGTGCTTACGGATATACTGCTGGTGGTCATCCCCGTGCCGATCGTGGTCAAGAGTCGGCTGTCGAGGGGGCGGAAGGCGTTGCTGGTTATGTTGTTCTGTTTGCATTTGTTTACGGTGGTGGTCGCGTTGTATCGCGTGCCGCAGATCATGCGCGAGGATGGGTATCAGGCTACGAGGACGATGTGGGCGTCGGCTGAGATCTTGGTGGCGACGTTTGCGGCGAACACGCTGACGATTGGGACGTTTGTGCGGGATACGGGCGTCAAGAAGAAGAGGTTGAGGTATCAGCCGAATGAGTCGGAGTTGCGGAGCGCGAGGAGGGAGTCCAGGGTGGGACCGACGGGAAAGAAGGTGTCGTGGAATGACCCCGATTCGGACGGGGATGAGGAGAGCCCTGGACGGGCGTCACGGAAGGGCAAGAGGGCGGAGTCACGGGCTTCTGGGGAGCTTGGGGACTCGAAGCTCGCTGTTGTGGTCAAGCATGGGAGGGAGATATCCATCACCCGGACGGAGAGCCTGGACTCCTTGATCCCGCGGAGCCGGTTCAACACATCTACGCCGGACGGGGGCGGGGTCATCAAGACAACCACGATCGAGGTCACCGTGTCCCAAGCGGGCCGTGGCTACCAGGGCGCTGGTGAAGCGGAGGGACTGGTGCTCAGGCCGGCTGATGGCGTCGTCACGGCGAGTGCCAGGGGGAGGGTAAGGGGATCAAGCACCCCCTTGAAGGACCTGGAGCCGTTGTCCGAGCCTGATACCGGCACGAAAGGCAATGAAGCAGGGTAAGGTTCATGGTTTAGCAGCTTGGATCTTGATTTAGCACTCATCTTGGATATGCATCGCCACTCCGGACTGGCACACTGAATCACATGTCGTCCAAGTGAGAAGACAATCTTGTTTCGTCGGTTCTGCAACGGTCCTGGTGTTTCAGGCATGGCCAGTGTAGCAGACTGCTGAAGTCGGGCAGGCAAGAGGAGGGCTCGGAGGGGTATGACAAATGGATCTCGGCTGGAAGGACCCGGAGGTCTGGGTGGGTGGCGTTTCGGTTACCCCTGAGTGAGGTCACATTGCTGTATTCCCTGATGGCGCGAAGCAACGCCAGTATCTCGCTGTTCCACGCTCCCTGGTCGATCAAGGACAACTTCTACGCACGATATCTTTGCAGCTGAAGCCGAGCTCGAGCCGGGTTGCCAAGGGAAATCAGTGGAGAGCCGACGGAGTTGGAGGGCCCGTTTCCCTCGTGGCACATGGCGCACGAAACAGGGGTCTTAGCGATAAGCTGGGGATGTGTGCCCCTGCGTCATGTCCCCGGTTGGCCGTGAGCTTGTGGAAGGCAGCCTGCCAAGCAGACCAGATCACAATGCGGGTTGTTGGCTGGCTCCGGAACAGTCGGACAATTTGTTGGACATAAGGGAATTTGCACATCGTTCGACTCTCTTGCCTGCCGTGCCAACAGCTTACCTGCCTTGCCTGCCCAGCAGCCTGCGCCGCAGTGCTGCCGCCTCGTCAATCTCGAGCCGTGGCTCGGCAGAAGCACACGGGGGAGCAGCCCTGGCCGAGGCCCTCGAAACCACGCCACCGGTTCGTCGAGGGACGCTAATGCAGGCCACCGCAAGCCCAACTGCAGGTCGATAAACGACCGCAATGAATTGGATGGCGGTGTTGTCGGGTCGGAAAATGGTGGATCGTGCTCGAATGCTCGTGCCGAGCTCCAATGACAGGCATCCCCGAACCAACGGCCCAACGCTCCGTCACCAGTCAAGCATGCGACATTTGCAGCGTCATTTCGTTTCTCTTTCTTTGCTGAGTTGCCTCCTCTGTCGGCCAGGTCGCCGCCAGTAAGAGGCGCCGCAACCTCTGAGCTGTCGCAGATTGCCCAAGACCCTTCCTGGGCCGATACTCGCATTGTGTGCCTAGGCCCTTACGCTCGGACCCGGAGCATCACGGCGAGCTTGAACTTGCGGGGAAAGGTGGCCAAGCCTCACCTTGAGACCATCGAGCATACCCCCGTTCGGGATCGGCGGACACTTCCCTATCCGATCAGCGAACTTCACGTTCACACAACCCGGCAGCTAAGCTGTCACCCACAAAGAAGCGACAAAGATACGGTATCTCGCTTGGGACTCGAAGGACTGTGCTGGGCTTCACAGACCCTAAAGGAGACCCAGCCGGAACGAGAAACTCGGAGGCAACTGCCCACCTGACTCAGCGAGTCAGCGACCACTCCGCAAATCCACACAGAGGTACTCGCCCTCATGGACATCGGAATCAGCGAATCCTTCACGCGACTCGAGCTCCTACGCCAATGAAGCTCCCACCATGGCGCTCAACCACGACATAGAGATGAACCGGCTGGGCCGCACCCGCAGCCCAGCAGAAGGAAGCAGCTTCACAACCCACGGCCCAAGCCACGCCTCGGCCTCGGACGCCGGCACGCGTCCCGGCTCCCGCCGCGCCAGAGCCGTTGGCAACTTTGCCACCACCGGCGGCGGAGGCATGAAAGCCCGCCTCGGCCGCTTCATCGACTCCTTCCGGCGGCAAGAAGGCACCGGCAACCACTTCACCATCCACGTCAGCGACGCGGACGCATACCACGACGCCGACGACGGGTATGTACCACCCCGGATGCCGTCGGACGTGGCTGCTGTGAGGGAGCACCAGGGGGGACGGTACTACGACCTGCGCTCGGCCAACGCCAAGACGGCGAGCACGCTGCTCGCGAGGGAGCTGAAGGGGAGGCATCTGCAGATGATCGCCATCAGCGGGTCGATTGGGACGGGGCTGTTTGTTGCGTCGGGCAAGGCGCTGAGCCAGGGCGGGCCGGCGTCGGTGTTGCTGGCGTATCTGATTGTGGGTGTTATGCTGTGGTGTACGGTGCAGGCGCTCGGGGAGATGGCGGTGGTGTTCCCTGTGGCGGGGTCGTTTTCGGCGTTTTCGACGCGGTTTTTGGATCCGAGTTGGGGGTTTGCTATGGGCTGGAAGTAAGTTCTCTGGCGCTGATATCACCCCGCAAGCCCTTCCCCCTTCTACGTCTCCTTCCATGGCAATCTGTGGTGACATGCTGACTCTGGATTGCAGTTATGCCCTGCAGTGGATCGTGGTGCTTCCTTTGGAGATTATCGCGGCCACCTTCACGATCCAGTACTGGAACTCGGAGGTGGAAAAGGCCATCTTCGTCACTGTTTTTCTGGTTGTCATCGTTTTGATCAACTTGACGGGCGTCAAAGGCTACGGTGAAGCGGAGTTTATTTTTGCCATCGTCAAAGTCACCGCTGTGGTTGGGTTCATGTGAGTACCCCTGAGCCCCTGAGCCCCTGAACCCCTGAGCTCCTGAACCCCTTACAGCTGGGAATTCTCTGCCACCACTTCCATGTTTGGATGACTGTGAGTCGTCACGCTGACAAGTTCTGTAGCCTCCTCGGCATCGTGATCAACATCGGCGGCACCCCAACAAGCGGCTACATCGGCGGCACCTACTGGCACGACCCGGGCGCCTTCAACAACGGCTTCAAGGGACTCTGCGCCGTCTTCGTGACAGCCGCCTTCGCCTTCGCAGGCACCGAGCTCGTCGGCCTGGCCGCCGCCGAGACAGCCAACCCTATGAAATCCCTCCCCACGGCCATCAAGCAGGTCTTTTGGCGCATCACCCTCTTCTACATCGTCTCCCTGACCCTCATCGGCCTGCTGGTGCCCTACAACGAACCGCGCCTCCTCGGCGCCGCCAACATCGCCGACGCCTCCGCCAGCCCCTTCGTCATTGCCATCGAGAGCGCCGGCACCACCATCCTGCCCAGCGTCATGAACGGCGTCATACTAGTCGCCGTCATCTCCGTCGGCAACTCCTCTGTCTTCGGCTCATCCCGCACCCTCGCCGCGCTAGCGGAGCAGGGCCAAGCCCCGAGGGTATTTGCCTACGTCGACCGCCGCGGACGGCCGCTCGTCGCCATCCTGGCCGTCTCGAGCGTCGGATTATTGGCCTACCTCGCCAATTACCGCGCCCACGGCCAGGTGTTTGACTGGCTGCTGGCCATCAGCGGGCTGAGCACCATCTTCACGTGGGCGAGCACCTGTCTGGCGCATATCAGGCTGCGCAAGGCGTGGGCGTATCATCACCGGTCGGTGGAGGATATGGCGTTTCGCGCGCAGGCGGGGGTTATTGGGAGCTGGGTGGGGTTGGTGTGTAATGTCTTTGTGCTGGCTGCGCAGTTGTGGGTGGCGATCTCGCCGCTGGGGGATGGGGAGAGGAGTGCAAGGGAGTTGGCGGAGAATTTCTTTCTGCAGTGCCTGGCGCTGCCGGTGGTGTTGGTGTTTTGGCTGGGGCATAAGTTGTGGTTTAGGACGAGCTTTGTGAGGGTTGAGGATATGGATATTGATACAGGGAGGAGGGACTTTGGCAGGCTGGGGATCATCAAGGCCCAGGAGGAGGAGGAGAGGCAGAGTTGGCCTAGGTGGAAGCGGTTCTATAAGATAATTTGCTAGTTCGATCTCTAGCGAGCCATATCTACCTAGGTATCCAGCATCTTGTTGATTGGAGCAGCGTCGCTGAGATTTGCACATTGCCCTTTGACAGATGTGCAAGGCAGGTTCGGCGACATGAAGCACTGCATGCAAGGCAAACAAGTCCCCCAAATAACCCCCGGCCTGGTCGCAGGAAATGCCGTCCATCAAAACTACCAGTTCCCATCGAGAGCGGTCACATGCGACAAGAGGATCACAGGATAACCCGAAACATCTAATATACCTGGTATGGATGTCAAGCGCAATTCCTACTAGAATGAGCAACACTCTGATCGCCACTGGTGAACATTGTCTTGCAGTGGATGGATGTCTAGGACAAGAGGACACCCCTACAAACTGGGGAACCTTGTGCCCACGGATGACCCAGGTCCAGGGACTGTGGTAGCACATCTGTGATCAGTATCCCTTGAGGCTGATTACAGCATTCCGGGTTTGCAAGTGTAACAACGCCGAAAGGGGGGGTGATCTTCGCCCCGTCCCAACCAGTGTGACCCAAATCCACGTGCTGCGATATTAAAGCAACCTAATGACCACCGACGCCCTCGATTGTGTGTCACCAGCCTCTATCATTCCTCTGATCTTGCATCCCTTACATGCCTGTTGTGGCACAAACCCCTTGCGAGAACGGGCCGACCTGGCTCAACGGTTGCAAGCATCTGAGCGCCGCTCTTGGACTTTGGTAAACTACCAGGTTACTACCTGCTAGGTCTCCGTGTTGATGGCCACATCGGAGATTTCGCGTCACGGTCAGAAGCATGAATTCAAGCATGAACCCGCTGTCACCTCCCGGTCATTGGACGCGACCTGCCTTGTACGTCCTGCTCATGACCGTCACCCGCAATGGAACGTTACCGGGCAGTTTCGACGAAAGCTGCAGTGGTTGATGGCCTTACTCTTTGCATTTTTACCTGAGCTTCCCCTCCCGCACGGACATGAATCGCGATCTTCCCCTGTTCCTTCCAGCCGTATCCTCCTCCTTCGAGACGGTAATCAGAGAGCTTGCCTGTGTCCTCAGTCATTGTCATGGCGCTCACAATCCTCCTCCTCTTGCTGCTTGCTGCTGCGGCCCTAGGACAGACTCCACGCCAAGCGTCACAGTGCCCGGGCTACCGCGCCACCAACATCGTGCAGGGTAATGCCGCTCTCGTAGCGGATCTAGTTCTGATCGGCAACTGCAGCTTATATGGCAAAGATGTCGAAAGGTTGAGGTTGCTCGTCGAGTATCAGACTGGTAAGAAACCAGTTGAGGACAGGCATTGTTTGGTGGTGGCGGACGTAGCTGACTCGGTCTTGTTCCACCATTAGACACCCGGCTACACGTTCTCATTGAGGACGCCGACGAAGAGGTATATCAGGTCCAGGAGCAAGTGCTGCCCCGACCTAAGAGCCAGAACGCCACGGCAAAGGACGCGGCTCTCAAGTTCAGCTTCTCCGAGGACCCATTCACTTTCAACGTCACGAGGTCGTCCACTGGCGAAGTCTTGTTCGACACCTCGGATTCGCCACTGATCTTCGAGAGCCAGTATCTCCGGCTCCGCACCAGTCTTCCGCAGAACCCGAATCTGTACGGGCTGGGGGAGCACTCGGACGACCTGCGGCTGCCGACTGACAACTACACCCGCACTCTCTGGAACGCCGACTCACCCTATCTCCCCACCAGATCCAACCTGTACGGAAGCCACCCAGTCTATTTTGAGCACCGCGGATCATCTGGCACTCATGGCGTGTTTCTCTTCAACTCGGACGGCATGGACATCTTCATCAACAAAACCGAGTCCGGGCAGCATTATCTGGAGTACAACACGATCGGCGGAGTGTTTGACTTTTACTTCCTCGCCGGACCTGAGCCAGCCTCGGTCAGCAAACAGTATGCGGAAGTCGTCGGGCTGCCCGCCATGACGGCGTATTGGGTCTTGGGCTTCCATCAGTCCAAATACGGCTGGCCGAATATTGAGCATGTCGCTGAGGTCGTGGCCAACTACTCTGCTGCCGGCATCCCACTTGAGATTGTCTGGGGAGACATTGATTATATGAACCAGACACGGGACTTCACTCTCGACCCTTCACGATACCCCCTGAACAAGGTGCGGGCTTTCGTCGAACAGCTTCACCGCAACGGACAGCGCTACGTGCAGATCCTGGATCCGGGCATCAAGAGAATGGACGGCTACGGCCCTTACGACCGGGGAGCCGAGATGGGTGCCTTTCTACGCGCTGCCGATGGCTCTTATTACCGCGGCATACAGTGGCCTGGCGAAGTGGTCTGGCCGGACTGGCTCGCCCCAAACCCGCAGAACTGGTGGACATCAGAGATCCGCTCCTTCTACGACCCAGCCACAGGAATTGACGTCGACGGGCTCTGGGTCGACATGAACGAAGTCTCTAATTTCTGCGGAGACACAACCTGCCTGACCTCAGCATCCATCATCACCCCCCTGAGCAGACCCCCTCCCCGCCTCCTCAGAACCCGCCAGTCCTCAACCCCAGGCCACAAACTCGGCCTCCCCGACCGCGACCTTTTCAACCCACCCTATCACATCGCCTCCCACCGCGGCGCCCTCTCCTCCTTCACCCTCTACACCAACATCACCAATGCCGACAACACCCACCAATACGACACCCACAACCTCTACGGCATGCAAATGGCCGCCGCCACCCGCTCCGCCCTCCTCGCCCGCCGCCCAACAAAACGCTCATTCGTCCTCACCCGCTCCACCTTCGCGGGAACAGGCCGCTCCGCAGCCCACTGGTTCGGCGACAACGCCTCCACCTGGGAACACTACCGCACCTCAATCCGCCAGATGCTCGCCTTCGCGGCCATGCACGCCATGCCCATGGTCGGGTCGGATGTGTGCGGGTTTAATGGCGCCGCCCAAGAGCACATGTGCGCGCGGTGGGCGGTGATGGCGGCGTTTCAGCCGTTTTATCGCAACCATGCGGACGTGTCGGCGCCGGATCAGGAGTTTTACAGGTGGGAGTTGGTGAAGGAGGCGGCGAGGAGGGCGGTGGATGTGAGGTACAGGTTGTTGGATTATTTGTATACGGCGATGTGGAGGGCGAGTGAGGAGGGGAGGCCGGTGGTGAGTCCGTTGTGGTTTTGGTATCCGGGGGATGAGAGGACGTGGGGGGTGCAGATGCAGTGGGGGTTGGGAGAGGGGTTGTTGGTTAGTCCGGTGGTGGATGATTACTCGCAGACGGTGAGTTATTATCTTCCGAGGGATGTGTGGTATGATTTCTGGACGGGAGAGAGGGTTGTGAGTGCTGGGAAGGTGAAGACGGTGGAAAATGTGGGCTGGGGGGATATCCCTGTGCATATCAGGGGCGGTTCCATCATTCCTACGAGGGTCAGATCGGCCAACACCACGGCCGAGTTGCGGAAGCAGAACTTTGTCCTCACGATTGCCCCAGGGGCTGATGGCAACGCCAAGGGGGAGTTGTATCTGGATGATGGGGAGAGCTTGGACGTGGGGGACAACAAGTCTGTCATCAGCTTCACCTGGGATGGGGAGAGACTCCGGTCAAGAGGCACCTTTGGTTACGCCACGAGTCTCGCCATTGAGAGAATCGTTGTGCTTGGAGAGGGCGGGAACAGCACCCATGAGGGCCCATGGGGTTTGGACAAACCCTTCGACTTCCGCCCCTAGCTACCTCTTTTTACTTTAGGCAGCACACCTGACTGTTCCCTAAGTTCTTCGCCTAATGATTGATTGTTCGTTTCCGTCCATAGCTCGGTCACAACAGCACCTCTATCTAAGTTGACATCTAACTGCCCCTGAGCGTTGACAATGCGTTGTCTTCAAGTTTGCCCGGGAACCATGGTGAGTACTTGAACCCAACGGCGACATATGGCTGTGTTACTCCAGGCAAGTGGACTTTAAGGATTGGAGCGGCTTACATTGAAAACACCAAGCATATTCTGGACCAACACAAAACATCGCGTCTTCGTAAGTCAGGGGCTAACGGCTCAGTGGCGCGGACATTGACTTGACAACAGGTAACATTAAGAATACTTAGGTAGGATTAGATACAAGCACAACACCCAGGCTTTGCGCACGAGCCCCTGTCTGCGGCTCCCCAGCCATGGACATCAATGATCCCTTCAAATCTTGCCCACACCAGCACCCAGCTTGACAATCGGAGCAACAAGCGGCAGCGGAGTCAACTTGTACTTGTACGGCGCCTTCGTAAAGTTGCCGACCTGCGTGATATTGACGCCAGCGTTGCCCCAGTCGTTCCCTGCGGCTCCGGTTAGCATGCCTCCCAGCCACAGGAAACAAAATGACAGTCAGGGGGAACTCACTGGCTCCCAGATTTGCATAGCCGTCCAACTCCTCGTCACCACAGGTGCACGTGTTCGGCGAGTCGTCGGGAATGACCAAACCGTAGGTGCTCAGGGCCTCGCGGGTGTCGCCCCTGAAAACGTTGCCCTCGACAAGCACCTGGTTGTCGGACCGGGAGTGGATGGCCTGGTAGTGGAAGTCGAGGTAAAAGTTGTTGTAGATGTGCTGGTGTCCGAAACGACCGGCAGGGCCGCGCGTCCCCAGATTTTCGAATCGGTTATGGTGATAAGTAATGTGCAGGTGACCAAAGTCCTCGCTCCGCAGGGCTGCATCGTTTCCGACGAGGGAGGTCTTCCAGTGGTCGTGGAAGTAGTTCCAGGAGACAGTCACATAGTCACTGCCCCGGATGATGTCGACTAGGCCGTCCTACAGGATAACAGCAGGTTAGACCAAGAAAAGAAACGAAAAAGGCGAAAGGTTTAGACGCACAAAGTAGTCAGGCCCGTTCTCGATAGTGTCAAAGAACTCATTGTGATCAATCCACACTCGCGTGGAATTGCGGATGGTGATGCAGTCATTGTCCACGATCCAGCTGATTTTGAAGTTCCTCACGATCACGTTCGAGGCGTTGAAGATGTCCAAGCCCTTGCCGGTGATGTGAGCCGTGCTGCCGACGCCGATGACGGACTTGTTGGAGCCGATCTTGGGACGACCAGCGGTGAAGTTGAGCGCGCCCCTGACGTACACAATCTTGGGGTCGTTGCCGGCAACAGCGGCGCTGAACTCAGCAGGGCTGGTGACGGTCACGCTGGGCCCGCCCTTTCCGCCCGTCGTGGTGCCCAGCGGGTTGTCTTTGGCGAAGCCTTCGATGTCCCAGGAGGCAAGGCCGAGGGCACCCAGGGGAGAGGCCGAGGCCACAGAGGCTAGAGCGGAGAGGACGGTGACGAGGTTGAGCCGCATGGTGACGATCCTGGCACCTGAGACGGGCTGTGAAGAGCTGCAGACAGTGAGTGTGGGTCTCAGAAGGTGATTATTACCCCTTTAATATACCCAAAGTGGTGTTCTTGGGAACATTAGTCAACTTGCTGCCAAGCACACAATCTCGTCTCCAAGACTCCAAGGCAGAGGCAATCCCCGGACTCCACGGCTACCGAGGGCATGGAAAAATGATCCCCAGCGGGGAACCCTGTTCGAGCAGCATCGCGTCCAGACGACGCCTTGGCCCAAGGCTGACATTTACCCGTTCGGTGTTGTTTGGTGTGGTTGCTCTGCCAAGCCGGCAACGGTTGAGGAGAGTCAACGTCTGAGTGGTGGAATTATGGAACCCGACAACACCACACGGTGGTGGGAGGTAGCTTGGCATATGTTCTTGGACGGTCGTGATGTCAACAGCCGGTTGCGTAAGACAGATTTTAGTTTCTGGGCAAGAGTTTGCTTCTCAACCAGGGTTCCAGGAGGTAGCGAGTTCGATGTCGAGGAGACGACAAGAACAACGGCACAGCGCCGAGCTGGGCCAAGGAGTCACATCCATCCGTGTTTACTTTCCACTTCCCTTGCTCCCTTTTCCCACTCCTTGTGGCTTGTTCTTCATCTCCGTCTTGATCATCTCGATGAACCCTTTCAGCATCTCAACCTTCCCCTTCTCAGCATCCCCAGGGACTCCATAGCCGGCAACCTCATGCATGGCCTTCCCCGTGAACTCCAGTGCCTTTTCAAAATTGCCAACATGGTAGTAGAGTCTCGCAGGCACCTCATACATGCCGCTCATCTGCACAGTCAAGCCCTCCTCTTCCACGAGGCTGAACAGCCGCTCTGCTGCGTCGGTGGCCTTGTTGAACTCCCCATGTTGGGCTAGTTCAAGAACTTTGACTTGAAGCGCACGAATTTCTTCCCGTCGCGAGTCCGATGCACTGAGAATCTTCTGGGGTGCGGTGCAAAGGGAACATTTGCTGATGCTTGCGTGAGCTACTTGGTCTGTGGAGTAGAGATTTGAACATACCACTTGAATCCCCATACCTTCTCCAAAGTCTTCTGCCGTTCCTCTGATGGTAGACTCGCATCCAAGTTTGCAAAATTAGCAACGGGTTCCTAGGGCGCAAAAAGCCCGCAGCTCACTTACATGTGATGGTTATCTCCTCCCTTGGCTCAATATCGCGGGCCGACCAAATCGTCATGGCAAGCGTGGCCTCCGAGAAGTGAATGAAGGCACTAACACTGAGTGAGCTAAGCGGTTGACGTTCCATTAGGTTCCAGGGGCTTACTTCGGGTTGCAAGCGTGGTTAAACCTCTGCTCACCATTAGCCCCTTTTCGCCGCAGCATCACAACAACCCCTGAAACGTAAGATGGGAATACCACTCACCGCCAAATCAGCAAACAACCCCATATACTCCTTGCCACCCACCTCCACGGCAAAGCTATTCGTCAACATCACATCCTCCATCAAACTCATCCCGACGCCATCCTCATCCAGGTCCTCCCCCCTCCCACCCCGTCTCGCCAACCCCTCGTCCTTTTCCGGTCCCTCAACTGCGTCACAGCAACCCCCAACAACTCCTGCACCTCCTCTCGCATCACATCCGCCGGATACTCTGCCACAGCAAGAATACTTGCATAGTCCACCAGCACCACCCTGCTCTTCTCAATTCGTCGCGTGGCGACGGCGCCCTTGCCTTTGTCGGGTATGTCCCTGACCTCATACGGTCGCGGGGAAAGTAACTTCTCGGGCGCAAAGAATGGGGCGTCGAGGGAATAAAGGAGGGGGTTGAGGGCGTTAGAGGCCTCGTCGGGCGTGGTGATGATGCTGATGCCGTGCGCGGCGGGGGAGGCTGCGTTGGTGAAGACGCAGTAGGTGGTTGAGGAGGGGGGGATGCAATGCGGTTTGTGTGTCCAGGGATACCATGAGGAGGGGTTTGAAGGGACGGATGAGTCAAGGCACGTTGATAGGTTGCTGTGGAGTGGCTGAGGGGAGACGCCGAGGCCGCATTGTTCAGGTGGTGGATTGCGTGAGGAGATGGAAAGACCAGTGAGTGTGAGAGTGATAAGGAGGGGTAAGAAGGCCCGCATGGTTGATGTTGATAAGGTAGGTATGTAAATTGACTGGAAGGGGTATCATGGTTTGGTCGGTCTAGTTGAAGAATGTCAACGTGTCAAAGGTGACAGTTTGCATTGCTGATGTGCTGCCCTTGGACGATTTACCCGGACGAGCCTGACGTTTCATGGACCGCTACCAACCTGATAGCTACGACCATTTACCCACTATGTAACAAGAGAGTCTGAATCAGAACGCTCCTCCGTAAGATTGGGTACCATTGTCTACGCTGGAACTGATCTCGCTAGCACCCCTACCCCCTGCAGCTCTCACACAACAGCCATGTGAATCTCCAACCCCTTCTCCGTCATCCACCTCACCTTAACCCCCGGCGCCACAAAATAAATCGCCCCCTCACCCAGCTCAAACGTCTCCCCATCAGCCTCCATCCTCCCACTCCCCCTCGTCACAATCAACACCCCCGGCCCATCACTCTCCGCAATCTCATCCTCCTCCCCAGCCTTTAACTCCGCCCTGAGCATATCAAACTCACTCATAGGCGGACTATACACCTTCGTCTTCCCGGTCCTACTCTTCCCTGTCCCCTTACTCGGCAACATCATATCCCCCTTAGAATGCGCCTTAAACGTCAACGTATCCGTAAACAAATCAATATTATTCCTTTCCGCCGGCGGACAAAACCCAGAGTTGAGAACATTGTTGCTCCTTGCCATGCACTCGACAATGTCCCCGCTCAGGTAGGCGTGGATTCCGTCGGCGGGAATGAACAGCGCGTCGCCGGGTTGGAGAACCATGAAGTTCATGCAGGCGAGCGCGACAAGAGAACCCGGGTCCTGCGGGCCATACTGCCTTTGCAGGCGAGGGAGGAGGTCCAGGATGTATGCTGCTGAGCCGAGGTCGGATTTGGAGGTGGAGAGGAGGAGGTCTTGGGTGTGTTTGACTGTGGTGTCGTCGGCTTTGAGGATGTTGCGGGTGACTTCGCGGAGGGTTTTATCGGTCCAGTGGGTTGTGTTCTCCGGGACGAAGGGGCAGAGGGCGGGGAGCTTGAAGAGGGGTTCGATTTCGGAGAGAGGTTTGAAGCCGGCGAAGACCTCGAACTTGGAAAGCGCGACGGCGATTTCGGGCTTGTGGTTGGGGTCGGTGAAGTTGTCCGGGTCCTTGGCGTGCAGTTTGGCGGCGAGGTCCTTGTTGGGGTGGATCTGCAGCGGGAGGGCCTTTGCGATGGAGAGAATCTTGGGAAGGAATGGAAGCTGGCTGTCGAGATTGTCGATGACCTTCTTGCCGATGAGTTTCTCGCGGTTCTTGTCCAGGACGTCCTTGAGGAGCTCGCCCGTCTTCAGCACGCGGGCCGGGAAGCCCGGGTAGTCCCCCAACCACATCTCCGAGTAGCACTCATCTTCCTTGATCTCGAAGTCCTTGACTGTCTTTTTGCAGAGTTGAGCGGCGAGTGACTGCTGCCCCTGCTTGCCCCAGGGGTAGTTGTTGCAGCTGCCCGCGAGCTGGAATACGCGTTCGGTCATGGTGTTGAGGCGGTGGAGGATTTCGGACTGTGTTTGCCAGTAGAGACGGTCCCATCTGGCGATCCAGAGTATCGCTCGAATATGGGAAACATCTTGGTTTTGGTGTTGTTGATGTTGGAACCAATGTCGTCATGGCCCCATTGCGTCACCACTCCGGATGTGGGGCCGGATGAGCCGGCCGGGCCGGGTCTTGGCCGGAGGAGTGAGTCCCTGATTCGGCAGTTCCGGCATCGAAGCCGTGCTACAGGTGCACAATTTGCATTGTCTTCTTGCGGAACCTACATACAGAGACTCGGCATCACACCAGCACATTTTCATGCATTAATGTTCTTACACAATCGTGAAGATGCAGCAGCTTGTCCGGCAAGGTGCCCAGTTTCAGCCCTCGCCCGTGTATGGATCTGCAACAACCACGACCCCGAGGATCCCAACTTGCTGTCATGGCACTAAGCAAAGATTGGCTGCTTTTTCTAACCCGGTACTTTGCCAGGCTGTGCTATGTTCAAATCCGGTTGTCAGAGTCTTGATCTGCGCCATTGATGTCATGACCATTCATTGTGACCCTGGCCCCACCCGTCCCGAGCTGCCGGATAAGACCCTGAACCGTCCGAACTTAGCTGTGGTTCGTCTCATGTTGAGGAGCTGTTGACAATGCAGTTTGTCAGATTCCAATCATGTTTGCAGAACAGAACCTCCCTAACGTCAACTCGGGGCCCGGAGCCGGGGTGAAGGACCTTCTCCCCATTCCGGCGACCGATCCCGCTGAAGCAAAAGTGGAAAGTCAGCCATCATCTACTGCGCCCGGAGATGGGCCAACCTTTTCGCATACTCTGGCCGCCGAAACGAAGGACAACGAGGGCCTGGTCCAACAAGATCATGACAAGGATGTTCTCGACCTTGGGTGGAACGAAAAGAAGGAGGATGTTGCGGCACCTCTCGTTGGCGGCATGGACAACGAAGAGCTGTGGCTGCTGATCAGGCGGTTTAACAAGGTACGCTCCGTAATGACACGGACAAGGGACCGTGACTGACAGGGTCAGCAAATCTACGATGTCAGGGCCACACCATATCCTCCCCCGGGCGGCTTGGATCTCGTCATTGCCGGCGACGAGGAATTCTCGCCCGATAAGTTGCGCGCCAACATCGAACGTTTGTACATGACTGTCGGTGTTGGCCTGCTGGCCGCCTTTAAGCACATCGCTCGCTTGCGATCGTGGCGAGAGCCGAAGCGGACGGGCTACTTCGCAGCAGCGTACTTCACTGCCTGGCTGTTCGACTTTCTCGCCCCGCTTCTTTCAGCCGTGCTGGTGGCCCTCGTTGGCTTCCCCGAAACCCGCGCGTGGCTGTTCCCTCCGGCGCCAGTTGCTCTGGTTGACAGCAAGACCGGCGGCGTACAGAAGCCCAAAGCAGGTGTTCTTGGGAGCCATGACAGCGCGACGGGTGCCCCTGAGAACCACAAGGGCGAAGCAGTCGAGCAAGAGGCAAGCAACTTCGTCAGCGGCATTGCTTCCATTGCCCTGAGCAGTGCAGCTGGCAAGCATCCACAAGGAGACCCAGACTCAGAGGGGAATGCAGCAGCAGACGCAGCCCCTGACCCTACGGCTCTTGCAATCAGCACCGCTGACGCCAAAGACAAAGCCAGCGGCGAGAAGACGAGCGTAAAACACGACAAGACCAAAGTTCCGATGGAGAAAACAATGTGGGCAAAGATGCGGCCCATCATGCACACAATCGGCACCATCGCCGACACCTGGGAGCGTCTGGCAAAGTACGTCCTGCCCCTGCTCCGTCTACGAATTGAACGGATACTGACCTGTTTGCAGCGCACTCTCCCCCATCCCCTTATTCCCCTCCGAAGTCTACCGCACGCGCCTCGTCGCCATCCTCTTCCCCCTTACACTCGGCCCCTCCCTCTTCGTCACCCCCTACATCCTCCTCAAATCCCTCACCCTCCTCATCGGCTTCCTCTTCTTCGGCGACCCAATCCTCTCCCGCGGCCTAGCCTGGCTCAACCGCACCATCCCCGACTGGCACAAGCTCCTTGAGCCGCGCAAGTACGTTTCCCTCCTCCCAAAGAGAATCACCCCTCTCAACTTTACTCTCAAATACTAACCTGGTTGTTTCCACAGTACAATCCTCAAAGGCATCCCCACAAACGCCCAGCTAGCCCTCACCCTCCTCCGCCACGGCGAAGCCAACCACGCTCCCATCCCCCCTCCCCCACGCACCGACTCCCCACCGCCCTCCCACCCAGCCACCCTAACCGACGCTCACCTCCAAGCAACAGGCTCCGACAAACCCCTCAACGCCACCCCGTCCGAACTAGCCACCGCAATCCACCCCTCCCCGTCCACCACCACCACCACCACCACCAACCCCTCCCAATCTCAACCCATCACCCACAACAGCAACACCGGACTAGAAACAGACATAACAGCATCCAAAACCCCCCATCACACCCGCAAATCCTCCAAAATCCTCAACCTCTTCAAGGGCACGACGCGGGGCATGGTGAAAACCGCCGTCGGCACCGACAACGTCCGCGCCAAAGCAGGCAGCGAACCCGCCAAGAAGCGGCTGGGCGTCATCCCCCGCCAGCAGAACAATACACCACCCGTGTCAGGGCCAGTGGAATTTGAGGCGCGGTATGAAGGGCACAAGGGCACCGTGTATCTCTCGACGTCCGGCGCGACGGTGCCTGTTGTTGCGTTTGGTAAGACTAATGCGGACGGGGTGAAGATGACAAAGATTGCTGGGGAGGAGAGGGAGGATGTGAAGCCTGTGTGGAGCGTGCCGGTGGCGGATATTGTCGAGATTAGAAAGGTTGGAGGGTATGGGTGGAAGGCGAAGCTGGTGGTTGGGTGGTCGATGGAGAGGGAGGTCAAGGATGGGTTGGTTATCAAGACGAGGAGTGGCGAAGAGTATCAGATCACTGCCGTGCCGATGCGAGATGAGTTGTTTAATCGGTTGGTTGCGGTGGGCGGGCAGAAGTGGGAGGCGTGGTGATGTGTCAAGGGTTAGGGGGTTGGGCGTTAAGGGGTTCTGGTCAGCAGGTTGTCATGGCAACGATCAGGGGGCGAAGAAAAGGGGCGAGATCAGGAGGTCAGCCAAGCGCACGGAAACATGTGAAGAAAGGTAGACCGGACACGAACACTGTATTAAGCATTCATCTCTATCCCATGCAACCTCTAAACCCGAGCCCATCTTTCCCGGCACCGGGCAAAACATGATCCCAAAACGCCAATTCTAAGAAATGTTGATCCTTCCCGACCCGAAACACCAACCCCGAGCCCATGCGTCCCACGCACGCCTCTCCCTCAATCCTCCCAAACTGACCGACCAACCCCTCAAGCAAGAACCACAGCCCAGAACAGAGTAACCATCCCCACCACCCCAACAGCGATGCGCGACACGCCGCTGACGCCAGCACTGGCACCCCCCGTCCTGACATTACCCGGCTGTTGCTCGCCCTCCTTGTTACCGCCGTCCTGACCGGGCTGGTTGCCCTGGCCCTGGCCCTGGCCGCCGCGGAACGCCTCGTCAAACGAGGTCGCATTCGTCTTCTTGCTCATCTCGAGCGCCCAGCGGTAGCACGGCTCCTTGGCAAACGCCTCCATCTTGTCCGTCTCGGCGCCGCAGGCAGCCCACAGCTCGTGCACCTTGGCCCAGATGGGCACAATAAACGTCGAGTAGCGCGCCTGGTTGAAGCGGTTCATGTCGCCCGTGTCCACCTCCTTGAAGTGCGAGGCGAGGTTGACGTTGTCGCACGTGTCGCGCTCGACGCCGCCCAGCTTGTCGGCCATGGCTTGGAGGGAGGGGGGGTATGTCGGCTTGGGTGTGAGTTGGGGTCCGATGCGGGCGGCGACTTGCGAGCACTTGTCGGGGTTGGTCGGCGTGCCGGTGGCCGTGGGGACCTGGCTGAGCTGGAAGACGGAGGGCTCTTGCTGGTGTTCTGTTGGGGGGTTGTTGATGGGACGATGGGCGATGGGGACGTTGGGTTGGTAGGGAGCGGGCGTCGGCCGTGTGGCAGGGTATGTGGCGACAGGAGTGAGAGGGAGTTCTCCTGCGCTGGCCAGGGCCAGGATGGTGGCGAGCACCGGAAGGGTGGCGGCGAAGGAAGGCATTGCGATGATGGTGTGTGTAGGCTTGATTGACGATGAAGAGTAGCGTTGCTGATGAAGCGCAGGCAAAATGAATCAAACAAAAAACCAGAATAAGGCGATGAGCTGGAGATGCGAGCAGAAAGTTGGATGAAAGTGGAAGAGAGGAGACGGGAGCAGAAACGCTGCTTTATGCCCGAGGGTGCGCAGGATGCCATTGCCCTCAGTTCTTGCTGTCCGTTGCGAGCTTGCCAATCTGAGTTTTGGAAGGAGTCAGGTCAGGAAGGCAACGCGTTGATGGCGCTGCCGAATCTGGCGGAGTGATGCCGTGTGCCTTCCACGACCGCCAGTGGAGGCAGTCACGGTGCGGTTGAAGGCTGCGCGGGAATGGAAACGCCAGCCGGCAGGAAGCCGCGCTCTCCTCCGCCGTTGCGTTCCTGGTACTTCATGACTGGGCTTTGGTTCTAAGCGAGTGCAGACTGAAAATATCGACGTCCTCGCAAGGCATTGTTTGCTGGATGCATCGAATATTCGAAGGAACGAGAATTTAGAAATGGCAGGCGGATGGTGTGTGTGTGGCTTGCGTCAACTGGAGAAGGCGGGAGCCAGCAGAATCATCAATTGTCCCATCGCTTCGGTTTGAGGGTGAATTCGTGCAGGTGCCTGAAACGTAGGTAGCTCTGCACAGCAGCATCATCCGACGCCGGGGGCTTCTAGGTTGAATCATTGCGATGCAGAGTCCGTCTCGTCCCAGCAGTCACGTCAGCCGGGTGCCAACAGTGAGCTTCACAAGATTGTTCCTCTCCCGTCATGACAACAAATCCCAGAAAAGAAAAGGCCCAACATTGACTTTCAATGATGCCCGCCATCCAAGAAGGTGTTGGGCACACAACAGCATGGGTGTTGTGGGCACTGCAAGGGGCGTTTCGCGGTTACCCATTTTGACACCGTCACGACACCCGATTTGAACCTGACATGGCAAGCATGTTCGTGGTGGGCTGTCGGTGCGAGCTTGTCCTTCCCGGTTGAGACCAGACAAGCGAGAGCGCTCGACTCCCGGCGTGGGGAGGCAAGGGGGGTCCTCGCCGCTCGGTGATGCGCACGGCGCCGCAAGATGGGAACACTCACAACCTTGAAGTCGCACAAACAGCCCGCGGGCAGCCAGACATTCAGCCATTCTGAGAAGATCCGATAGGAAGCTGAAAGTGCAGGTCACGATGCTTCTGCGACAAAGTTCATTTTCCACTTTGCAGCAAGCGTGAGTCTGAGGCTGATGGCCTGCGAGGCCAACACCCGTCAAGTGAGCCCGAGAGGAAAGTCGTTGCACTGACAGGACTGTGAGCAAACGCTTCACTCCATGTCGACGCATCGGTTGGATGATGGTCCGTGGAAGTGCAAACTCCCACTCATTGACGGTTTCCATGCGGCCGTTCCCAATTTCAACTTCAAAACTTGAGGTGTCAGCAACTTCGGATTACTTCACCTGCACCATTCCAGGTTGTTGGTTGCCATGGAGGCAGGAACCCAGAGAGCCAGAACCCGACGTTCAGAGGGGTAGTCGAGAGGAATTTTTTTGCATACAAAATGCTGGGCTGCACTAACAGCCGGTACATGTGGCCTCCAGCAAGAACATTTGCACTTGCCTCATCCTAGTCGTGGTTTATTGGTGCGAAGGTTGAGGGCATGCCTGCCTGCGTATTACAAACGATTGGATGTGACTGCACAAAGCGTAAAGATAATGCCTTCCAGTGGTTGGACACGCTTGACTTCGCATGTTCTGCGACGAGTCAATGCACGCCCTCCTTCAGACGCGCTCGACGCGCAAATGCGTCGACAGCGAGATCAGTTCATGTTCCACTGACAGCCCAAGTCGCAGCTTTGCGCGCATCCCAGACCGCAGCAACCTCTCGACCCTCGCAATGACGCAACACGAGACTCTGCGGCCGGACCTCATCGGCCTTCGTTCTTTCAGGATGCCGATGAAGATACAGCACCGGTACCTCTCGCGTCTACGGCGGCTGGTCGGTGCGGCGTTTTCGGGGCCCCGACGAGGATTGCCGATGCCGATATAACGCCCTTTCCACTTCGTGCTTCCAGCACCCTTCTGGCCCATCAATTCTTCACACACCGCTCGTTGGTCTCACGAGTGCCCTGGGAGCAGTCACTCGTTCCAGTCACTCGTTCACGATGTACGACTACACCATGGACCCTTTAGGGGACGTTGTCCTGACCCTGAGACACCCCAACTCCCCGTTTGCCGAGTGGGAGGACGACACAACATTCGACCTGCACAAGCCCCCCCAGGGCGAAGACGGTCACCCTGTGGCCAAGGACGGCACCCCAGCCGCTGACGAGTCTGGCCATGACGACGGCAAAGACGGCCACCCTGTCGCCGAAAACGCCAACCCCGCCGCGGACCGGCCGGTCACCTTCCTCGTCTCGTCGCGCCACCTCATCCTGGCCTCCCCTGTGCTCAGGGCAATGCTGACGGGACCATGGAGCGAAGGATCTCGTCAGCATGGCCGGCACGAGATCGAAGCCGAGGACTGGGATCCACAGGCCTTGGCCGCCGTCATGGCCGTGCTGCACGGCCGCTGCCGCGACGTCCCGAAGGAGGTCACTCTGGAGATGCTGGCCAAAATAGCTGTCATCGTCGACTACTACCAGGCCAGCGAGTCCTTCACCCTCGTCGCCCCCATGTGGATCGCGCCCCTGCATGTGCCCAGGCGTCTGCCCAACTTGCTCTGCCGGGACGTGCTTCTGTGGATTGTGATCTCGTGGGTGTTTGGCGACTCGGAGATCTTCAAGCATGCCACCAAGGTTGCTACCCTCCGGAGCCAAACCGGTTTTGAACCTCCTCAGGACCTGGCAATTCCACCGGCAGTCATCGGTAAGTCAGCTTTGACCCCATCGAGTCACCAGCCCCTGACCATTGTCCACCAGACCGAATCAACCGCAACAGAGACGAATCCATGGCCCACATCGCCGCCAGCCTCCTCAACCTCCGACAAGAATACGTCGACGACCGCAAGGGCTGCGACTTCGAGTGCAGCGCCATCCACCTCGGAGCACTTCTCAAGAACCTACGTTGCCTCGGCATCTTTGAGCGTCCCCTTTCCACCGAAAACCCCTTCCCAGGCCTCACTCTGGTCGACGTGGTCGGCTCAATGAGCGACCTGACACGGCCCTTCTGGTTCAACGACGTCTCGGCGTACTGGCACGGCATCGAGCGGACGCCTGACACGTACAAGTACGAGCTCCACGACTGTCGGAAGAAGAACCCGCTTAACGGGACAGAGATCGGGCCTGAGGCGTTCATACTGCGGGTTGGGGAGAAACCGGTGTGTCTTAATCAAAAGATGGGGCCGCTGAATAGGGCGGCTGCGACGATGGTGCACCAGGTGAAGGATAAGTTGGTTGGGCTTGAGCTGTCGGATTTTGTTGGGGGGACGCGGGAGGGGGGACGGCGACGGTTGGGGGCTGACGGTTCGGGTAGCAACAGGGGAGGGCAACAGTAACGGTAATGGGTCGCGTAATTAGATAATGGACAGGGCAGTTAGGTGAGGATAAATTGTAATATCTACATGGCTTGGAGCATTGATGCAGCCGGCATAGAGTCCCTGATTCCGACTTAGGTCCCTGAGAGTGAGTGATTCCACATCATTCTGCTCTGGCCCAACGGGGCAGCGTGCGGGAGAGGGGAGGGGCGAGTTTGAGCTCCAATTCAAGATGGGGGGAGTGACGGAGTACGAAGATAGGGGTCTGCTGCAAACCAGACCTTGACAATCTCTTGCGACTTCTAAATCTCTAGAATCCAAACATGTTCTCATCCTCCACATATCCCCATTCTGTGAGTTGTCAGCACCCAGCCAGCCCTCGGACCCAAACCACAAAGAAGACATACCTTTCAGCGCCGGCAACGCAGCCTTCTGGACCAACCCCGGCGGCCCACACAAGAACACCGCACTCCCCTCCCCCGGCGGAAACAGCACCTTCTTCAACAACTCTCCATCCACCCTCCCCCTCTCCCCCCGCCACCCCTCCCCCGCATGACTCAAAACATGCACCACCTTCACCCGTCCCTCACTCTCCCTCTCAAACCGATCCAAATCCTCCTTGAGCAAAATATCCCCCTCACTCCGATTCGCATCCACCGCCCTCACCTCCGTCTCATCCCCTTCGCTCTGCATGATCCGCGCCATGAGCGCATAACCGGGCGTGATGCCCGACCCGCCGAGCACGAGGCTCACGCGCGGGAAGTGCAGCTTGCGCGGCTCGGGCGAGAAGGCGCCCGTGACGAGGAAGTCGGAGTTGCCCAGGTAGACGATGTCGCCCGTCGGGCCGCGGATCTCGACTTCTTCGCCCAGGGGCATGCAGTCGAGCAGGTTGGAGAGGGCGCCGCCTGGCTGGGAGGAGGTGGGGAAGTAGGTTTTGACTGTTAGGTCGAATGTGGCGGGCTGGGAGGGTTTGTCGTTTGCCTGTCCTTCTTCACCGCCGGGCGGATTGGAGGGAGTCTGGGACTGGGATCCGTTCGTGGGCGAGTCTGGCGGGGTTGGGGGCTGGTGTTTGGATGGTTTCTGCTTCTGCGTCTGTTTCTGGGAAGAACTGGCAGTTGGACCAGCTTCACCAGTCGACTTGGCCGCAGAGGAGGGCATCACGGGGCGAGTCGCCGTGTACGGCCTGACTAGCATCTTGTCTTTCAGGTGGAAGCCGACCTGGATGTGCTGGCAGGTCCCAAGGCCGAGTTCGGGCTTTCCAGGAGGAAGCTCGAAGGTGTAGGTGCGCGTGTCGTCTGAGACGGGTTTCCGGTCCACGAGCTTGACAGGCACCCAACGGTGTTTCTGCAGAGCCAGCTGGCCACCCTCGCCTTGTTGGTCAGCGCTCCGGGCGCGTTCCTTGGCCGCTGCCTCGGCGGTCTGTTTGATGTAGTCGGCAGTCTTTTGCGTGACGACGCCGAGGATGCATTCTGGAGAGTCGTCAGTTCCTGGTCATTCAGGGGCTGGAGGATGGGATTCCCACCTTGCATCTTCTGATAGCCAAAGTCGTCATGGACGCTTGAGAACTCATCCGTCGTGTCCTGATGGCACTTCCCGGCGTGCGACATGATGGCCGCCTTGCCCCCGGGATGCCAGGCCAGCACGCTCGTGGCGTCGTACACCTTGTTGTCCACCACGATCCAGCAGTCGTCCTCCTTGTCATGCTTCTCGATCTCCTCCCGAGTGAATTGCTTCTGAGGCGTTGCCGCGTTTTGCTTCGCCTGCGCGATCTTCAACTCCTCCGACTCCTTCATCCATCCGCCCGTGGCCGCTCCGGCCTCGGTCGGATGCCGAAACACAACGGCAGCGCTCTGCTCCTCCCCGTCCAGAACCGTCTCCGTCTTGACCACATACCACGAGTTGTTCATCATGCCCATGATGTTCCACGTGGACTCTCGTGGCTGCGTGTTCTTGGTGGCATCGGTGCACCTCACAACCACACCCGGCGCCCTCACCAGATCTGCCAGATCAACGTCAACACTCCAAAACAACCACGTCCAGAACTTCTTCCCATGCCTGATAGGATACTCCGGGAACTCCCGCGCAGCATACAACCACGTCCGCCCCTCATCCAGCGACACCTCGACATGCTGCACCTCCAGCCCAGCCCCGTTGTACGCATACCCCTGCACCCGATACTTTGCCCCCTTCCCCACCTCCTTCAGGAGTATCTTCTCCCCCTGCCCCGGCCGGCACACGACCGAATTCAGCACCTGCTCATTGCACACCGTGCTGGGGTGCTCAAACAGCACCCTCGCCAGCTGCGAGTCCTTGTCGCGCACGAACGGCGGCACCACACGATTATCCCAGATGTGGTAATAACTCTTATTCTCATGATCCGTGACCCAGATCCGCCGCAGCCATTTGACACACCGCCCGCCGATATACCCCGGGATCATGACCCGCACGGGGTATCCGTGGTCCGGCGGCAAGGGGAGGTCGTTCATCTCCATGGCCAGCAGGACATCGTTGGCCGGGTCCATGGCGTAGTCGAGCGGTATGGACGTCTCGTAGGGCCCCTCGCTGGGGTCGTCGGCACCGGCAAAGTTGACCCACAGCCTGGTACCGGGCGGGGAGGAGGACGGGATACCCGCCGAGAGCAGGACGGTGCGCAAAGGCGGGCCTTTCCAGTAGGCGCAGCCGACGGACGCGGCGGCGTTGTTGGCGCCTTTGGTCTTGCGGAGCAGGTTGAGCTCTTTGCGTCGGTTGCCTGTGCAGGCAATGGCGATGGGGATGTTGATGGCTGAGTCGGCGTAGCGTTCCTTGAGGTCGTTCATGCTTAGGGAGAGGGTGTTGTCGTTGTAGGTGATGTCGAGGCGGTGGAATTCCCAGAGCAGGCGCGGGACCGCGCCGTGGTTGCGGATAAAGTGCAGTTCGTTGGGGGTGATGAGGCCGGCTTCGAAGAGGCGGACGAGGGCCGGCTCGGCGTTCATGGGGTGCTTGCCCGTGAGACGGATGAGGTCTGGACAGCGGGGCAGCCAGTTGTCCGGGGTGAACTGATCCTGCTCGTCGATGGTGACGGAGGAGCGGTTGTGCGTCTGAGGAGACCGTCTTTTGCCATCATTGACTTTGAGGTTGGACATGTAGTGCAGCTCGCGTTCGAAGGTCTCCAACAGGGAACGTTCTTGAGGGCTGAGCTCGGGTTCCTCTTCCTCCTTGGGTTTCTCTTCGTCTTGTTTGTCCTCTTTCTTGTCCTCGTCTCCTCTCTTCTTTTTCTCGTCTTCCTCCTCCCTTTTCTTCTTCTCTTCCTCTGCCTTTTCCTTCCCCCACTTCTCAACATTTGCCGGCCATTTCTGCTGGTTCTTCACCCAGTCTTCGGTCGTATCCAGCACGTAGCGCCAGCCAAGCGAGCGGTTCTCGGGATGGCGGAGATGGAAATCCGTCTGGTTCTCAATGATGTCCCTGAAATTGACCAGATCACCCATTTCCTCCTTTCGATGCAGATCCTCACGCAGGCGACGGGCCGCCTCAACCTCCTCCTCGTGGTCGCGGTCATAGTGCGTAAGGCCCGGGCGGCGGCCGTCGCGGTTCTTGAATCCGATGGCGTGGGCCTGCAGCTTGGCCCAGTCCGGCTCATTGCGGATGGCCTCCTCTGAGGATCCGGGGTGGTCTGTCACAGACACATCCCATTGAGTGTGGTGCGGCACCGTCGACGGCATGGTGAGGGTCGTCAACTCGAGTCAGGAACAACAAAAGTGTTACCAGTAACTATCGATAAAATTCCCATTGAGAGAAACAATTTGGAGAGCGATGAGAGAAAATGCCAAGTCGACGGTGGACGACGGAAGTCTGGATGACTTGATGTCTTTGATCCGACGCGCCGGGATCGACTTGTTTGTGCTTGTGCAAGATGACGTCTTGGCGTTGTCATCGGCCACTTATTGGCTCAGCTCAGAGTCGAAGCGGCAAAGACGGCAACTCATGGTTGAGGCCGCGGAAATGTGGGATTCCAACGAGTCGGCCATTCCAGGTTGAGATGGAATTGTTGGCACGGAAAGGTACCTGTACATTCCTGGTGGCGCTCAGCAATCTGATAGGAAGCAGTTTCTGAAATTGTTGTAACCAGTGCAAGGTTCTATAGTGTAGCGGTTATCACTCCGGATTCTGATTCCGGCAACCCCGGTTCGATTCCGGGTAGGACCTTTTTTGACCCATTCCGTTCTTCGACCAGATTCACCGCTTGCGGCGTTCTAATTCGAGAAATGTTTCAACCCTCATTTTTTGGTTCATTTGTGCTGTGTTGCCTTGCTTTCCGAACAGGAGACAAATTTTAGGTACCCGAGGAAACCAGGGGCCAGACGAAGGGCAGCAGGAGTATTCGGAAGGTAACCACAGCTAATTCGAGTGCAAGACGCCCCAAATCTTAGTAAAGTTCACCTAATTTGAGTACCGAAGACATGATTCCGGTCACCAAGACACCACAGCAAAACAGACAAAACTGATGTCAACATACCCCTTGCTAACTGACAGCCCATTTATTATCCTCCACTGACTATTACCCATCTGCACGACACCTCCAAGCCCACTCTCCCAACATGATCAGAGCCCAATTACCCCCCAACCTGAAAAGCACCAACTCACTCATCCCAACAAACCTTCATCGTAACAGGCAACTCCCCCTTAGCGCCCCAGTCCTCCCTTAGGTATTCAACCTCCCCGTCACCTCTGATCCCAGCAACCCTCTTCAACTCGCCCTGTGGGCCAGGAACGCGCCGCAAGTTGCTGCGCTTGAACACCGCGCGGAACATTTCGGTCAGCGCGGCCTCGCTCATCTCGCGACCGCCGGCGAGGAAGGCGCTGCTGGGCAGCGCGGCAAAGTAGATGTGGCTCTCGCGCGGCCGGGAGGGGTCGAGTTCGTCGTGGGCCGGGTTCTGTGGACACAAAGAGTTAGTTCTGTTCTTGTCTGGCGGAGTGGCTAAGGGCTTACCGAGCAGACGACGACATGATCTCCAGGCTGGACGGTTGTCTCTCTGCCGTCTTGTGAAGGCAACGAGTCGGCAGCCGTGGATTGGTAGTGCAGCCTCGTTGAGCTCGACATGCGGATCCCTTCAAGGGCGTAGCCCAGCAACAGGGCGTCGGTCTGCTCTGACGGAGACTGGGCGGCGAGAGAACAGACTGCCTCGATGTATGGCACGCCTCTGGCAGAGAGGTAGAATTCGACTGCCTCGGCGAACTGTGGGGTTCTCAGCGGTTGGTCACCCTCTTTTCTCCTCGGGGTGAACTTACGAGCTTGGCTTGGTACGGCACAATGGCAGCGCAGGTCGCTAAGACATGGCTCCAGGCGATGTCGTGCTTACTCACGCCGGCCTTGGACAGGCCTTTGATCAGCTGCGCGCCGTATGCGCTCAACAGGTCGTTCTTCTTCGACTTCGGGCTCTTGACCGTCCGCTCAATGACAGAGGCCAGCTGGCCGGCCACTGTCTTGGCTGCCTGTACCAACGGGAACTTCTGGACAGGGTCGGGGTCGGTGAAAAGCGCCGCTGAGATGGTTGACAGGACAGCGTACAGCTCATGCTCGCTGTAGATCCCCTTGGGGCTCTCCTTGGTCCGCAGACCGAGGTCAAACAGGCTTGATGCAAAGTAGGTCGGGACGATGTTGGCAACGTCGCGGATGAGATCCACCATTCGATGGCCACCAAGGTCGTAGCTCTGGCTGTTCAGCAGCTGCTCGGTTGCTGTGCGGTAAAAGGCCTTGACATGAGACACGAGGTCACCGGTAGCCAGCGGCTGGCTGATCTCAACACGGCGATTGCCATGCGCAGTTGCGTCCGCCGAGAGCTTGACCTTCGCTGCACTGGCGAGCACCTCGAGGTTGGCATGCCAGGTTCCTCTGTACACCTGCGGTTTGGCAAAGACGCGTGTGGCTCCCTCTCGCGATCCGACTTCGGTGGGCCGAGCGATCCGGGTTGGACGACTGAAGTCAAACAGGTGGTCCCGCTTGAGGTCCTTGAGGATCTTCTCCGTCTCCGATGGGATGACCATGGGGTAGTGCGCATACACCGAGTTGTACTTGAAGTGGTGCGGGAACGCACGGATGAACAGCTTGTAGAAGACACAGCCGTGGTTGACGTTCAGGTCGTACTGGACATCGTTGTAGCCCCAGTTGGTCATGTTGCAAGGGCTGTAGTCGACCGTGTAATGCCGGTCACCCCTGACGAGGCAGACGGCATCCGACAAGACGACGCGGGAGATGGTGTACGTCGGCGCAATCCCGACACCAGGGACCATAGGCTCCTTGTGCTCCTCGGCCACCAGACCAGGGTACAGCTCCACGAAATCCGGGTGGTCGTACAGACGGCGCAGGGCTTCGGCGACGCCCGGGTCCGAGTTAATGTCCTCAAACGTTTCGTACGGCTTCAGGCCGAAGTGCTTCCTGAAGCTGTTTAACCCACTCAAGTTCCAGCTGCGACCCTGTATGATGCCTAGGATCTCGACGGCCCTCATGGAGGCGGGGACATTCCGTGCCCCAAAGGAACCAGCACAGTCCTCGACAGCAGACGTGATGCACTCGACCAGGTCATCATCGCTGAACTTGTCATCGGGTCCTCTCTTGAACTTGTTGAAATGCCGCTCCAGGGGGTCCGCAGGAATCCGAGACTCGAACTTGGCGAAGCCCATCATCAGGTCTTGGACGCTTAGGTGGGAGGCCGGCTTGCCAAAGAGGTCGTAGTAGAACTCCTCAATCCACTTGTCGTCCTTTTCCGAGATGCAGCTGTGCCACCGGTAGCACAGGTTGAACTCGGCCGAAACCACGTTGCCCGTTCCACGCTCGGCGCCCTTGTGGGTGCCAGCGTCGATGCCTGTCTCCTGGCGGGGATCGAGCGTCCAAGTGGTGTCGACGCGGTTGAGCTGTTGGTAGTTAAATTAGCACTTGCAAGCTGGGGGAATGAAGGAGAAAAGGAAGAAAATGAAAAGGGAAGTGGAAAAAAAAAGTAGAGAGAAAAGATAAAGGAAAAAGAAATAAGAAAAAAAAACAGAAATGAATAAAGTAAAGAAAGAGGGTAAATAGGGAAAAACACGCACATTCACAATGTTACGGACGTAGTCCAGCAACGTAATATTAATATAGAGGCCGCTTGTGATCAGCCGTGCCGTCTGGAACAGGTCGTTGTCGTACTTCTTCCACGCCTCGGGCGCCTGCTCCTCTGGAAGCGTGGGTGACGGCGGGGTGAACTTGCCGTCCTCGTTGATCGCCCTGAGGTTGTCGCAAATGTAGTTGTGGAATCGGTTGAACATGATCAGCAGCACCCCGACTCCCGGAGGCATGCCGAGCAGACGCTTGTCGGCAAAGCAGTCGGGCTTCAGCTTGCCGTCCTTGAAGGTCCGGATCGTGTCCTGCATCTGCTGGTTGCTGCCGTACAGAGGGGACAGGTCGAGGTAGGACGAGGTCTTGTTCCGACTGGGGTCGCGGTGGTCTGTCCAGAAGAGGTCTCCGGGCGTTGTTAGACAGCGCGTCGACACATTCCCCTCCCGTGGACTTACCATGGATGATGATGCTGGCCCAGTACCACAGGATGCTGGAGACGTTGTTTGGGTGCTTCTTGTACTCGGCGCGCTTCATGACCGAGTCATAGATCAGAGCAGGGTCTGGAAGCGCGCCGGGTCGCAGGACAGTGGCGTTCACAGAGCGGGCATACGCCGAACCCGCGGCGCCGAGTTGAGGGAACATGATGTTCTGCGCAGTGGTTAGTGTTGACCATGCCACTGTCGCCCACGTTTTCGACTCACATTATACGACCCGTCGGCCTGCCGGTACTTGTACTTGTCGCCGACGTACAGTGGCGGAGGGTGCTCTAGCGACGACCAGAGCTCGCCCAAGAAGGTGTTGGTCAGCTCAACCCGGAGCTTCGAGTTGCTGGGCAGGTTGGAGACGAGCTGGATGACGCGCTCCATGATCATGGTCTTGTCGTCGGTCAGCTTCTCGCCCTTGAGCTTGGCCTTGACGACCGTCTTCAGCGTCTTCCAGTCTGCAAGCTGTCAGCACATCCGTCATCTGCCCAAGGAATTCTGCCCCGTACCCGCCCATCGCAGTGTTTTGATGTCATCCCTGAGCTTGCCCCATCGTTTGGTCTCGTAAAAGGTTCCAGCACCACTCTGGGTCGGCAACGGCTTGACGCTCGCGTGGATGACCTGGGCGTGTCGTTCGAAGGCATTTTCGACGCCCTGTTTATCGGCCTTTGTGTGTTTGAGCTTGAGGGCAGCGGGCATGGGCTTCGCTTGGCTGGCAAGCCTCTCTCCCTTGTCGACAGAAGAGGTTGCCGAGTTCGCATGGCTGATGCCATTCACCGTCTGCTCGACCCCATTGGCCTTCTCGCCGTTCTGCGTCGGGGACATGGCTAAGGTCGCTGCAGCACCGAGGCCCGGGGCAAATCGACCGAGATGAGAGCAGGGGAAAACACAGAGAAGAGGAGAACGACAAGCGGGTGCTCAGTTCATAACGAAGCTGCCACAGTCTTTCCAGATCGCGACCCCCGGGAGCCCGACCACGCCATGCAGCAGCCCATCATCCCGCGCAGCCTCTGGGGTCCAATTATCGAGAAGAGGTAACTTGGCGCGCGAGACAGACGCAGCCCCCAGTGGGGCAGAGCTGCGTGTCTCGCACAAGGGTCTCGCTCTCATCGGCGGCGAGAGGTTGAGCGGCCCCGGAAGACTGGGTCTCGACCACGTCGAGGACTCGAAGCACCTGGCAGGTTGCACCACCGCATGTCGCACCCGCAGATGAACGATGCGCGTTCCAATTGGTGGTTCTGGGAAAGAACTGCGAGCCACTTGGAGCGGAATTCAAGCGAATGGTGTCTGGGGGGGCGCATTCCGGTCCTGGTCTGGGGAGTTCAGGTGCCAATGAGGTGGGAGCTGAAAACTGCGGCGCCGCCGCGTTCCAGGGTGAGGACAGCTGCACCGCTTGGAAATCCAAGAAAGCAATGAGAATGGGAAAAGCAGTCGTGCATGCAACCATCGCTCAGGCGGAGCTGACCCCGATAATTTCGTCGATCAGTGGGCATCTGGTGGGGCTTATGGCACACTCTAGCCAATCATTGAGCGGGACCGGCGCAAGCCGAACAGGGTGCGGGCCGGGATTTAGCGTCGATCACCAGCAAAGGAAAGAGCGCAAAACGCAGGCGGTGGAAGTCGACAAACACTCAACTACTCTCGAGCCACCTCACGTCTCACGACAAGACCTCGAGGTGGTCCTGCTTTTTGCGCCACTCGATTGCACCATTCCCCCCATCGAAATTACGGTCTACCATTTTCTAAGGTCTTCAACTGCCCGACGAAAAATAAAATGGAACGTCGACTCCACGCAGCGAAGTGGTTCGCAACGAGCACGGCAGGGGGACCTGTGGATCGTGAAGCGAAAACACGGTGCCATCAAGCCAGCCGTCGGAAGAGCGCATCTTACCTACGGAATACAGCCGCTGTTGCCGCTCGGCGCAGGCCCTAGGGGGCCGGCGCTTCCTCTTTCGTCTCCCATGCAGACCGCATTCCAGCTGAACGCCTGCAAGCTGCGCCCGATTCGTCTGTGATAGGCTTGCTCGACCTCCACCAGAAGCTGGTCGCCGACGTCGCGGCCCAATACAAACTAATGTCGAGTCTCGGGATTGCACCCCGCCTGTTGCTTTGATAGGCCAGTTGCCTCTGCTGGCCCATCTCCCTCATCGTCGATCCGAATGCCCTCGTCACACCGGCTGAGGATCGGCAAGTTGCCGAAGATAACGCGAGACACGGCGTCTGACGCTGTCTGACGAGCGGGGTCTCGTCGAAAGTGTCGCAATGGGGCGATGGCGAGCACCGGTGGTGGCACTCTCCCCGATGCCGATAAGACCGTTGTGAACCATGGGATGGGGCTCTGGGATGCAATGCGGTTCCGGCTCACCTTCGTGATACCTGGACACCGAAACACGCGAAGTCCGTCGTCGGGCCAGTGAAAGAAATGGCTACGTTTCACGGCGGGCATCACGGTCACCGACCCGGAAGCCCAGGAATTGACTCCCATCTTGATGCCCACGAGGAGTTCTTCTCGAGTCACGTTCCGTCGCGCCCGGCCACACCCATGGATCCCGAGAGCCATGCCCGAGCTTCATACTCCCACCGCAAGCCCCGGAAGATTGTGCTCTGTTTTGATGGCACGGGCAACAAGTTCCATGGCGACGATAGTGACAGCAACATCCTCAAGATCTTTCGCATGCTGGACAGAACAGCAAGCGATCAGTGTACGGCCTCTCCCTTGCCATGATGACCTCAACTAACAAAATTCAGATCACTACTACCAGCGTATGTCTGAAGCGACTTCACCCCGAGCTGCAATGCTGACTTCAACAAGCTGGAATCGGCACATATGTTGTGTCCAACAGCCTCACCCACACCGGCACCGTCGCCAGGATCAAGTCCTGGTACATGAAAGCCAAGGACTCGGCCATCGGCTCATCGTTTGACCAACATGTCGTCGGGGGCTACCGCTTCCTCATGCGCTTCTACAACCCGGGAGACGAGATCTACATCTTTGGCTTCTCTCGCGGCGCCTACATTGCCCGCTTCCTCGCCGAGATGCTCGACTATGTTGGTCTCTTGTCCCACGGCAACGAGGAGATGGTTGTCTTTGCCTGGAAGGCTTTCTCCAACTGGCAGAGCCGCCAGGGCAGCAAGACGCCCGAGGGCATCAAGAAGATGAAGGAGATGTACACCTTCATGAAGGGCTTCCGCGAGACCTTCTCCCGCCCCGTCCGCCGCATCCGGTTCCTCGGTCTGTTCGACACGGTCAACAGCGTGCCTCAATTTGAGACGGCGTGGATGGAGCGCAGCAAGTTTCCGTACACTGCGCGTACGTCTGCAAAGGTGATTCGACACGCAGTCGCTGTCGATGAGCGTCGCGCTAAGTTCCGGTGCGCGCGTTCCTGCTACTCTAACCTGCTCTCCCACCCCTTTTTCCTTCTTTAGGTAGGCTCGTCCACTAACCAATGTTCATCCACTTTAGACAGGACCTCATCTACCAGAGTGACAAGAGCCGGAAGGGGAAGAGCCCAAACTCTGCTCAGGATAAGCCGCACAAGATCAGTGAGAAATATCGCCAGAAGGTGGAACCTCACTCGACAGAGGACAAAAGCCGGGGCCGGCGTACAGCCTTGGATGTCCCAGATCTTCCAGCCCCTTACCGTGCCCGGGCCCACTCCATCAGATCCCAGCGATCGCACATGACGGATGCCTCGGCCAGAGATGGGAGTGTTCAGCACGACGCCAAGTCTGAGCTGTCCGTCGCACCCCATCCGCACGATGAAGACTTCGAGGTCAACTCCACGGCAGAGTCCGAGGACGAAACAGACCAGGATATCGACGAAGTCTGGTTTGCGGGCGGCCATGCCGACATTGGCGGAGGATGGGAGATGCTACCTGAATCGAAGGCAGCCAGCCATGTTCCGCTAGTGTGGATGGTCCACGAGGCCATGAAAGCTGGCCTGCACTTTGACCTCGACAAAGTCCGCGAGGTGGGCTGCATGGAAGCCTTGGACGACAAGTGTATGGCCTCTGGAGCGGACAACCCAGACCCAGCCAACCGACAAGTCCCTTCAGAGGACAGCCAGGCCACCACGCATGAGCAGCCTCCGATTCCGAACATCATGATCCGCACCTCAAGCGCCAGCACGCCGAAGCTCTTCCAAGAGTCCAGCTTCAACCAGCCCTCCAACGCGACAGCCACCTCCAGCCAGTCCTCCGCAACACCACCAACCTTCCAAGAAATGATGCACAAAGCCCACGTCGCCCTAATCCACGACTCGCTCAAGTTTGGAGGCGGCCTCGGCTGGTCGTCTGTCGTCGGCTGGAAAATCATGGAGTACGTCCTCTAATTATTCCTCCCCCCCGAACCACCTGTACAGCCATTACTGACACAGCCTGAACAGGTATCTCCCCTTCCGCCGCATGGACCTCCAACAAGACGGCTCCTGGAAGCCCATCCGCTGGCCCCTGCCCCGCGGCGAGGTGCGCGACATCCCACACAACGCGAGGGTCCACGGCAGCGTCATCCGCCGTATGCAGATGGACGAGACGTACCGGCCGGGGAATCTGATTGTTGGTGGCGGCGGGAGGGGAGTCAGGAAGGCGCCTAAGGAGATGGGGATTGGGGACTGGGTTTGTGTGGAGCGGGAGGGGTGTCCGATTGGGGAGATTTGGGTGCGGAGGGAGGTTGTGGAGGGTGTGAATGGGAGGGAGAAGCGGGGGTGAGATGTCTTGGGGCAGACTGCTTGTTTGAGTGCTCGTTGTTAAGATTGGTGCATCCAGAAGCGCTGTTGAACAGGTCATGTCGTTGAAGTAAACAAAGAGGATTCGACCCCTTTTTCTTTTGAAGGGTTAGGGTTTACGCGGTTGTTGCGCTCTCAATGGAGGATGAGCTTCATCAGATGGAAAATTACCTTACATGCTGGTAATCATCAGCTCAGAAGTGAGTTCAATGACCATCACGGGAATTATGTTATGCCTACCCTGCACATGAGTGGCGTGTGTCACAAACAACACATCTCACCATTATCACGTCTCGACCTGAGATGTTCGGGATGGCAGTCATGAGTTGCAGGAACAAACAGAGGAGGATCATGCGATTGGCTGCAATGGAAGGTAGCACAACCAACACCTCTCTTTCTGTTTGCTCTGTTCGTAACATGGATGGTTAAAGCTCACGATGAGAGTTGACAGTCCGGGAAACTTGACTTGAGTCCAAACTTTGAAGCTGTTTTGGAGTCTGTCTGGGACTGGTGTTAGTGTCCGTCCAGGTTTTTGAAGGCGAGAGGACCTTGCTGTACCTGATGGTTCCCAAGTGTTCAATCTCAGCTTTCATTTCCTCAGTGCCTGTTACCAAACCGCACATGCACTCAATGATTCAGTTAGGTACACTTTGTGACACACACACCAGACAAACAGCCTGAGCCTCAGCTGTTCGGGTGCCGGCCTGTCCCTCCTGTATCATCCGTAATACTTTGTTAAGTGCTTCCACCAACCAGAAAATGACAATGCTGGTAAGAAGTGAGGCCTACAGCATGAGTCTGCCCCAACGTCGTCTTGGCATCACATTGATGCTCAACCAGAGGCAGTTGCAAGGAAGCGAACTTGTGACTCAGCCTGCGGACAAAAGGCGTCCAGGTATCGGCCAAAAGTAGGCAATTGGCTGTCTTCCAAGTTCCCTTCCCTCCTTGTTCTGCTGGACTTCATGCAAGATCCCGGCTCCGTTTCCTTGCTGAAGAGCCCAGTGACATTTGACATTCAACACTTCTGAAAAACCCAAGGCTGCCAGCCGTTTGTGTCTCCTCACATTTTCGAACCTGCAACGAAGCTCTTGAAGTCAATGTACCTTACCTGAGCACGACAAACTGACCATTTTCTGCTTGCTTCTCACCATTTTCATCTTGCTTCTCCTCAACCTCTTCGCAAACCTCAGTCGCTTCTACAGAACCCTGCCTCCTTCACGCATTTCCGGTTCAGTCTCAGACGAAAGCTTCAGGCTGCCCCACACAGTTACCAATCCCCTTCTCGCCACCAACTCGCCAATGGCTCCTGAGGACCAAGGAACCTGGCGCGGCTCTGGCAGCTGGCGCGGGTCGGGCTCGAGCAGAGGGGCTTCAAGTTGGAGGTCGCGTGGTGGGAACGGTTCCCGCGGTGGCTCAGCTCCTCGCGCCCGGCGTGTCTGTCACCACTTTCTGGCCGGCCGTTGCTCGTACGGATCCTCATGCAGGTATTCCCACGACGAGCAAAACATTGCGCGCGACCAGGAGTCATCCTCGACCCCTACAGCGACAGCAGCCGAGTCTCAGCAGGGCCGAGACGACTATTTCGACTTCAGGCGCCGGATCCGTCGGCACAGCACGCCCGGACACACTCCACGTTGGCAGGATTGCCTCCAGACATGGAAGCTCGCAGTCAATATCCTGGATGGCGGCAACCGGGAGTTCCAGCAATCTGTGGCCAGGGACCTGGCAGATGACGAGATCGGGGGCCTTCTGTTCGCTGCGGCGACGACTCGATTGTGCACGACGCTTCCCGCAGACGCAGACTCGCTCAAACTTGCTCGCGTGTTCCTCCATGCCATCACTCATCCAACATTTTTCCGCTGCCTGTCCATCGACAGCTTCGTGGGCACCATCTATCGCACAATCGGCGGCACCAACGGCGACGGGGCCATCGTGCTCTTTTCCAACTTGAATCGACGCGTCACGGACACTTGCGAATTCCCGAAGCAGCTCCTCTCCCTCGTCGTCACTTCGCTCTACGAGCTCCTTCGCCGCGAACGTAAGTCTCTCCTGCACGACGGACTGCCACAGCTGCTGGGTGCCCTCGACGCCAAGGCCGCTCATTTCCGTGGCCTGACCGAGAATGCCGCTCCCTCCACCCCTGATCTAGACGCAACCTCGATACAGATGGACACGATGAGAAGGATGCTGGATGGAGCAACAGGCCGTCTGACCAACACGGAGGCCACCGAGATCATTGCCGCCGGGGGTGCCAATACCACTCAGTCAACATTCCCGTTGGATGTGGTTATCCCTGGGGGACACCATGACAATGACTTTGCCGACATCACCAAGATCCAGATCTTCCCCACGCTCGGAGAAGTTACCAGCGACGCCGCCGAGTACCTTCCCGTAACCGACTTCACTCAACCTCATTTTCTTGCGGATCCCGTCCAGCGCCATCTCGATGCTGCTTTCCGCCTCCTGAGACATGACATCTTTGGCCCTCTGAAACAGGTCATCGGCTCGGCGTTGGCGCAGCCAGATCTCGCCAACGGCGCATCCTCCGCCCAGTTCCTCACCGGTAACATCAGGGCCCATACCTACGCTCGGGCCTGCATCCAGCATGTCTTCATCGACAATGGACTGCAGGTGATCTTGTCCTTCGACCGCCCGTCCCAGCTTCGCAGGTATTCTTCGGCGGATCAGCGCCGCTGGTGGGAGGAGTCCTCTCGGCTGGAGCCAGGCGGCCTCGTCTGTTTCGTGTCAACTCGCCGTGACGAGCGGTCATTCTTGGTCTTCGCTGTCACTAAGAAGTCCACCAGGGAGGCCAACGAGGAGAAGAACGAGAGCAGCCTTGTCTCGGACCGCTTCAACCCCGCCGTCACCGCGAAACTGGTTTCCGAAACCCAGTCCAACCTGGACGTGCTCTGCCGCATGTATGTTGAAAGGCAGGAAGGGTTGCTGATCGAGCTCCCAGGCCTGATCCCCGAGACGTTCGTGCCCATCCTCGAGAACTTGCAACGCATGATGCGGGATGGGCATCTGGCGTTCCAACGCTGGATTCTGCCGTCTTCAGGCCATGCCGGGGAACAAGCGCCCACTCAGGTACCGCTGCCGGCATATGCCCGTCAACCCGGTTTCAGATTCCGCCTGGGGAGCGTCGCCCAACCCGGACACGGTCCACTCAGCCTGGATCCTGCCGACCCTGCCGGCAGTGTCAGCCCAGAGACTCTCGAGGCTGCCACAGGTCTCGACCGGGGGCCAGTCAGAGAGCTTGATTGCGGCGTTGACACGCGAATATGTCCTCATCCAAGGACCGCCGGGCACCGGGAAGTCGTATGTCGGGGTGCAGCTGGTGAGAGTCCTGCTGGACCACCAGCGTGAAGCGGAGATGGGTCCGATTCTCGTCATGTAAGTTACCCCTAATCATCAAAGGCCTCCTGTCGTGGCACGGCATTACGACCTAGCTGACACCCCACAACACACAGTTGTTACACGAACCATGCCTCGGACCAGTTTCTGAAGCATCTCCTTGATATCGGCATCCGCAAGCTCATTCACATTGGAGGCCAGAGCCGCACCCCGGAGCTCGACGGCAAGAATCTTCGAGTGGTGAACAGGGTCATCGCCAAGACCACGGTGGAAAACCGGATTCTGGGCGAGAACTACTCGCAACTTGAACGCTGCTTCGAGGATGCTGGGAACCGTTTGAAGCCCCTTCATCATGCTCGCAAGGCCAACTTCAGCTGGGATAATCTCCGACACTTTCTGTGGCGGCATTACCCAAGGATCGCGGGTCAGTTCCAAGCCCAGGACCAGGATGGCTTTATCCTGGTTGGCGGCGACCCGGTCACAGGCTGGCTGGGGAGGCGGCCTGGTCCCGATACCTGGGGAAGGGCGCCGGGCAACGACGCATTCGACTTGGACGAACTTGCGATTCAGGCCGAGCAGAACATCAACTCCCTCACACATCAAGAGCGTTGGACACTCGTCGAAAGCTGGATCAGCCAAATGACCCAGACGCACAGCGATCACATCTTTGAGCTTGTCGAGGAAGCCAAGCATCATCGGGAACAGATCCAGAGCGTTTACGACGATGTCAGCCGCCGGGCCCTTCAACAAGCCGATGTTGTGGGCGTCACAACCACGGGGCTGGCACGCAACATCAAGATGCTTCGCCGTCTCGGCATGAAGGTTATCATCTGCGAGGAGGCTGGTGAGGTAATGGAGCCTCACGTCATCACAGCCCTCATGCCCGGGGTTGAGCACTTCATCCAGATTGGCGACCACAGGCAGCTTCGGCCACAGATTCAGAACTACCTGCAGTTCAGTCTTGAGACGCCCGTTGGGCGCGCGTACCAGCTTGACCGCAGCCAGTTTGAGCGCCGGGCCGTGGGCGAACCGGGCCTTCCACCGCTGCCGGTGGCACAACTCAGCGTACAGCGACGCATGCGACCGGAGATCTCGCGGCTCATCGGGAGGGTGTACCCGAACCTCGAGGACCACGAATGTGTCAAGAACTTACCGTCAGTTGTGGGAATGCAAGACAACCTGTTCTGGTTCGACCACAACCACCCAGAGGACGCGAGAGACGATGGATCTCAAGTCAAGTCCCACAGCAACACCTGGGAGGTCTCCACGGCGACGGCCTTGATTCGGCACCTGGTCCGTCAAGGGCAGTACAAGAGCACCGACATTGCCCTCCTGACGCCGTACACTGGTCAGCTTCAGAAACTCCGCGCTGCTCTCAATAAGCATTTCGAGGTGTTTCTCAGCGACCGCGATCTGGAGACCCTCGCCAAGGAAGGGTTCGAGACGAAGACTGCAGAGGAGCAGACGGCCGCTGTTGGACAGAGGAAGGCGGTCGAAAAGAAGCAGCTCCTGCAAACCATCCGCCTGGCAACGGTTGACAACTTCCAGGGCGAGGAGGCCAAGGTCATCGTCGTGTCGCTGGTGCGCAGCAACAACAAGCGCAAAGTCGGTTTCCTCCGCACAGAAAACCGGATCAATGTCCTGCTCAGTCGAGCTCAGCACGGTATGTACCTCATCGGAAACGCAACGACCTACCAGAACGTACCCATGTGGGCAGACGTCCACCAGCAACTCAGCGAGATGAATGCCGTGGGGACGTCCATCAGGCTGGCCTGCCCCCGCCACCCTGACACCCCGATTCTGTGCTCTGAGCCGGACGACTTCGCCGTCAAGAGCCCCGAGGGCGGTTGTGCTCTCATCTGCGACAAGCGTCTCGAGCCTTGCGGTCACCGGTGCCCAGCCCCATGCCACTCCCAGCGGCTTCACGACGCATTCGACTGCCTGCAGCCCTGTCCCCGGATCCGCTCGACATGTGAGCATCCATGTCCGAAGCTCTGCGGCCAGCAGTGCGGGCCATGCAATGTCAAAGTCGACGGCGTCAAGCTGCCCTGCGGCCATGTTCACGACAATGTTGAGTGCCACAAGACGGTGGACTTGACCCTGTTTCAGTGTTCTCGGCAAGTCGAGAAGCTGGTCCCCGGGTGCGGCCACACTGTCACTGTGGCATGCTTCAAGGATGTCGCCTCAGAAATCTTTTCCTGTCCGATAAAATGCGCTGCGCTGCTCAAGTGTGGCCATCCGTGTCCGGGCACCTGCGGACGATGCAGAAGGCAGGGCGATGAAGGCGGGGAGAGCTTCCGGCATCAGCAGTGCACCACTCGTTGTGACCGGCCGTACGGAACGTGCAACCACCGCTGTTCAAAGATTTGTCATGAGGGAAAGGACTGTGGGACTTGTTCGAGGATGTGCGAGGTAATTAAGTTGACACAAATCTGGCGACTCCTTGGTTTATTTCTCTCCAGTCACGTCGGTTTCATCTTCTCCTCCGACCAACATGCCTCTCCTAACACCCTCTCTGCCTGCTACGTGATCCGCATGGCTAACACGAGAATTCAGGTCCGCTGTCCTCACTCCCGCTGCCACCAAAAATGTCAGAAACCCTGCACTCCATGCATCGAGAAGTGCACATGGTCCTGCGAGCACAAAGGGGCCTGCTCCCTGCCATGTGCGGCGCCATGTGACCGCTTACCGTGCGATGAACGTTGCAGGAAGCTGCTGAAGTGCGGTCACCAATGCCCCTCGTATTGCGGGGAGGAGTGCCCTGAAGATCTGTGCCAGCTCTGCTGCACTCGCAAGGACCACCGGGTCGATCTCATGGAGTTCAAGACGTACGGCGAGATTGATCTGAACGAGACTCCCATCGCCGTCCTGGGATGCGGCCACTTCTTCACCGGCGAGACTTTTGACGGTCTGGTTGGGCTGGGCAGTGTCTACACGGCGGACAAGCTCGGCAACAACAACGGCTTTCAGGAGCTTTCCGGTGAGCTGACGCCAGCTCCCACCTGCCCGGACTGCAGGGTCCCGATCCGCCAGTTTGCCACCAAACGCTACAACCGCGTTGTCAACAAGACTGTCCTGGACGAAACCTCCAAGCGATTCCTAGTTCAAGGCCGCGGGAGATTGGCCGAGTTGGAGGAGCGGGTGACGGTGGCTGAGAGGGTCCTGGCCGAGTCCAGAAAGCCAATGGCTGCTGCATATTTGGACTTGAGGAAGCCAACACCGGACCGCTACACATTGGCCATTGAGCTGGACGAGGAGGCAAGAACGCTGCGGATGGAGATGGCCACTGAACATCAGCCGATCAAGAAGCTCTTTGATGCTATCAGGACCTTCCAGCGGCTTGAACTTGAACAAACCTCCCTGGAACAGCACGTCAACAACCTCCGCATCTCGACGAACCTCTTCACAGCCCAGCCGTTCTCCAACCAGTCTACGACCAGCAGATCACCCTCAACGCCACTCGGCTGCAACTCCGCATCCAAGAAGCCATCCTCCGGGACACTTTCGCCCTCCTGTCCAAGTGCAACGGCCCGCTCATCCCGAACCTCATCCCCGGCGGACCGCCCGACAAGCGCAGCGCAGCCTTTCTCCAGCAGTGCAAAGGCCTCATCACCACCGCCACCGAGGCAAAACTCCCCCGGCTGGTCATCCCAACCATCCTCGCCTACGCCCGCATCGCCCAACTCGAGGGATGGTATCGCCGCGCCATCGCCAAAGCCACCACCGTCCGTGGCATCACCACTGATCCAAATGACGACACGCAGCCAACCGCCCCGAGCAACCAAGACCAGCAGCCGCCCAGGGAGGAGGAGGAGAACACAACCGAGACAGCCTGCCGGTTGCTGCAAGACGCACTGACCCTCTGCGACACCTTCCCCGGTGGACGCGACTACAAGGTTGAGGTGAAAGAGACCATGCGCTTGTTTGAGGGGCCGAGATACGAGACCGTCACACCGGAGGAGATGGCGGCCATCAAGTCGGCCATGGTGTCGGGCCCCGGCGGGTTCGCTACGCACGCGGGGCATTGGTATACCTGTCGGAATGGACACCCGGTAAGTTATTCTTTGTGTGCCAACCGTATGCTGGTAGTGAATTCTAACGAGAAGAGGTCTTTGCAGTTTGCTATTGGAGAGTGCGGTATGCCCATGCAACGCGCGAGGTGCCCTGAGTGTGGTGAGGCTATTGGAGGGCAGAACCATGTCACGATGGAGGGGACGGAGAGGGATTTGAGGATGGAGATGGCGTGAGAGCCACCGTGGTGTGGTTGTTGGTGCCTTGGAGGGTCCATTAGGTGCAGGCAAGTCCATGAGCATGACCTGAGGATGGAGCGGAAGGCAAGATGGCTGAAAACCGGATGCCGTGCCAGGGTGCAAAGTAAGAATCCACCATTGCTGTCCATACACTTGCAGTAATCAAACCGTCTCAAACCACCCATCATCCCCTCAGCTCTACTCTCCTCTGACCCTCAACTCCTTCTCGCGCCTCACCCTATCCTCCACCTCCGACTCCTCCGCCTCAGACCTGTCATCCTTGGCCACACCCAACACCACAAACTTGTACGCGCTCCGCAGCAGACAGTACAACCAGAAAATATTCAGCCCCTGGAGCGCGGCAAGCAGCGCAAAGGTGCCGACCTGGCCGAGCCGGCACTTGTACTCCTGCGTCTCCCAGTTGAGTTCGAACGGCCCGACGGTGCTGTACTCGGTGGCGATGGAGTAGAGGATGCGGAGGTTGAGGTGGTGCCGGAGGTAGATCCACATGGCGATGCAGAGTGCGAAGGACCAGGCTTGGGCGCGGTGGTTGAGGTAGTTGAGGGACTTTGAGACCTGCTTGAAGCGTTAGAAGATTGGGTCTTGCGTGCTGGTCTCGCTGGAAGTCTGGGGCTGTCTGAAAAGGGGTCGGAACTTACCGCCAGGAAGAAGTCGCTGATATCATGGGTGATAAACACGGCGACACCGATGTACGTGAAGTGGAACCGGTAGCTGAGGAAGATGAGCGTGATGGTGAGGACGTGGTGCGCAATCAGCTCCTTGAAGTCCTTGCGCGGCTTCTCCTGGCCGAGGAGCATGACAATGGCCTGCTGGACCCAGTAGGCAGCCTGGAACAAATAGTAGAATTTGAAGACGGCGTCGTGACTCTTGTGCGGATATCCCTCGTACATGCCTCGCGTGGCAAAGTACCACAGCCCCGGGGTGTGCTTCATGGTGTAGAGTCCGAGGGGGCCGGCGAAGGCGAAGTAGACTGCCGTGTACATCTGCTCCATGAAGCGCGCCTGCTTGCCCCGCGACTTGATGCCACCGAGACGCGCCAGCGGCCGTAGAACCTCGTGCATGACGAACTCGCGGGTGAAGGAGAGGACGATGGTGTAGAAGCAGACGAAGGCGAAGTCCAGGCGGCCCTTGCCGTACTGGCCATTATGAGTGTCGAGCTTGTGCGAGAGGAAGAGGAATTTGTGCGCAATGTTGGACTCGGTCGGGTTGGCAGCGTAAACTGCGAGAAAGCCGAGAATGAGGAGCAGCGGCAAGAGCCAAGTGCGCCGGGAGAGTCGTCGCAGGGGAGAATGTCCATGCGAAGCTTTCCGTTGCCTCATGGATTTGTCCTTTCGAACTGCCCAGGGAAGGACGGCATCGGCATTTCGAGTGTTGAACGATCCGAGAGAGGTCGAGTTTGTCCGCCGGCGGGAAGACCGCTTGTTCGTGGATGTCGCTTGCAATGGGTCGGCTGAGGTGCTGAGGATCGAGAAAGCGTCAAGTGCGGCCATGCTTGTCGTGCGTTGATGCCCCATTGTGCTGGGAAAGAAGGAGAAAGTTCACTCGGCTTGCAGAAATTTTGGTCGTTGGAATCTCAAGGCAGCAATGTTCGGTGGTGGGAGGAACCTGGAAGGCACTTACTCGGCCACGACTGCGGAAGGAAGGAGCTCATCCCAAGTCAGTCCGGGCAGCGGAGACCCGCGGACGCCGAAACGGCGAACCAGCCAACAATGGAGCACCCACAACCTCGCGCCGTAAAAACCAAGGACACAATGCCTATGTGTTTGAGAAGCCTGCTTTTGAGAAGCGCTGGCCTTCTTCTTCAAACTGTCGTCTCTGCTGCCGTGTCCAAGATTCAGGTTTCAACCCTAACCCTGAAGGCCCAAGCAAACCCCTTTTCCTCCCCCTGAATCTCCCAAACATCGCAACAATGCACCGCAGTCCCATGTCAACATCGCCGACAGAAGGGAGTCTGGCGCGCCAAGTGTCATCCAACGTCTTGAAAATGATGGCCGGAAAACCTCGAAGCCGTGTTGCAGCTGAATGCTCACATACAGCCACCTGCTCGCTAACAAAAGTCCGACATTGGCTCTGTATGAGTGAGAATAGTTGCTCAGTCAAGGGCGGGACAAGAGCAAACGAACCTGAGGGACATCGTGTTGAACCCCGGCGGAAAGCCCGGGTTGCGGAGCTTGAGTCAACTGTAGAACTCCCTGGGCGACTGTGTGCGGTCAACGCCTGCAAGAACGAACGAACGAACTGGTATTTTCTCTCATATATACAGGGAAGATTAAGCTATTATAGTCTAGTCTCGATGGGTGGGTATATCAAACCAGCGGATCATTTGGACTCCCCAACTTCCACCGCCACAAGCCTTCTCCAAAAACGAACCAACAGAGCGAAAAAAAAAAAGAACGGCATGTTGCACAACAAAAAAGAATGTGATAGGAGAGTTGTACAGTCATGTAGTGTGGAAGAGGCATGCATAGACACCCATAATCCCTCGTGTTCGTCACGGTGTCATCAGCCCACCTCCCACCCAGCCCACAACTTAACCCCCGAAGAGAGAGACACACACTCAGTCCCAGCCAGGCGGCTTCTTCCAGTTAGACGGCGTAGCCGGCTTCGGAGCGGCCATGGACATCGAGGTCGGCGTCATGGCCCTGGTCGGCTCGAGCGGCTTGTACTTGGCCGCCAAATCAGAGAGGTTGTGGCCGTGCGAGGTGGCGGGCGGTGACGTGCCGACGCTGGGCGCGGTCGAGGGCGGCATGGGCCACGAGAGCAGAGACGGCGAGAAGACGCCGCTGCTGGCGACGCTGATGCCGCCGATGGAGTCCTGGCTGGATCGGCGGGGGACGGTCGGGGGCGGGCTCTGCGGGAAGCCGGGGGAGAGCGGGGAGACGTCGAAGGGGCTGATGGGGCTGCCGGGCCGTCTGTTGGGGAGCGTGGTGATGAGCGGAGGGGGGCCGTCGGAGCGCTCGGGGCGGGAAGCGGCCGCTTCGGGATGCGTGACGGGCGCGGGGAGGATGGTGCCGTAGCCGAGGCTGGCGCGTTTCTCGTTCATCAGTGCGTCGCCGTGAGAGCCGTCGGTGAACAACAGGCCGGCGCCCATGGAAGATCGGTTCTTCTCGAGATCGGTGTACGGCGCGACCTTGAATGGTGTGAACTTGTCGAGGAACTGCTGGACCCGGCGCTTGTGCCGGTACTTGTAGAGGAACAGAGCAAGGAGGGCCAAGAGGAAGACCACGATGGCTGGGGCGCAAGTTAGCGGCGATGGTAAAACACACAGCAGTTCTTCCTGACTCACCAATAACACCACCAACAATGCCAAGCACTGAACCAGGTTGCGTGCCGCCCTGCGAGTTGTTGCCATTGTTGTCGCTGCCACCACCAACCGTATTGCCATTCCCAGCCGATGCTCCCGCACCTCCGGCCAGCCCACTGAAATCGGTCGAGGAGAAGCCGTTACCCGTAAACGAGCCGGACGCCGTCGAGCTAGGGCCCGTCGAACCTGAGGTCGTCGAACCGGAGCCGGTCGAGCCGGGCGTGCCACCACTAACCGTGGTCGGGTTGTTGTTGGTGCCCTTTTGGGTCACAACAGGCGCACCTGAGCCATCCGTTCCCGCAGAACCCGAACTTGTGCCCGAAGACGACTGCGAGCTGCCACCCTGTCCCGACGACGACGTGCTCCCGCCCTGAGATCCGCCATTCCCGCTTCCAGAGCCAGAACCACTGCTGCTCCCCCCAGTGCCGGTGCTACCCCCGGTGCTCGTCCCGCCATTCGATGTGGTCGTTCCGCCGGTACTCCCTCCATTGCCAGACCCAGAGCCGGAGTTTGTCGTCGTGCCCGAGCCGGACGAGCCAGTGCTTCCGGAACCGGTGCCTGAAGAACCCGAGCCAGTGCTGCCAGAGCCCGAGGAGCCAGTGCCAGAAGAGCCAGTGCCAGTAGATCCGCCAGTCGAGGTGCCAGAGCCGGAAGACCCCGTGTTACCGGAGCCGGTGGAGCCTGAACCCGCGGCAGGAGAGTTTTGCGCAGGTGGGGGGCTTTGCGTGTTGGGCTGAGCCGTCGGTTGAGGGTTCTGGGCCGGCGGCTGCTGCGCCGGCGGGTTGGCCACTTGGGTGGGTGTCGGAGCTGGTGGTGTCGGCGACGGGGCAGGCGTGTTCGGGGTAGGCGCAGGATTCGGACTTGGTTGTCCCGGAGACGGGTTCGCATGGTCACATCCTGGTGTGCCGGGAAGGAGTTGACAGACGGGAGTGGTTAAGGTATCGACAAGCTGTCCCAGCAGCCTCTTCGCCAGGGCCCTTTCCGGGAGGGGCCCGGGCGCTGGAATTCGCATCTTGTCGCTTTGTAGATGCAGGAACTAGAGAGCGGCGCTGGTCAAGCCGTCATGGCCACTAAGCGTGTGATGAGATGTGAGAGAACCGCGTTCGAGAGGCGGCGCGTTTGTGTATTCTTTCGGATCGGTGCCGAAGTCGATCGGAGTGCGGAGTCAGTGAAGGAACGGCGGACGCTGCGCCTAAGTCAAGGCAAGAATGCTTTCAGGGTCGAACGAGTGAAGACCTCTGGGGAGCATTGGGGAAGAAACGAACGAAAGAGGACACCGAGGACGCGCGACTCGTCGAGGATGACCAGGGCGAGGAGGAAGCCTTTGACAAAAAGCAACGTCGAAGTCCCGGGGTCGAGGAGCACGCCATGTCCACAGTGCCTTGCGGTGGATCAGCCGCCGCCGCAGTCGAGCCCGACGTGATGGATTCCCGAGTTGTGCTTGTCCCTGAAGGACCCTGGCTTGCCTGGGCCCTTGTCGAAAAGGTGGGATGGCTGAAGGTCTTGGCGCCCAACTGCCGCTTGTTTTGGGAAACGATCGTCGCTCCAAGCCCTGGTACCTGTCTCCTTTCGGCATAGCGCCGTGTGCCTGACATTGCCGCCCCGGCACAGAATTGCGCGGGGCACAATGGAAACTGTGCACGGCAACCTTGATTTCTCTGATCACAAGCAGGGCCCACGCTGAGAAGCGCCCATCGCGGCTACAAACTCCACCGAGCTCTTCTGTGGTTGAGATTTGCATTGTTTTAGGTTCAGCCTAGTTCGCAGTTAGGCGCATGGTGGCTTCATCAAGCTTCTGCGAACGTGCTCGTCCAGTTATGCACGTGGTGCACACGCTCTGCTGGGAGGCTGGCCGCATGAACCGGCGGGATTTCCAGCTTGCCAGGTTGTGTTTCTTTTCCCTTCCCGCTGCTGACATGTTTGCACAACAGGGCCCCACAGTCGTTGATCGCCTCGCTTGCACCGTCCCCCACGCCCATTTCCGAGTCCCGCGATTCGGCCGACCCGCGGGCTCCACGCCGGGACCCTTGCCGACAGGACGGCGACCCTGGCTCACACAGTCTGGACACTGAGGCCCAGAGGCCTGCTGAGGCCTGCACTGCGGCAGCTGCGGCTGGGGAGCAAGTGAAGAGCAGCGGTGTGTGGAGTGAGATGTGACAGCGCGATCGTGTTTGCTTCCGGATCAGCAGCGACCGCGTGGATCATCGCGAGATCGAGCAGGAGCTTAAGAACCATGATCGACGTGGCTTCTCGACGCTTCTGGGCCGATATGAGTTGAGCGGACCGATTCCTGTCGCCATCATCGCCGCGTCTCGCTGTGAGCATTCGGCAGTCAGAAAGGACGCTGGGAAGCCCGACGGAATTGCCCGGAATTGACCCAAAATGGTATCGTAGCCCCTGTTCTTGGCTTAAGCCTTAATTTACGCTATCAACGCCCCCGCGGCTGACTGTCAGTGACAATTGACAATGGCAGCAAGGTTCCCCGGGTTGGCCGGTGCGCCGACAGGTGTCAAGACCCGCGCGCCAAACCCCTGATCATTTCAACACCGAGATCGTTGACGGCATGGCCTCAAACACGTCGACCTCCTCGCGTCTTCGACAATGGCCTCGAAAACAAATAGAAAGCCGTTTCTGGGCCACGCTCATCCCTCCACGGCTCGTCGATGCTGGCGGTGTTGAGCAGAGACAAAGACAGGTGGACAATGCTAAGGGCCGAGGCGGAACAATGCCAAGTCGACTCCAGACGGACCACTGCGACTCTCCTCGCTTTCTGGGGTTGTTCCCATGAACTTCCGCTGTGGTTATGTAACATTAACGTTACATGTGTTTCAGAGAGCTCCCCGGTTAAACCAGAAAATGGAACATCATCCATCACCGCCGACCACCACTCTGATTGAGTTGGTGCTGAAAACGGGTCTCCTGGCGCTGAAGATTCTGATCCCGATGCTGTGGCTCCAGAGCAAGCTCTCTCCGGTTCAATTCCTCATAGGCGGCACCACGTTGCTGCTCGTGGTCCTTTTCTTTGATCCATCAGCCTCTCGAGAATCCGGATCCCACCGGTTGCAGCGAAGCCAAACTCGAAGCGTGCGTTTCTCATTGTCTGCGGTGGATCAGATTCAGTGAGACGACCTGAAGCCGCACGCTTGAGAGATCAGGTGAGTAAACATGAAAGCATTCAAGCAGCCTTGGCCAAAGCTGATCAGAGCCGGATTCAATCCGCAGGTTGAACGCGATCCTTGACCGTTGTCGCTGCGTCGTTGCCCATCGCCTTGGCTGATAATTCAACCGTCGCCAGCCTGAGGCCGGCCGTCCTTTGCGCAGCGCTTCCAGCACAGCACCAAGGTCTGGCAAGTTCGATACGAGGTCACTGTCTCCTGTCGAGGCGGGGATGGTAGGGTGCCATTGTGAACGTCGGATCAAAGAGTCGCTTCGCGTCGTCTCTTGAAACGCGAGGGCACTTGGCGAAGAGCCACCCATCAATTTCAACGACTCCATGCCAAGAAAGCAAAGAGCGATCGGGCCGACAGCAAACGGACTTCATCTCCCGTTGTCCGACTGGGCAGCCGAAAAACCCCTTTTCCTCCCGGATGCTCGCCAGGACAACCTTGTGGCGCGAGTGGAGCGATCCGATGATGCGGGTCTGGAGAACCCCGGAGTCAAATCTTCAACATCACGAGCCTGCTCCGACGAGTACAAGGGTGTTGACGGTTTGCGGTCCCCACGGATCACAGAACGGAGTTGAAGGCTGGGGCTCAACAAGCCAGGGTCTTTCGGTCTGAAGACGGGCTGCCGCTTGAGTCTCCATGACAACCTTGCAGCTCGATCAAACCATCAGTGGAATGGAGCAAAAAAGTGGACATGGGCACCCATGAACTGGAAGCCAGTGACTCGTTGCCGGTTTCTACCAGCGCTGACAAGACTGCCCGCTCGCAGTCGTGACACAACGTCACTGTGCAGTCGACGTTCTCCCCAAGAACAGACTCAGGAGCGCCTGCTCGTATACGCCTCGTCTCGAGTCTTGGACGCTTGATTCTGCAAGGGGAGGGGCTGAACACACTTCAGATCTTAGCTCACTCTACCGCCCAGCGCTGCTCCTGGCGTCCGTATCATTCCGATGGAACGGATGCCGCTTTCACGTCCACGTCACACTCCTCCCGTTCCTTCGGACCTGCATCACCTCTCTTCTCCACCCTCACCCAGAAGTTATGGACCTTCCAAACCCCGTTATTCTGCATCTCTGGAACGCGAAGCGGATCGGCCAGCGACCAGTTGTACCGTCTCACCAACTGTTCCCAGACACCTCGTCAGCAAGTTCTCGCATACCTTACCCAGAATCCTTCAGCAAGGCACCTCAGATAACAACTCACCTCAGCAAGCACCTTCCCTACCTCCAACATTGCAATCCCCCTTCCAACACAAACAAACTGCCCACTCCCAAAAGCCAACTCCACCCTCCTCTTCATCTGCGCAAGCCTCTCCCCATCCCGCTCCTCCAACCACCTCTCAGGACGGAAACAATCCCCATCCTCCCCCCAAAACCCTTTCTCCCTACACCCATGCCAGACCACATTCCCCGTGGCAACCAGCGTGGCCCCCGGCACCGCATACCCGCACATGACGTCCCCTTGGGGAGGGACTTCTTTAAAAACGGGTGGGGTGCTGAGAGGGGGGAAGAGACGCAGGGCTTCGCGGATGACGGCTTGTAGGTAGGGTAGGGCGCGGGCTTCGCTGTCTCGGATTGTGGGGTTGGTACAGATCTTGCCTTGGGAAAAGGCCGAGTCGAGTTCGGATTGTAGGCGGGTGTAGCTGGGCGGGTTGGTTAGGAGGAAGAAGAAGGTGGTGGAGAGGAGGGAGGCTATTGTATCGGAGCCGGCGAAGCTTTGAATGAGGACATGAATGGATCAGTACCAGCTATCATGGATGTGACTCAGGAGTTGGGGATGGGTTAAAGGGGGGAAAGAGGGGGTGATGGGACGTACAACTGCAGGCCGACTTCCTGTCTCAGGGCTTCGCCGCGGAGGCCGTGGTCGATGAAGGATTGGAGCATGTCGCGTTTGGGTGTGGCGTTGGGTTGGAGGCGTTCATCGATGAGCTTGTTGGCATGGCTGAGAGTAACGGGTGAATGTCTTTACTCAAACAATATCTTACTCCTTGCTCCCAGCCGCTGAACTTGAACTTACCCCATAATGGCACCAAACCCGCTCTCATCCCCGTCATTCGGGATGAGGTAATAGAATGGCCAAATGCGAAGCAGCTTCCAGATTACGAGGTAGTTGCCCAACGCCGTCATGACGGGCACGATGGCGTCGTTGATGGCAATTACGCTCTGGTTATCCTTGTCGAGCTTCAGACACCCGAGCGGTTGGCTGTGAGCGAGATAGCCGATGGCGTCCAGTGCGTAGAAGTGCACCTTCTCCTGAAAGTCCATCGGCGAGTGCTTCGTAGGGGTGGAGAGGTACTTGCTGTCGACCAGCTCAAACCATTCCGCAAGGGCTTTGTCGGTGCCCAGCTCAAAGTCGACTCCTTTGCCGGTGTACTGGTAGAAGAATGCGTCAGAACAACACTGTCAACAGGCCAAGGATATGGGGAAGGTTCAAGCTATACCGCTGGCATGACATATTTCTTGCGCTCCTTTCGCATCTCAGGGTTGGTCAGGCCCAGGATGTGGTCCCCATGCCGGCTGATGCGCATGATTTTGTACCAGTTCGACTTCCGGTAAGGGGAACGAGCCGCAGTTATCCGATACATGGTCCCAATGTCTGAGCAGACGATCTTGTCGGGTGCAATTCGAACAACGGGCCCTGGAGCAGCGCGTGTCAGTGTTGATGCTGGCACGGACACGGCCTAGCACGAGATATCCCGGGTCTGTTAAGTGCCCTAGACGCACCGTATTTGTCCATCAGGGCCGAAACATCTTGGGAAACTGTCCGCGTGATATACCGTCTTGTCAACCACAGAGACGTCCACCCAGCGAGTGGTGGTCCAGGAATGTGCCGCAGTTTGTACCAGCGTCGGGTCCTCTGCACTGAGTGAATGAGCAGGATGAGGAAGATTAGACGAATGGAAAAACCTGGGAGACATCTCTCGAATAGATCGTGGACGGACATCATGATGCTGGCCAAGAAATGAAGTTCTAGATAGAAGAGCTCGCCTGTGTCTCTGGTGACGGGGACCGCAGAAAGGGCTGTTTGGAAGACCATGAGGATAACTAATGGCGAGGGAGATCCGAGTTGAGACTGGAGCCTGGGAAAAGGGATTGTTGCAGCCGTGCAAGACATGGAATCACATGCGCTTCTTGTGCTGTGAGATGCACGCAGGAGCCAGCCTGACACCACATGCATGCACTGTTGCTGCCGCCTGCCCCTCAACATGAAGTCCTTTGTGATGGCTGCCATCCACCCGCTGCGGACCAGTGACGGTCTCAAGTGGCGTCCCTCGAACGATCCGGCGTGATTGGCCATGGGGTCATGGTCGTTGAGGCGACAAATCAACGGCCACAACTGTAGCAAACTGCAGCAGTAGCTTGGCAGATCTTCCTCGCCTCGTGCACACAGTTAGTGCAACACTGTATCGCCAGCAAGGGAGCCTGAAGGCAATCCAAGCGGTGAGAATACGCATCAAGAGCCAGTCCGCAGTCATCGGGCATGGGGTTTACAACCCACCAACTCTCGTCCAGCACCTGACGCAAGCAGACATGGCATATCCACGCGATCTAGGTAAATTCCAGAGCTCCGCGCTGAATAAAAGGCAGCCTACTCCATACTCCGTGTCCAAGACAGATCAACCAAGAAGGACGAATCTCCCCACCGTCTATATTCTGGTATTTACACTAGAGCAACACCCCCAGCCAAAGCAGCAACCCCAACCAACACAGCCCCCGCCCGCCCCGTCGCCCTAGCCGCCACACCATTCTTCGACTGACTTGTTGACGACGCCGTCGTCGTCGTCGTCGCCCTAGTAGTGGTAGGCAGGTTATCGAACCCCGCCGTGACAGTCACGGCAACATTGTGCGCAGCAACATTGCCAAACGCAGTCGAGATGGTCTCGACGTCCACACTGCTCTGCACCCCCCAGGTCGACGTCCCCTCGAACGTGTACCACACGGGCGAGCTCGTCATGTGGCCTGTGCAGGAGGCACTGGTGGTGCCGCTGATGGTGCATGTTGCTGTCGCCGTTCTGTTTTGCACATATCAATTATCCGTCAGTCCCACGCTCAGGGGAAAAAAGGAGGCAGTCAGAGGTAAGGACAGGACGCAGAGTTGGAGGCGGGCGGCTGCTTACACATTGAGCATGGTTTTCTTGGTCCTGACAAATTCGGAACCATCGGTGGGCATCCTGGCGTCGTCGAGTTGGGACTGACGTTGCAGTTGGATGGTCATTGCCGTGGGGTCGACAGTGACGCTGGCGCCGTCGAGGTGGTTGCAGGGCGCCAGCTTTGGTTGCCCGAATTCTTGGCCTGGCCCGGCGCCGTCGTCGCAGCTAATGTAGTATGTGGTCCTCGATGCTGACGGGTCCGCTCTGACGATGGCAGCGCGTATCGTTGGGGTAGAGACTGCGGTCTCCATGACGAAGAGGCTGAATGTGTTCAGGTTGGATGCTGTGCTCGATGTCGCTGCTGCCAGGGCGGTGGCTGCCGTGGCAGCGACTGTCAGAAGGGCGTATCGGGCCATGTTTGATGCTTGAATCTGGTCTTGTCTTCCAGTGGGTTGAAGACGCGAAAAGGCCAACACGTTGATGTTTGAAAGTCAGGGGCTGGTGAACTTGACTGCTTCGCAAGGAACGATGATGTTCGCAGCCAACTATAAGAACTCTTATACTGACTTCAGGGACGAATGCCTACCTTATTATACGTGCCTGATCCACCGCTTTGCTGTCATCTATGGCTTTGACCGACCTGATTGGGCTTGTGCCGCGGGCCGATTTGAGCTTCGCCTCCTGTGCATGTAGCATTGCTCGGACTTGAGCTCGGGAATTTGAGCCGCAGCAGATCGAAGCCCCTTTGGAAAAGGGGCCTGTAATTTGGTACCTACCATGTCCGGGTCGGTCTTATGTTTCTTCTGTACAACTGCCGCGGCGAGGGAAATGACTGGGCAAAAAGCGATGCCTGAGTTTAGGCACCTCACAAAGCGGAATTGAACAACGGAGTAAGCCCCAAGTGCGCCACGATAGGACGGACTTAGCCGCAGGATCCTTCAACACCGCAAGGTTATCAGCCACAAACTTGTCTGGCAAAGTAAAGAGGGCACATGTGCAGTTATGGTTCATGGGCAACATAGCTGAAGTCGTCAAATCTCTCCAATGGCATCCAGACCAATCTGAAGGGAATGACAAACACTCAACGGGAGTTACGGGACCACTGCGTTGGGTAAAGGACGCTCACAGCATGGCCACAGTGATGAGATGGGGACTGAAAAGGGCCAGGTATGGACAAGTACATTGCAAATATCTATACAGAAGAATCGAAGCCAACGCCTGCTAGTAACAGGAGAAACAGAGGTGCCGCACTGCGACACGATGAAACCATCCGGGACCGTATCCGGTCCCTGGACGAAGATGCTTCCTCAAGCTTGAACAGCTGAAGCATGTAGCTGAAAGAACCCGGGTGATCCGAGCGCTTAGAGCTTGCGAGTCGACCTCCTGCGGCGGCGACCGCCGCACTTGCTGGTCGCAGTGGGCTTCGCGCCGGTCGCGGTGCCAGTGGGCTTCCCAGTCGACGTGACGAGCGTAGTGGGAGCGGCAGTGGCAGTCGGGGCAACGACGGTTGGGGCGGCAGTCTCGGTCTGAGCCTGAGTAGCCGTGGGGGCAGCAGAAGAGCTGGCGCTCGAAGCCGAGGCAGAGGGAGCGGGCGAAGAGCCGGAACCGGAGCCCGAGCTGGAGGCGGACCAGACCTTGGGGCCGGGGATCGGGTAGCTGGTGAAGGAGCCGTACAGGTTGAAGACGATGCCCGGGTCCGAGTAGGTGTAGCCCGTGTTGAAGTTGAAGTTCTGGTCGGGGACGGCGGAACCCGAGCCGGTCACCTCGACCTGCACGCAGCTGGGGTAGAACTGGGCGCCGCGGGCGGGGTTGGCGTTGTAGGCCGTGTCGGACTCGTGGAGGGCGATGATCTCCTGGCGGATCAGGTACTTGCCGGCGGCGAGGCCGGCCGGGAGAACAAAGTCGTACTTGCCCTTGGCGGCGATGAGCTTGTCGACGGCCCAGGTCTTGCTCGCGCTGTCGTATCCGGACTCGGCGATCTTGGTCCAGATGGACGAGGCGCCGTTGGTCTCGGTGTAGGGGGCGATGTAGGTGATGATGGGGCCCTTGTGCGAGGCGGCGATGATGTCGTCGCCCCGGTTGTCGTGGTACCACTCGAAGGTCAGAGTGTCGCCGGCAGCGGCCTTGACGAAGGAGCTGGCGGCCTTGGCGCCGTTGACGTTGCACACCAGGTCGGGGCTGGAGAGGTCCTTGACGGGGCTGTTGTTGGGCGGGCTGCGGATGTAGACGTTCCTGCCGTCGCCCTGGTCGACCCCGTTGACCCAGGCGCCGTACATGACGGCGTGGGCAGAAGCGCCGCTGGCAAAGGCCAGGGCAAGAGTGGCAGCGTTGAGGAGCATGGTGTTGATGAGGTGTTGGTGTCAGGCGAGGCTCGGTTCAGGGGGCTGGAGAGCAGCAAGGAATGACAAGAATCGAAGTCGAAAAGATGTGTCAAAGACTGGCAACGGCGACTTGGCCGGAAAGAAACGAAGGTGTTTTGTGAAGAAAAGACGGCCTGTTGAGAAAGAGTGCTGCAGGAGTGGATGGGCCACGAACAGTTGGACGCAGCGGACAAGCTCTCCTTATACTTCCCGACCATGATGCCCTCGTCCCCATGATGCCATCACTGTCATGTCCTCGTCGCCAAGGCAGGGGTGAAAGCGGCAAGGCGCTTGCGGCTCACGATTCCGCATCGGGGAGGGCAAACCGGGCGCGCTTGTGGGAGGGCCCCATGCGATTGGCGCGGTGCTGGCGAGGTGGGCAGCAATCAGCCTTGCACCGCATCGCCATGCGTTTCAGGAGAGACGGTGTGATTGCAAAGGGGATCGCCGGATCCGCCGCCAGGATCCCACCGCGCCGGGCGAGGCTCGAGCCCTGGCGTGGATCATGGTCCACGAGGAGGACCCCCTGCGCTTGAAACCGCCAAGAACGCGGTTGGACGACGCTTTCGAGAAGCGAGGCCCACCAAAACCACCCTTCATCTCGAGCACCGCATAAACGCCATGGTTGGGCATGGTGCGTGGCACATCACAAGCGTGCCTGTTGACAGAAACGGCCTGTCAAGCATGGTGTTAAGGAAGGCAGCTTGACGACCTGAGGCTTTCCCTAATTTCCCTTACCATCCTGAGGAGGTGGGTTTCCCGTCTCGCATGCACCAGGCCATATACCCGCTACCGTGAGCCGCGCTGACCTGAAGCTGGTAATCACATGCATGGAGAATGCGGCTGCCCTGTCCTGTGCGGCTTGTCGACCCATGTCAATCATCTCATGGAAAGATGATCCACCTGCCTGACCGTCCACATTCGTGGGGGTTCACCCGAGCGCTTTGTTGCTCTACCAAGGATCTCAGCTGCAACCCCTTTTTGAGATGCACCTCTGTTACCGGTGGGAAGGGCCTGGTCTGGATTCTGGAACCCATCTCGGCCAACGGCAAACCACCCGGATTCCTCGGAAGCTAACCCTAGAAGTGGAATCTCGGTTGCAGATAAGAAAATCTCCACGGCCCACCGCACGCTGGCGAGAAGGTTCCAGCATCCAGATTCCAGGTCGGCAACGAGCAGCAGCAAGACACCATCGAACTCTTTTGAACCGTGCCCTGTTCATGTTGTCACGGCTGATAATAGAAGTCTTGGCCCTATCAACCTCTCCTCAGGCTTTCCCCCTTTTTTTTCGAATCTTCTTGTAACGTTACCCCGTTTTTCCCTTTTTTTGTTGTTTTGTTTTTTTCTTTTTTCTTTTCTTCTTCTTTACCTTGCTTTCCCCCTTCACATTTTTGGCTCCAAGAGCTGTTGCCACTTATCATCAAGCTATCGAAAAGCGGAAAGAAAAAAGGGATATCCCAAGTTGGAATACCCCTGTTCACATTGATAGGAGCTAAATGCCTTAAAGGGCCCTGTTGGCATCAAGGTGAAAATCAGGCCAAAAGGGTACATGTACTGCTCATCTCGTGTCCCTCTTGCTGCTGTCTTCTTCGTAGTGTTTCTCAACGGGCATTGACACCGAAGGTGAAGTACACCAGCCTGAAGTCTCCCAACTCCCAAGCTTTGAGTCACACCAGCCTTAACAACCTACTTGTTGTTCATCTTGTCTTGATGTCCATACCGGCATCGCCTCTTGAAAACCGAACGGCGAGGTGTTGTTTATCTCCAACATATTAGTCTTTCTTTTTCCCTACTCCTCCCCATCTTCTTGCGCTCTATCCCTTCACGTTCTATCCTCCCGAGCTAAGTTGACTTACTTTGTGTAAGGTACTTTTTCTGCTACCCTCCTCGAAGCTTTCCTCTCCTTTTCTCTTTTCCTCTCTCTACCTGACTTTTCTCTTTGGGGGGGGGGGGGGGGGGGGGGGGGGGGGGGGGGGGGGGGGGGGGGGGGGGGGGGGGGGGGGGGGGGGCTGTG